>OY755240.1:88953060-89383088 GCA_963576725.1 Azorinus chamasolen | reverse complement strand
GTATCAAACATCTTGGATCCAGATCAGGCTCCGAGTTACTCGGCGTCTCATCCGGATCCAGTTTGTTTGCATACATGACATGACGCTCACGACAAGCAGGTTTAGGGTTAAAAGTGTCATTGATGTCTGGCGAGAAACACCACACCTATTTGTAACACGAGTGAAAAAAATCAAACAAGATGGGTTACACATTTACAGATGTGTATGTGATGCTGGACGTCAATTAAACACACACACTCATGTATTATTATTATGTCCACGGAATTGAATTGAGGAATACATACGCAACACCAAAAGTCAGTATAGAATATTTGTCCAGTTCATTATTTCTTTCTCTTTTTTTGTAAAAAATGTCTCCTCTTACTTTTGTCGTAATTAAAATCAGTCAGATATTTGTTACATCTAATTTCACATTATGAAACTCATAAGGATGGGTGAATTAAAACTGAACAGTGCACACACTTTTTGCTGGTTTTCTCGGCAAATTTCGAATCTGAAAAAAAAACCGGACACCTGAAAACTGGACGATCGATCTGTCCCCGAAGGGATCCATTTTTCCCAGGTTTCACTGTATATAAAATTATCAAATATTAAATTTCAAAGGTTATTACTATTATTTAGAACAAGTAACATCTATTCCATTAATGTGTAGTTTATTCCAAAGACACATGCATAATTATGATCACTTTTATAATATAGAACGACTGAAATGAAGTTATAAAATTTGGAGAAAAAACTGCATGACTGTCTTATGTGACTACCTGTCTTATGTGACCCTCTTGGTTTTCTCCCAATGAAGGTCACATAACAGTTTGACTGTATTTATATCGGTGAAAGTAATAACTTTCGGTTTTAAGTTTCCCCTACTGACTTTACCGCCATTGAAATTATTTTCAAGACAGTAATTAAAGAGTCAAATATCCATAATATGGAAGGCCGGTGCGCCATGCTAAATGCGAAATGCTAAATGCGAAATGCAAAATCCGAAATGCTTAATGACAAATGCTAAATGACAAATGCCAATTGCTATTTGGGGACTTCTAAAAACTAATTGCTAATCACATTGTACTAAATGGTTGAACTGGATAAGTCAATTTTGAAGGCGAGATCTGTATCTGTTTCCAATATACATACTGTACTATATATTTTACTTCGTCGTGCGTCGAAATAAACTAATATCATAATCTCTGTGAACCTCTCGCCATGCAAAATGCGAAATGCAAAATGCTAAATGCGAAATGCTAAACGAGATTTGCTAAATGCGATTTGCTAAATGCAATTTGCTTAATGCAAAATGATTGAAACCACCAAAATACCACGTTTCGAACGAGACCATGCTTTGATTTACATAAGGTGGGATAAAGATTGGTATTCTTGGAGAAAAACTTTTGTTTGCATTTTAAAGATGATCATTTACTAGAGAAAGGTTTTTTCTAGAACTGTGTAGTTTTTCAACCATTGTGATTAATAGAGCATTTGCTCCTATGAAGCAAATGCTCTATTTATCACTATGGTTGCAAAAGTGACTTTAAAGAGGCGTCCATATAAGGGAATAGGTTAATATACAGTCATAAATTTTATAACAGGAGTTATTGTTACGATATTGTTTTAAGTCTGTTAAGCAGTTTTGTGCTTGTAATTCGTAATGTTTCGCTGCCAACATCATCTAACTATGCAAACAGTTTGGATCCAGATGAGACGCCAAATAATATATGAGTTAGTGTGATTGTTTCTTTGTGTTTGTTACTGTGACAAAAATGAAGAAAAATGAAAAACGAAAATTGTAAAAGACCACAAAGTTTGCAGACGATAAAATTCGTCAGTGAAAGAGTTAATAACAAATTTACATACCGATTCGTGAAACAAAACGAACGCGTTGTATTCTAAGGTGTTGGTTTGTCGTCTTCAACCACCCACACTGCGATCTTGTGTGTACAACCAGTTTATTTATGCACAGTGTTTTATCACAGCTGTTGGTGTATTAGTTATATTGCATAATCAACATAATTGACATCACAGTGACGTGTGTTTGATGTATAGCCTAATGACAACATTAACTGTTTCCCTGTTGTATATTCATGCGAGAAATTATGGCACCATGAATATTCATTAGATTCTTTTTTATAATGGTATATGAACACAAGATATTTTGGCTCAGGCAGAAACTGCAGAATCGGATCTATATCATACCATAAGCAAACAGAGCGAACCCTGATCAGACTTCACCTATAGAAACCGTCTGATCTGGGTCTGCTATGTTTGCTTATGCGTAAGAATGCGTGTATATGAAGGAAAACAACAGGAGTAATTAGATGCATTCTTCTACTGGCATATAAACACAATAAGTTTGGACCAAGACAGAAACTGTATAATCATATCCATATTGTGTTAAAAGCAAAAAGAGCGGCAATGATCTGATGGCTCATACAGTGGCCGTCTAATCTGGATATTCTCTGTTTGCAAAGGCATATGTATGGAGTAAAAAGTTAAAGAATCATATTCAGCATTTCTTAGACCAGTGCAGCGCGTGTTTTCGTCTTTGGTTTTCCAACACTTTAAAGGTTACTTCATAGAGACGCCTGCAAACAGCTTGGATCCAGATCAGACGACGAGTAAATCGACGTCTCATCAGGATCTAAACATATGACCTTTTCCCGGTTCTATGTTTATTTCAAATTCTAATACCTATTTTAGAAAGAGAAGAAACGCATCTTTTAAGTTCATTTAGCAAACAGAGCAGAGCCTGATCAGACGGCTCCTATAGGAGCCGTTTGAGCTGGGTCTACTCTGTTTGCAACTGCGTGAAAACACGTTTATATGAGGGAAAGGGTTTACTATTAGTAGTTTCACAAGATCAAATCGGTAGTACTTCGAAATGCACTAGATCTACAATTCTACATTACATTAGTGTTGTTCACACCGGGGTAAGGCTTAACGCTTTCTCTGCCAAATCTTGGCGTCTGCTACCTTTGCCGTCCGCTGCAATTTTAATGTTTAACATTTCTTCATTTTTGTTTCAAAAACAATCACGGTAACAAACAGTTCGGATTCAGATGAGACGCCAAGTTACTCCGCGGATCATCTGGATCCAAACTGTTTGCACATACAATCACAGATGCGACATTGTCAGCAAACTTGTTAAACCCCTTTCCTATTCGTCATATAAACAGATTTTCATGCCTTTGCAAGCAGAGTAGACCCAGATCAGACGGTCCCTGTAGGCGTCGTCTGATTCGGGCCTGGTATGATTCATTTTGGTATAATATAGATCTGGTTCTACAGTTTCTGTCCTAGACAAATGTCCTGTTTTCATATGCAATGATAAAATTATCTAATTGATATCAATGATGTCATTATTTCATACATGAATATTTAACAGGTAAAGCGTTGACTGTACTACACATGTGCTGCAACTATCAGTTTTATTCATAATAAAAATGCAATTTGGGCTAACATATGTTCCACCTTCATATTGTTTGCGATTTGTATTCATTCTATAGACATGCCGTTCAGTTGTGTAACAGCCTAATCAAGTTCAAGCTTAGCTTTATACCTATACATTGATCTGTTAACCCTTCCTCTGCTGCAGGTTAATAACTTCACAACGTTTGATATTGTAGTATTTTGACTATAATTAGAGATATCAGCTTGAGTAACAGTATCATAATAATTATTAACATATCTGGAGTGACATACTGAACCCAAGCTCTTTAACCTGGTGATATCGTATACCGTCATGTTGTTGATATAAACATTGGGTACAAATTGCGCTATACTTGAATGTTATCGGCGCTGTATGGTCTCTTGTGTCGCTGTGCCGTTAAACAAAACTTACTCGCTCCAAAATGTACGATAAAAGGGAAGATTTAAAATTCAAAGTTGTTAATGATCATTTTCTAGTTGGAGATGTGCATTCTAAACGCAATAAGTTTGGAGCATGACAGAAACTGTAGAATCATATCCATATTGTGTTACAAGCAAAAAGAGCGGCAATGATCTGATGGCTCATACAGTGGCCGTCTAATCTGGATATTCTCTGTTTGCAAAGGTATATCTATGGAGTAAAAAGTTAAAGAATCATATTCAGCATTTCTTAGACCAGTACAGCGCGTGTTTTCGTCTTTGGTTTTCCAACACTTTAAAGGTTACTTCATAGAGACGTCTGCAAACAGCTTGGATCCAGATCAGACGACGAGTAAATCGACGTCTCATCAGGATCTAAACTGTTTAACCTTTTCCCGGTTCTATGTTTACTTCAAGTTCTAATACCTATTTTAGAAAGAGAATAAACACATCTTTTAAGTTCATTTAGCAAACAGAGCAGAGCCTGATCAGACGGCTCCTATAGGAGCCGTTTGATCTGGGTCTACTCTGTTTGCAACTGCGTGAAAACACGTTTATATGAGGGAAAGGGTTTACACTTAGTCAGTAGTTTCACAAGATCAAATCGGTAGTACATGTACTTAGTAGATCTACATTACATTAGTGTTGTTCACACCGGGGTAAGGCTTAACGCTTTCTCTGCCAAATCTTGGCGTCTGCTACCTTTGCCGTCCGCTGCAATTTTAATGTTTAACATTTCTTCATTTTTGTTTCAAAAACAATCACGGTAACAAACAGTTCGGATTCAGATGAGACGCCAAGTTACTCCGCGGATCATCTGGATCCAAACTGTTTGCACATACAATCACAGATGCGACATTGTCAGCAAAATTGTTAAACCCCTTTCCCATTCGTCATATAAACAGATTTCACGCCTTTGCAAACAGAGTAGACCCAGATCAGACGGTCCCTGTAGGCGTCGTTTGATTCGGGCCTACTCTGTTTTCTTATGATATAATATAGATCTGGTTCTACAGTTTCTACCATAGACAAATGCCCTGCTTTCATATGCAATGATATAATAATCTAATTGATATTAATGATATCATTATATCGT
Source organism: Azorinus chamasolen (assembly GCA_963576725.1). Classification (NCBI taxonomy): domain Eukaryota; kingdom Metazoa; phylum Mollusca; class Bivalvia; order Cardiida; family Solecurtidae; genus Azorinus; species Azorinus chamasolen. The sequence continues at coordinate 89,378,149 of OY755240.1, read as the reverse complement.
ACATGAATATTCAACATGTCAATAGTTTACATTTCTCAACTTAATCGCTATGCCTCAGCCTGTTCTATGCTAGAAAATGTTAATAGTTGTAATTTAGTTATAACTAATAAACCTCTAAAGCAAAGTTACAGATATCATAAAATAGTACTTCATGATGGTACACTCATAAACCCGGAAACGGGATGAGCTTACCAGATTAATACATTGCCTTTTCTCTGCCGTGCCCTTGACGGCTTCCCCGCAGTTGCTCTGACTTCAGCAACGTCACTTTTGCCACTGACCGTTCCAAGGCAGTACTCTCTTTGTCACCCTTGATTTTATGTTTGTCTGGTATGTTTGTGTCTTTGTATTTGTGCGTTTGTAGACGTTTTTATCTCTGATCTTGATCTGCTCTGTTTGCAAAGACGTAGAAAAGCGTTTTTGTGGAGTAAAGGGTTAAGTCAGTGTGAAAACAATAATGTCTGCCCAATTATGGACCCAGTGTAATGCTGACTTCTTTCTTTTCGATAAACTACTGACCGTGTGTCAAACAGCTTATACAGTAAAACCTCTCTATAACGGTCACTAAATTATATCAAGTATTTTGTGTTAAAAGCAGGTGGCTGCTTAAAGCAAGGTGAAAGTAAAACAGAACGCTCCTACAGGACTACAGGAGCGTTCTGTTTTACTTTCACCTTGCTTTAAGCAGCCACCTGCCCTAAATACCAACTAATTAACACAATGTAGTGACCGTTATAGAGAGGTTTTACAGTATCCAGATGAGACGCCGAGTTACTCGACGTCTCATCTGGATATAAGCTGTTTGTAAATGTGAGTCTGATCGCGAATAACAGGAAAAGGATTAAGATGGATTTGTTTCTCAAATTAAAATAAAGATTCATCACTTAAAGGAGTTTGATATACACCACGCAACATCAACATCCGCGTAAAGATGGATGTGTTTATTACGTAAACGTTTTCCAGTTGAGCTAATGATCCTTTTCTCCATAGATGCGCTTTTCAATTCATTTGCAAACAGGTTAGACTCAAATCAGACGGCCCCTGCAGGAGCGTAAGAACAAGATCAGGTATGTTTGTTTATGAACTGATATAGATCTGGTTCTACAGTGTATGTCACGAACGAAGTACACGTATACTGTTTTCATTTGCAATTGTTATTGCTTATGAACTAAAAAACAGGTCTGGTTTTAACACATTCCCTAATAAGCTATTTTTAGACCAAGCCTCTTTTGAATAAATCTACCGAAAAGGAGCTTTTACTAGAGAAAAGAAAAGTGTTAGATTTGTGTAGTTTTGAAACCATTGTGCTAAAAGAGCATTTGTTCCTGTGGAGCAAATGCCCTATGTATCACGTTGGTTTCAAAAAGTGACTTTTACACAGGCATAGAAAGGCGTTTTTATTGTGGAAAGGGTTTTAAAGTGTCTGTCATTACCAACACTTAGTGTGTCCATTTGCCATTAGAGATGTACATCTAATTAACCTTTTTCTTCATTTAAACACATTTTCATACATTTTCAAACAGTGTAAACCCAGATCGGACGGCTCCTATAGGGTCTGTTCTGGATACATCTGAAATATGTATATGTCTCTCTCTGTCTGTCTCTGTCTGTCTGTCTCTCTCGCTCTATCTTTGTCTCTCTCTGTCTGTGTCCCTCTCTCTCTCTCTGTCTCTTTCTCTGTCTGTCTGTCTCTCTTTGTCTCTCTGTCTGTGTCCCTCTCTCTTTCTATCTCTGTCTGTCTATGTCTGTCTCTGTCTCACTCTTTCTGTGTATGTCTCTCTCTGTCTCTCTCCGTCTGTCTGCCTGTCTGTCTGTCTGCGCTCAAACTATCTAAAACTCATATCAAAGGTCAGTAGACCTGTGTCCACGAGTCAGTCAACTTTAAAAATAGAACAAGAGAAAGTTAGGAAATGGGGAAAGGTAATCAAAGTACTGACAGTACTGAAGGTTTCGGACATAATACATATTATATTGATTGTTTGCTGAGGGTTTTCCTGAAAATCATATCAGTAGTTTGGAAGACATTTAAAGAATTGTTTTATGAACATGTCACACACAGGGTGATTCCAATAGCTCAACTTGCCACTTTGTGCCAACAGATCCAAAATTGATAGTTTAATGTAGTATAGAGCCATCACTCCATTATTTGAAAGTAAGGGTCATACTTCTGCTACTTTCTGGTGGATCATAACAGTAATTAGCATGCATCATTCACTTATCCATACATACACGTCCACCAAATTTAGACATATTCCTTATGATTCTAAATACCCTACAAATAATTGCCAAATATACTGTGGGGTGATATTAACAATATGACAAATTATAAAGTAACAAATATATTTCAACTTAGCATGGCAGGATACAAAAGGGAAAATAAAATTAACTAGCAAATTGTTTCCAAGACACTGATGCACCCCCGCAACAATAGTGTCTCTATATCAAGCACTTTTGACTATGTGTTATACAGTGAAGAAAATTCCAGAGTCCCATAACTCTGGTAAAATGGTCAGAGCAATAATTACATTCTTTAAGAAAATCTTCACATCAAGGTTGACAGCTTATCATGGGTGAAAATTTGAAGTAAAACCTCCCATTGGTATATGGGTTGTTAGACACATAATATTGTTTCACTTTATATTATATAGTGAAGACGATTTCAGGGTTCCATATTGGGTACAATTGGCCTGAGCAAAAATAAGCCTTTCTATGCTTTTGCAAACAGAAAAGACCCTGAAGTTCATAGAATAGTTTATCCATGCCTATACTTTCTCTTTTTGTGTGATTGCATTGTATTTTCTTACTTTTTCCTGAGGTGACTGTGAGTGTGAGTCTGTTCAGGGCCAATTTGTGAGTCTGTGCTGCAAACAATACAGACCCCGATCAGTCACCACTGGTCAGGGTCTTCGCTATTTGCAGCATCATACATGTAACAAGTATATCAATAAATTATATAATTAAAAATAAATTATAGTCATACATGTAAATTACAGTTAGTGCTTTAGTAAACACTACAGACCCTGATCAGTAACCGGCGTCATAGAAATAAATGATATGAATTAGAAATAAATTGCATACATTACTATAAGATACTATCAGACACTATAAGATACTATAAGCCTGACACGTAAATCAATGAATGATGAAATGTATATAAATTAAAAGATAAGAAAGTGTTTTGTTTCATTTTGTTTGCCTTTCTCCTTTTTTCCTTTTAATGATTTTTGAATAATATAATGGATACAAAAACCCTTGTTTCCTTTTAATAGTAATTGTTAATACTACCATCCAAGCTACTTAAACAATAGAGGTTGGCAAAGTGGGACACACTGTTTGGATTCAGATCTAATACCAAGTAACTTCTGACCACAATCTAAACTGTTTGCAACTTGTGACAATTTTGCCTTAGGTCAAAATGCCTAAAACTGATCTTTTAGAAATTCAAATGATGACAAACCTAAAGCAGACGATATTACAGATCTCTACAGCTTGCTTAATCCTTACAATGCTGAGTGATTTTTCGTCTGCAACAATTGCCGCCTGTTTCAATTCTTCAATAAAGTTTCTTTCATTTTATGCAAAAATATAGTCAAGATGACAAACAGTTTGGATCCTGATGAGACGCAGAATTATGTAGCCTCTCATCTGAATCCAAACTGTTTGCATAGGTAATCACAGTTTCGCCGCTAGCGTGCAAAGAGTTAACCGTATGACCTCGAGAGATTTTAGCATGATGTAACAGTTGCCCTGCACTACTGACCACCAGTGCTGTAACCTTCATACTGTAGTTTCTGATGTGAAGAACAGATGAAGTCTATTTAACCCTTAATTTCCCTCATATAAACTTGTTTTCATGCATCTGCGAGCAGATTAGACCCAGATAAGACAGCTCCCATATGATCAGGGTCTGCTCTGTTTGCTAATGGATCCACCTTCCATATTTCATTATAAATATTTTGTAAGATTCCGGAACCGGATTGTAAGCCAAGCACTGCACATGCGCGTATTCTCTTAGGGGGATTCCCGCTAGGTAGAGCTCGTGCAATAGGGTTTTCCGTGAAAGTTTGAGTCGCAATCCATTTTATAAGGATTTCGGCAAAGCCGAAACCCTAAAAAGCAAGAGAAGATATTCCATAAAATTGAATTGGTATCAACATGAGTTATCTACCTTAACCTATATAAAGTTTTGAATGCATGATACAGTATTTAACCTCTCTAAACCGAAATTCTAGTAGAGAAGAATTTAGATACTTTTAGACAGGTGGTTACTTAATGCAGGGTGAAAGTTATGCAGAAAACTCCTAGAGGAGCTTTCTGTGTGACTTTCACCCTGCATTAAGCTGTCACCCGTATCCAAGACCGATATTTCTACTAAACTGAACGTTCGGTTTGGATAGGTTTTACTGTATACGTGTACATGTACTATAATTATGATGCTGAATTAACACTCTGCTACACATCTATGTATTAGAAGTCCCAACAGTACATTAAGAGCAGCATAAGCCTCGGTTAATGTTTCCGCTGCCTCTTATCTTTAACTTGCTCGCAGTCAGTGTTATATTTTTCTGCACCAAACACATTACTGCATGGATAAACTACTCTCTTTGCAATATATTCAAATGACTTACCTTCTGATCCTTCGAGATCATGAATCTCAGTACTTCTTGTTCTGAAAATTGAATACCGCTTAAGCCGGTGATAGGGGGCGTGAGCAGTGTTGCACTTTCAATTACTGCTCATGAACAGACTCAATAAAACCGAGTCTGCAATTTTCTCTTTTTGTGTTGCAATTTTTGCTTTCGAGGGATCACCACCCTTCAGAATTTATAATCTTCACAACAGCAGGTGTTAAGTGCTTGTGTGGCGGCCGTAAAACGTCGCCCCGTACTTCATTCTCAGTGTTGTTATACCTTCTGATCCTTCGAGATCATGAATCTCAGTACTTCTTGTTCTGAAAATTGAATACCGCTTAAGCCGGTGCTAGGGGGCGTGATCAGTGTTGCACTTTCAACTACTGCTCATGAACAGACTCAATAAAACCGAGTCTGCAATTTTCTCTTTTTGTGTTGCAATTTTTGCTTTCGAGGGATCACCACCCTTCAGAATTTATAATCTTCACAACAGCAGGTGTTAAGTGCTTGTGTGGCGGCCGTAAAACGTCGCCCCGTACTTCATTCTCAGTGTTGTTATACCTTCTGATCCTTCGAGATCATGAATCTCAGTACTTCTTGTTCTGAAAATTGAATACCGCTTAAGCCTGTGCTAGGGGGCGTGAGCAGTGTTGCACTTTCAATTACTGCTCATGAACAGACTCAATAAAACCGAGTCTGCAATTTCTCTTTTTGTGTTGCAATTTTTGCTTTCGAGGGATCACCACCCTTCAGAATTACTAACATCTACTCCCTCCCTCTCCCATACCCACCCTCCCTCGGCTTACAGTCATGTTCCGCTAATGGTCAGTAATTGATCGTCGGAAGAAATATATCTATGTTACACGTATTTTCATAAACAAACAGAGCAGAATCTGAACAGACAGCTGTGATCATATGTGATCATCTGATATGGGTATACAGTGTTTGTAAATGTGACAACAGGCGTCTAGATACGGAATAAATGGTTAAATAGATATATAATTGGCGATAGTTGCAACGTACTCTTCTCAGTTGAGTAACAATTCACAGAAGACTGGTACAGTTTCTACCATTTATTACATTCCAAACATCGAGCTAACTGTCTCACGCAAAGCAAGCAGGTCGTATTTGTATGAGACGCAGCTCCGTTACACGAGCTAACTTCACATTGTGGGGAGATTTGAGGACCCCAGCTGCCCGGCAAGAGGTCACGAATGAATGCTATCCCAAATATGTGATGCTCTTTGTACTAATGTATTCTTAAAGTCAGTCTGCAATGCCTGCCCGACATGACAATTACTCTGCATTCACTCATCCTACGTCGTACCATTAGGCTACAAATTATGCCCAAATAGACTTCAAATTATGCCCCAATAGGCTACAAAATATGCCACCAAACGCTTCAAAATATGCCCCAAAAGGCTAGAATTGAAAATATGCCCCAGAAGACTCCAGACTTAACAATATGTAGGTCAGACAGGACGTTCTTTAAAAACTAGGTTTCGTGAACACAGTTACCATTGCCGGATCAAAAAAGTACGCAATTTTCTTTACCAGCATTTTCGTCATACAGGACATTCTTTCAAATATGTTTCGGTTCAACCAGTAGAACAAATTTATTATGATTCTAAAACTACTGGTAGTTTAAAATCTAAAGCTCGTTTTATCACAGAGCTAGACTGGATAAAGAAATTACAAACACCTTTCCCTTTAGGCCTTAATGATAACATTTTCCAAAGCGGCAACATTTCTAAAGATCCAAGTATCGATATTTTCTCTATATTTTCTATTCGAAAACGTAAAAGTAGATCACATGGCAGACGTAGAAATGGTAATATTAAGCGTAAATTACGTCGTAATATGTCTATTCATGATTTACATACTATTCTAAAACAAACTGGTAAACATTCTATGTTATCTTGTTTATCGTCTTTACCCTTTTCCTGTCTTAAGTCAATAGACGAAGAGGCTGATAAAATCTATATGCGTACAGATCCGTTAATTAATACTGCCTCACTTATACAAAGTTACACACAGCATGTTCTTCGTCCACGTATTGATAAAGAATCTGAACATAAAAGACATTTTCTGAAACTTCAGTTCCTAAATAAAGGTATCGATTTTATTGATATTCAAAGTATATTTCGTGATAAGAATGTAATCGATGCTATTCCCAAATATTTCATCAACTCTGAATCACCTATCATCTGTTATAAATATAATAAACCTATTAGAAATGTTATTTTTAACTACAATAAAATTGTCTCTGACTTAAATATTGATGTTAATACCCCTATTTCTTGAGATTGTAGCATTTCTAGCTTTTGCTATAAACCAGTTGGTCATATCATTACTGGTAATTTTGATATCATTAAGGATAAACGTCTCAGGACCCTCCTAACTAAAGGACCTAAATATAGATTACCTTCCCTTATTGATTTTGACGCTTGTCGAACTCATATTGCGGAAGCTATTCAAGAATTCTGCATCAAATGGTGTCGACGAGAACATGCTGATGTTAATGCCCTTTCGGATTGGAAGAAATGTATTTTCGATATTATTGATACGCGAATAACTTTTTACAAATCAAATTACCATCTTTTACCACCTCGACCTAGAGTTACATTTCGCTACTTGAAGAAAAACATTTCTAATTTTCATTCAGATTATGTTCTTGTTCCTGCTGACAAGGCATCAAACAATGTAATCATTATTTGAAGATTGTATTATGTTGATGTTTTAAAGAAGGAGCTAACTGATTCAAAAACTTATATAACAGTTCAAACACCTGAAAAAGATATAGTCTCGGAACATGTAAAAATGTGCAATAATTTTAAATCTGGTCCTAACATAAAACAACATAAACTTTCTTTGTACTGGATTCCGAAAATACATAAAAACCCTTATAAGTCGCGTTTTATTGCCAACTCTAGCTGTTGTACCACTACTAAATTATCTATACTTTTGACGTCCTGTCTTACTACGATCAAAGAACATGTTAAACGCTACTGTGATAAAATATATGAAAATTCTGGTATTAATGTTTTTTGGTCCATAAAAAATTCAAATGATGTTTTAGCAAAACTTAAAAATGAACAGTATAACATTTCTTTACTGAGCTCTTATGATTTCTCTACACTCTATACTACTCTACCTCACCATCTTATAAAGGATAAACTTATTAAATTAATAGAAACAAGGGCATGTTGTATTGCTATGCAAGACATGAGTCCCCCACCGGACTGAAAAAAAACCCTCCGCTCTCCCCACCCCACCCACCCATGGTGTGGTTGACCATGGTATATACATGACCACCTGAATGGTATTAGTACCTACTTTCATACATTAAATCAGTAAATAAAAAGTTATTGTCCTGACAAGAAAATATGAAAAAGGGGAGTAACTCCAAAAATATTGATGCTAGAGTTATTGCCCTTGTGCATGACACTACACCTCATCATGCTTGTTCCATATGAGAAGTTTCAAATCAATTGAACCAGTACATAAAGAGTTATTAACTGGACAAGAAAATATGAAAATGGGAATAACTCCAAAAATATAGATGCTAGAATTATGGCCCTTGTGCATGACATTACCCCTCATCATGCTTGTTCCATATGTGAAGTTTCAAATCAATTGAACCAGTAGATAAAGAGTTATTGTCCGGACAAAAAATATGAAAAAGGGGAATAACTCCAAAAATATTGATGCTAGTGTTATGGCCCTTGTGCATGATTCACTACTCCTGATCATGCTTCTTCAATGTGTGAAGTTATAATGAATTTGGCCAAACTTTGTAGGAGATATTGCCCGAACACGAAGCGTGACAGACTGACAAGAAAATATGAAAAAGGGGAATAACTCCAAAAATATCGATGCTAGAGTTATGACCCTTGTGTATGACACTAACCCTCATCATGATTGTTCCATATGTGAAGTTTCAAATCAATTGAACCAGTAGATAAAGAGTTATTGTCCAGACAAAAAAATATGTAAAAGGGGAATAACTCCAAAAATATTGATGCTAGAGTTATGGCCCTTGTGCATGACACTAGCCCTCATCATGCTCCTTCAATGTTTGAAGTTATAATGAATTTGGCCTAACATTGTAGGAGATATGGCCCGGACACGAAGCGTGACAGACGGACTGACAAGAAAATATGAAAAAGGGGAATAACTCCAAATGTAGTGATGCTAGAGTTATGGCCCTTGTGTATGACACTACCCCTCATCATGATTGTTCCATATGTGAAGTTTCAAATCAATTGAACCAGTAGATAAAGAGTTATTGTCCGGACAAAAAAATATGTAAAAGGGGAATAACTCCAAAAATATTGATGCTAGAGTTATGGCCCTTGTGCATGACACTAGCCCTCATCATGCTTCTTCAATGTGTGAAGTTATAATGAATTTGGCATAACTTTGTAGGAGATATGGTCCGGACACAAAGCGTGACAGACGGACGGACGGACGGACGGACGGACAGACGGACAGACGGACGGACGGACGGACGGACGGAATCGAGCAAACCTATAGTCCCCCAACCGGTAACCGGTGGGGGACTAAAAACCTTTGCCATAGAAAACAAAATGTTCATTGCTTGTAATGTTCAACGTTCATTCTTTTCGAATTCAGAAGTTGAACATTACACAATGTGGACTTGCCTTGATGTTTGTAGATCTCTTACCTTTCTTTTAGATAATATATTTGTGCGTTATGGGGATACCATATATCGTCAAGTTGTTGGTATACCCATGGGTACAAATTGTGCCCCTTTTGTTTCAGATTTGTTTTTGTATTGCTACGAGAGGGATTTTATGCTTAGCTTAAAACCTGATACACAGACCGATATTGTTAATGCTTTTAATAAAACTTCAAGGTATTTAGACGATATTTTGAATTTAGATAATCCTTATTTTGACACTATGGTTTCTTCAATCTACCCAAAAGAACTGTCTTTAAACAAAGCTAATCAATCTGACATTAATGCTTCACTTTTAGATTTGAATCTTTCAATTACAAATGATAAAGTTTCGTCCAAAGTATACGATAAAAGAGAAGATTTTAATTTTAAAATTGTTAATTATCCTTTTCTAGATGGGGATGTGCCACGTTCTACATCTTATGGGGTTTATATTTCTCAACTTATTAGGTTTGCCCGAGCCTGTTCTTTGCTTGAAGATTTTAACAGACGTAATTTAGTTATAACTGATAAACTTCTTAAGCAATGTTACAGATATCACAAACTTCGGAAAACCTTTTCTAAATTTTATTATCGAAATTTACCTCTCATTAGTAAATATAATTGCAATCTACGGACGTTACTGCGACAAGGCATTTCTCAACCAGAATTTTATGGGGATGTTATCTACAAACTTAGGAAAATTCGGGGTCATATCCATTTTCATGATTTGTTTATAAAACGCATTAAAACATTTAAAAAGAAAGGTTATGATCCCATTATATTGCAACACACTGCATGTTTGGTTATCGACCCTTTTACAGTCGGTAGCTACGCTTCCCTCTTTGCTTGCGCGATGACAGGCCGAGGGTAGTACTCTATGATGGTATACTCTTAAACTTGGATACAGGAGGAGCTTACCAGACTCATGTATTACTTTTTCCCTGTCGTGCCCTTAACGGCTTACCTGCAGGTGCTCTGACTTCAGCAAAGTCATTGAGTACATATTTGAAGGATTGTCACAGTTATTATGCTATGTTTTACATGTTGTCCTGTGTTCACCGTCGTCTATGTTGTGGGTAAGTCCAGCGGGGATACCTTTATTTACAATATTTGTAAAGCTAAGGTGACTTTGAGAGAAGTGTGAGGTTAGGACGTCCGTAAACCGGTTTAAACCCCCAGTGGTGTTTTTGCTGCTGACCGTGCCAAGGCAGTACTCTCTTTGTCACCCTTCCTTTTGTTTGCCTTGCGTCTTTGTGCTTGTGGTTTGTTCATGTTGTGGAACGTTTGTCCCTGGTTCTTGTGTGTCTTTTGGTGTTTTCTGTGTTCATTTTGTGTGTGTGTGTGTGTGTGTGTGCGTTTGGGTGTGTGGTTGTGTGTGTGTGTGTGTGTGTGTGTCATGCTGTCTATCGGTGTTTTGGTGGTGGTTGCGTCTTGCATGTGGCTTTGACTGCTTGACTTTACTACTTTTCCATTAACAAATCACATGCAAGTTTGACAGTAGCGAGTTGTATTGAGCTGCAACCCCGAGACCGAATGTATCGCCAATTCAACTACGGCAGATCCTGTGAGATCAGTAATTCGCTGTCAGCCAATCACCCCTTCAACTTTAAGCAAGCTGTAGCCCAACGACATTAATTACAATAGACTTCCAGGAACCGCGCCGTTACTGTAATAGATGTAGGTGGTCCCCTACGGTAGCAGGAACGCTGTATGTCAAAGTTACTTGAACAAATAAGAACAAACATCAGAAGCCTGTATCTTGCAGAATAGGACATACAATGAGACAACAGGGATCATACAACAGTAAAATGAATTAACGTACAATGTATAATGCTATTACATATATAACAGGCTTATATACAAACTTAGGAAAATTCGGGGTCATATCCATTTCACGGTTTGTTTATTAAACGCATTAAAACTTTTAGGAAGAAAGGTTATGACCATATTATATTGCAGCGCACTGCATGTTTGGTTATCGACCCTTTTACAGTCGGTAGCTACGCTTCCCTCTTTGCTTGCACGATGACAGGCCGGGGTAGTACTCTATGATGATATACTCTTAAACTCAGATACGGGATGAGCTTACCAGACTCATGTATTACTTTTCCCCTGTCGTGTCCTTAACGGCTTACCTGCAGGTGCTCTGACTTCAGTAAAGTCATTGAGTACATATTTGACGGATTGTTACAGTTATCGTGCTATGTTTTACATGTTGTCCTGCGTTCACCGTCGTCTATGGTGTGGGTAAGTCCGGCGGGGATACCTTTATTTACAATATTTGTAAAGCTAGGGTGACTTTGAGAGAAGTGTGAGGTTAGGACGTCCGTAAACCGGTTTAAACCCCAGTGGTGTTTTTGCTACTGACCGTGCCAAAACGGTACTCTCTTTGTCACCCTTCCTTTTGTTTGCATTGCGTCTTTGTACTTGTGATTTTGTTCATGTGTGGAGTGTTTGTCTCTGGTTCTTGTGTGTCTGTTGGTGTTTTCTGTGTTCATCTCGTGTGTGGGTGTGCGTTTGGGTGTGTGTGTATGTGTGTCATGCTGTCTACCGGTGTTTCTGGTTGTGATTGCGTCTTGTATGTGGCTTTGCCTGCTTGACTTTACTACTTTTTCATTCATAAGAAGATGACAGGCATACTACCAGTCACGCATATGCCAATCTGAAAATTACAAGGCATTTGACCGTATAAAACTAACAAAAGGGGCATGTGGTGGATGGGAATTAAGCCCTCTACAGTGTGAATTTATGACACCTTTATACCACTCGCCTTGATTGGTTGCGAATCAGAAGACAATGGAACAAAGGAATTTGGGCGGTCTTTGAATCTATATCGCATATACTACCAATGACAATTCGGGGTGCAGTATGTCGCTTCTATCACATACACAAATACAAAGAGTTCAAACTCCAATAACAAACGATTATTATTGAACAATAATCGCATTTATTGGGAGGTTTGAGGACCCCAGCTGTCCGGTAAGGGCCATGAGTGAATGATATCCCAAATATGTGATGCTCTTTGTACTAATGTATTCTTAAAGTCAATCTGCAATGCCTGCCCGACATGACACTAATAACTGGCAATCCGAGGTGTAAAAAGTCGCTTATTTTTCGAGGTCTATGGCATTTTTAGTAGAAATGTTTGAATACCATAATCGATAATTGTGTTGCCAGATACTAATCATTTGTGGTTCTGGTCCATGCCACTGTCAAAACCCTCTTTGAAGATCAGAAACTAGGTCAAAGGTCAAATGAGTGCAAACATGTAATAAAATCTCTATATAGTCTAAAATAACCGTAATTTTGACAATTTAGACACTTTGTTTTGCATTTCATTTCTTAGCAATGTCTCCACAGTATGTATAGAAATATTTATGGCACATTTAAGGAATATTTGAGTGACCTGTGATGATTGCAAGTTCGGAAAACATCGTTTTAAATACGTTTACAGTACATTATCATACACTACATACAGTATAATTATAACTTTGATTTAGTTATAGTACCTATTCACGCAGATGTACCTCTATCGCGCAGATGTATCATTTAGAGATGATAATAAAATGCCAGAAGATTAGTCTCTTATTGCCATAGTCTCAGTGTAATAATGGTCTGTTTGATTGTACACAACTTATATTAGCTGTCTGTATCACTAGTGATTGAAACGCCATAGCTCCTGGTTAGTATGGCGATGTTTTTATGCCCCCCAGATCAGATATGGGGGGCATATTGTTTTTGTGACTTTTGTCACTGACCGTTCCAAGGCGGTACTTCCATCTTCCTCCTATTGTATGTTTGTTTTGTCTTTGTGCGTCTCTTGTTGTTTTTTCTACCTATGTACATTTGCTGTTTCCTTGTGTTGCTGTTCGGGCGAGTGTTTGTTCTGTATGTGGTGTTTCCTGCATGACTCATTTTTGTACTTTTGCCCTGTCTGTCTGTCTGTCTGTTTGTCTGTTTGTTTGTCAGCAACTTTAACATTGGTCATAACTTTTGAGCCAGTACAGATAGAGACTTGATATTTGGTATGCATATGTATCTCATAAAGCCGCACATTTTGAGGGGTGACATGTCAAGGTCAAGGTCATCCTTCAATGTCAGAGGTCAAATATATGGGTCAAATCACCGACTTTAACATTGGCCATAACTTTTGGACCAGTAGAGATAGAGACTTGATATTTGGCATGCTTGTGTATCTCATAAAGCCGCACATTTTGAGGGGTGACATCCTTCAGGGTCAAAGGTCAAATTGTCTGTTTTTTGGTCTGTAACTTTAACGCAACTTTAACATTGGTCATAACTGTTGAGCCAGTACAGATAGAGACTTGATATTTGGCATGCATATGTATCTCATAAAGTCGCACATTTTGAGGGATGACACGTCAAGGTCAAGGTCATCCTTCAAGGTCAGAGGTCAAATATATGGGTCAAATCACCGACTTTAACATTGGCCATAACTTTTGGACCAGTAGAGATACAGACTTGATATTTGGCATGCGTGTGTATCTCATGAAGGTGAAATGTCAAGGTAAAGGTCATCCTTCAGGGTCAAAGGTCAAATTGTCTGTTTCTTTGTCTGTAACTTTAACATTGGTCATAACTTTTGACCCAGTACAGCTAGTGACTTGACATTTGGCATGCATATGTGTCTCATAAAGCCGCACATTTTCAGGGGTTAATGTCAAGGTTAAGGTCATCTTTAAAGGTCAGAGGTCAAACACATGGGTCAAATCACTGACTTTAACATTGGTCATAACTTTTGAGCAAGTACAGATAGAGACTTGATAATAATTATTTGGCATGCATATGTATCTCATAAAGCCGCACATTTTGAGGGGTGACATCTCAAGGTCAAGGTCATCCTAAAAGGTCAGAGGTCAAACATACGGGTCAAATCACTGACTTTAACATTGGCCATAACTTTTGAACCAATAGAGATAGAGTCTTGATATTTGGTATGCATGTGTATCTCATGAAGCTGAACATTTTGAGGGGCAACATGTCAAGGTAAATGTCATCTTTTAGGGTCAAAGGTCACCGACTATAACATTGGCCATAACTTTTGAACCTGTAGATGCAGACTTGACATATGGTATGCATGTGTATCTCATGAAGCTGCACAGTTTGGGGTGACATTTCGAGGTCAAAGTCAGCTTTCAGGGTCAAAGGTCACCGACTTTAACATTGGCCATAACTTTTGAACCAGTAGAGATACAGACTTGATAGTTGGTATACATGTGTTTCTCATTTGGTTGCACAGTTTGAGGGGTGACATGTCAAGGTCAAGTTCATCCTTCATGGTCAAAGGTCACCAACTTTAACATTGGTCATAACTTTTGAACCAGTAGAGATGTAGACTTGATATGTGGTATGCATGTGTACCCCATGAAGCTGCACAGTTTGAGGGGTGACATGTCAAGATCAAGGTCAAATATCATATCGAGGGGGCATAGTGTTTCACAAACACATCTTGTTACATAATAAATTGATATATGTTACTTACACCAGCAGAACTTATGACAAAACCCTTTCGACATTTGCAGGAAATTGATTGGCTATTTTAACAGTTACTGGCCATAGGTACCCGCTCTCACTCAACAATGAACTCAAAGGCATATTCAGTGCCACTGGATATGGGTAACCTTCCCTATCCGTGATGACAACACTCTATATGTTATTGCCACAAACGATCACTAGTTAAACAGATAAACCTCAATACCCGGAATAAGTGAGCATGTCATAGTACTGACTAAAATATATTTCCTTTACGAAGGAAACCTACCCTACATCTTGTCCACCTGTGGAAGGAGGCTAACGCATGCTCTATGACCCAGCACACTTGGCAAATCAGTCCCTTTACCAATCTGTACTCTATTGAATATATTCAGAATAAAGTGCACAGCCGCCCTCAAATTATTGGTCCCTTCTAAGTTAACATCCACCAGGTTCAGCCAGCCATAGTGCAACTCCACTACCCGCCATTTCTCACGAAAGAAGAAATGTGCATACAAACAAGTGCTGAGGACCAAGGTACAGAAGAACTGGGCATATACAAGGAGCTACAGAAATCGCAAAGAAGAAGTGCAATGAAGCTCATGATGGGTATGTGATTGACCTAGTGACAGACACCAGCTGTAAGAAGCTCTACACTTTTGTTATGAACAAGAAATGTGACAGCTCGGAAGTAACATCCATGAAGAATGATGACATTAACAATGTTGATACACAAATCAATGTTAAAATACTGAACCACTAGTTCTCTGTCTTTACACATGAGAACCTATCTCTCCATTATGCCTTATTCGGATGTCCTTCCTATTCATGTCACGACAAATAGTTTCTGCAATGTTCTTAAGGGTCTTAATCTCCACAAAGCTACCATCTTATTAAGGTTCTTGAAAGAAGTGGCACATTCCCTGGCTCCTGCTCTTGCTGTGATCTTCCAGGCCTCTCAACCAGGATAAAGTCCCCAGTGATTGGAAGACTGTCCTGTTAATCCTATTTACAAAACATATGGTCCAGAGTAACGCCTTTACTGACCTGTATCTCTAACTTCTGTTACATGTAAGATCATGGAATACATTATACACAGTAACCTCGTTTTTCTTAGTACCATGACATCATCAGCCAATGCCAGTATGGCCTCAGGAAGCAGCGCTTCTGTGAGACAAAGTGATCAATATGGTCAATGACCTTGTGTCAGGTCTGGATCAGTCCCATGGACTTTTCCAAAACATTTGACAAAGTGTCTTAGACACCTGCTGCTTAAGCTCCAACACTATGATGTGTATTGCAAAATGCTTGATTATATCCAACTAATCACGCTGAAAGGTGTTTCCTCTGAGTCAGTACCGATAACATCCGATGTTCATCAATGTGCCGTTCTCAGTCATTTCCTTTCCCTCATAGGCAATGCTGACCATACGGAATTCCTATGCTCTCCCTGTCGACTCTTTGCTGATGCATCACTTTTGTGCCGAGTCAATAGCAGATGCAGACGTCTTCCAGAATGACATCGACAGTCTGTAGGGAAGGAAGAGATTGGGTTCAATGCAGATAATTGCTAGGCCCTGCTTATCATCAACAAGCGGACACACATAGAGACTAATCATACTGTTCATAGCAAGAGACGGAAGACAACAAAGAAGGCAAAATACCTCGGGATGCTACTGTCTTCTAAATTGTTTTGGAAATCCCATGTCGATATGGTCATAAAGAAGGAAAACTGATCCACAGCTTTTCTAAGTAGGAACCTTGGATCCTGCCAAATGTCAACCAAGGGTGGATGTTACAAACCCAAGGATCAGTCTGCAGGTTGAGTACACATCCTGTGTTTTGGACCAACATACCAAAGCTATGACAAATTGTGAGGAGATGGTCCAGCATAGAGCTACCAGAATTATTGCAGAAGACGCAGCGTTTGTGCCATGCTCAACATGATTTGCTCAAACAGAGGCAGAAAAAAGTAAAGACCGCGATGTACTAAAGGGTCCGTGAATGATTTTGTTGCAGCTGACACCCCACCTTTTGACGCCCTCTCGGTGCACCTACAAGAGGACACTCCTTAAGATTCGTTCCATGGTTTTGCAGGACCAAGGGAATATTGCTTTCACTCTGCTGTTAATATCATCTGGAACAAGCTACCATAACATCAGGTGATTGCTCCCAACTTTCCAGGCTGGGATCTCAGCTGTCATGTAATAGTATTCTGTTTGCAATGTTTTAAACTGTTTTTTTTTAATTTGAACGTTGGACCCTCCCTCAACTATGTGCATATCATAATGGTGCGAGTAGCCTGCTTTAAAGCGACCAAGCTCAGCAAAAAAAGAAGCAGAAGAAAAAGCCACAAACACAGAGTTGATGTAGTATACTAGTACTGCAGTATTCAACAGATGCATTGGAATATCGCCATTCAAGGCAAGTGCAGACATGAAGTGTCCCATCTGCCATTAAATCATGACGAGGTGGATACATGGGTTGTCTTGCATGCCTTCAAGGCTTGGATGCTGCTAGAAAGGGTTAAGGCTGGATAGTTGTCAAATGCCAAGATTTTGATGTACTGCTTGTACTGATATATCCTATTGGACCTTTATAAGACATTGAAGTCTGGATGAGGGCTGGGACCTCCAAGAAAACAAAATTATATTTTCTCAAGATGTCTGCCGGAACATTTTGGGGTTTCGTGCAATAACTGGATGTGATGCAACCCTTGCTCCACTGGAATCGGAAAGAAGACCTGTTGGAAGAAATATTTTACATGTCCGATCTGCTTTCAAATATTTGAAGAGGTGTACGGTCATACAAGGCACAGACGTTTGATGTTTGATGACAATGGAGAATCCATTGATGATGCAAGAATTTCACAATATGGTTAAGGTTATGAAAACACTTAAACTGCTTCCACCAACAAAGGGTACAATAGAACTGAAAATTGCTAGAGCAAACTATCAAGCTGGTATATGGGTCTGAGCTGATAGATACAGAAATTAATGTTATTGTTACTAACGCATAGCAAGATGGTGCCGAACCCTTATAAGTGGTTTGGAAATGTACCAACTGCATATGATGCATGCATTAAACAAGTTATGGGTGCAAAACCAAGTGCAAATCTATTCGCTGTAAATGCTTCAAAGCAGCTTTAAAACTTTGAGATAAGTGTGAGGTTAGGACGTCCGTAAACCGGTTTAAACCCCCAGTGGTGATTTTGCTACTGACCGTGCTAAGGCGGTTCTCTCTTTGTCACCCTTACTTTTCTTTGTCTTGTCTTTGTGCTTGTGTTTTGTTCATGTTAGTCTCTGTTGTTCGTGTATTTGTTGGTGTTTTCTGTGTTCTTCTCGTGTGTGTGCGCGTGTTTGGCTGTGTGTGTGTGTGTGTGTGTGTGTGACATGCTGTCTATTGATGTGTTGATTGCGTCTTGTATGTGACTTTCTACTGTATGTGTGTGTATGAGTATAAATTGCTATGCTTTCTGTAGGTGTTTTGGTGATGGTGGCGTTTTGTGTGTGGCTTTTCCTGCTTCTGCTCGACTTTACTACTTTTTCATTAAAAAGCACACTAACATGTGTTTGCGATGGTGTTAATTCTACCAATCCAGCAAATATCCATACAACTATAGTGAATTAATTAATGACTTTAAACAGGACTGAGAATTTTGTTTAGGTGTTCATTTACCCCTCCCACTTTACTTTAAGAAGTACTTGTGCATAATGTATAGCTGGTATGACTGCATGCAGTTATTTATTCCAGTAGCATTCTGTCTAACTTGTATTTTGATGTCATGTATGCTTGTTCAATAGCAACAATGGCGAAGACATGACAACATGTATCATCGTTACATGTTGATTTTAACGATTTTTACTGTTTTTGAATGTTCTCAAATTCTCATTAATATTCATGACTATTCAAATAATATATTTTACACAAAGTAAGTTTAAATTAAAGGCCAATGTTTAACCTTGATTTTGGTACCATATTTATTATTTTACACCTAAAATTGATAACGATATAATTATTTCTCAGATAACGTATATTAAATATGCACTTAGTTGACCTTTGACCTAATTATGGGAAACAAGGGCAAAATTTCAGGTGGCATGGGGCAGTTTCTGAATACTTATACATCAAATATTACATATCCAGTGCATGCCAAATTCCACTATTTCATGCCATGGCTCGACACATTGCCCAACTATAACTCTGCATTTACCCATGCTACCTTGCCGCATAACATCCAGCGACCTAGCAACAACAGACAGCAAGCTTCCATCATAACATTTGTTTATTTACACATGCATTATGTACAACTAAGGTTCAGGTTTAGCTCTGTTGGACCTGGTTCCCGATCCCACCTTGCTAGATCACTTGGCTAACAGGTTCGTCGTGAAAGGGCGACCTTTGATAGCCATCCGCAGTGGTATCCCAAATTTATAATCATTAGGCCTAAAAGCTACGAAATATGCCCAATTAGGCTTCAACATATACAAGATACAAATTTTTTATTTAAAGTCGGTATGTCATATAACAGTAAACATTAGCTATGGATAGCTATTGACCGACATCACACACACATATATATAAATATATATAAAGGTTACAAGTAAGCATAGCTTAAAAGCACATATATAAGATTACACACGATATCCTATAACTGTAGTAGGTAGTAATAAAGCATAAGTAAAGCCTAAAAGAGAAACATGGCATATTAAGCAGCTTTTAAAATTGGGTAGCAAAGCAATACAAACCTGCAAGCATGCACCTAGTACATAAAAAACACATTAAGAACAGGATAACAATGCAACAAGGCACAAGTATACATTTCACAAGCAGACATTAAAAACACATACATTTTTTAAAGCAGCAGAAGAACAAAAAACAAAACAAACGGGTAAACTAGGAACTGTTCTTACAGTAAGTACAGTGGCAGCTCTCCCCGTTCCAGGTGTTTACCAAGCTCCGATATTGATTAAAATTTGTTTCTTCTCTGAAGTGTTGAGGAAATGAGTTCCAGAGCTTGGCTGCACTGTAACGGAAAGAGCTAAGACCGTATTTGCTTGTTCTTACCCGAGGAATTTCTGCTGTATTAGAATACCTAAAAGAATAAGAACCATTTTTAATTTTGACAAGGTCATGTAGATAAGCAGGGTTTTCTTTATTTATAATATTAAAAGTTTCCAGAGCCATAGTTCTTAATCGGCGGATTTTCAGAGAAGGTAGTTTAGATTTGAAAAGAAATTGCTCATAATTTGAATTATAATCGTTATAGATGAATCTGAGTGCTCTTTTCTGAATGTTCTCCATTTTTTTTAGTGTTTACTTCTCTACAGAAATGCCAAGTTAAAGGACAGTAATTGAAATTTGATGAAATAAAAGAGTAATAGATATTGAGTTTTCCTAGTTTACACAAGTATTTACCAATTCTTTTGAGTACATTTAACTGTCTAGATGCTTTTTTGCATATATTTGAAACATGTGTATTGAAATTGAGTTGAAAATCTATTGTAACTCCTAGTAATTTTACTTCATCCTCACAGTGAATTGTATTATTGTCCAAATTAAAAGAGATGTTTCTGTCCTTTGTCTTTTTACCTATCGCTAGAGCTTGGAATTTCTCTGGATTAGCCTGCATTGTATTCATGGAGAACCATTTAATAAGAGATCTGCTGTCTTGTTCCAGCCTTGTAATTACATTTTTCAGATCAGCATCAGAGTCAGACAGGGTGTTATCATCAGCATAGTTATACAGATTACAATTTTCTACAAAATGGAAAATATCATTAATAAAAATATTGAACAGAACCGGACCTAAAATACAGCCTTGTGGGACACCTTTATATATCTGTAGAAAACTACTTTTGTCTGTTCCTAGTTTAACACATTGATTTCTGTTGTTTAAATAGCTAGCAATCAAATCTAAAGCATTTTCTGAAAGACCATAACATTTAAGTTTTAATAAAAGTAATTCGTGTGGAAGACAGTCAAAGGCCTTGGACAAGTCCATTAGAATAGCAGCTGCATATTTATTGTTGTCCAGAGCCTGTTTCCAGTCTTCTATAATCTTTAGGAGAGCTGTTTGGCATCCATATTTTTGTCTGAACGCTGATAGAAACAAATTGAAATGCTGTTCAAAGAAATCAAGAAGTTGAGTATTTATAGCCCTTTCGAAAAGTTTTGAGAAAACAGGCAATATACTAACTGGGCGATAGATTTCTTTATCAAGAGTACTCTTCTTTTTATGAATTGGAGTGACTTCCGCAATTTTTAGACTATCTGGGAAAACTGATGTTGCAAAAGATTTATTTAAAAGACTAGTAACTGGGCTTAAAATGGATGGTTTCGCTAATTTTACGAGTTTTGATGAAATATTGTCATAGCCAGTTGCCTTTTTAATATTAAGCTTGTTTATTTGCTGACTGACAAAAGATTCACTTACAGGTTCAAAAGTCAAGTCTGTTTCTAATTGTTTGTTCCTTTTGATAGCTGTTGCACTGGGGTGATTCTCATCTAAATCCACCGAACTGTTTCCAATATGTTTAGCAACATTAACGAAAAAATTATTAAAAACATCACAAAAAGTACAAAAATGAGTCATGCAGGAAACACCACATACAGAACAAACACTCGCCAGAACAGCAACACAAGGAAACAGCAAATGTACATAAGTAGAAAAAACAACAAGAGACGCACAAAGACAAAACAAACATACAATAGGAGGAAGATGGAAGTACCGCCTTGGAACGGCCAGTGACAAAAGTCACTGGGGGGTTAAACCGGTTTATGGGCGCCCAACATCACACTTATTCCATCCCCATCCTAAAAGACAAACAGTGTAAATAAACGTATCCCCTCTCCGACTAATCTACAACAACCGCGACAGCAAATACAGTGGTAAAGTGCATGTATAACGAAAAAACATTTAAGTGAACATACTGTATCCACCTGTCGCTAGTGTACTCAATGATTGAGCTGCAAACAGAGTAACTGTAGAAAAGTAATAAAGGGTACGACAAAAATGAAATAGTACAGATATCCGACGTTCTCCTTCCATTTCTGGATTTAAGAGGTCGCCTTCATAGAGTACTAAACCTTTCTAAGAGTACTAAGCCTCTTTCTGATTGTTTATCAAATTTCCATGCTCAAGTAGTACTGTATCCTTTCGTTTTGTGCACCCTTTGTTTGTTAGAAATGGTTTGACCGTTAACCAAAAGTTAGTGGATTTACAGCCACCAATACATCTATCTATAAAATATTTATTCAGAGATTTCCTTTTAAGACTTGTTACCAAATTTCTTTGTTTACGAAAGTTTTCCCTGTTTTTAGTATTCCTGTTTTTTGTTGAATTTATTCAAGAGCATTCTTTTTTTTAAAAAATTGCTTGTTTCAGAGATTTATTCATGAAAGGGGCAGGTTGGCGTAAAACTTTTTTCTTCTTTATAGGTGCATGCTTGTCGGAAACTTCAACAAAAAGCTTGCTAAAATCATCATAGATGGCATTTGTATCATTCTGATTAAAATTTAACTGTGAATTTTACTGGTCAAATCATCATTAAAATCAGCTTCATTAAAATTTCTTAAACTTCTGTATGAATAAAATTTAGACTCTGCTATCTGTGTTTCTTGTTTTAACTGCACCCCAATGATGTTATGGCAGTCACTCAGACCACAGTTTAAATTTGCACACGTTTTGAACATGACTTTTCCTGTTAGTTAAAATAACGTCTAAAAGTGTTGGCTTACTATTTGGATGAAAACATGTTGGTTCATGAACAATATTCTCCAAATCAAAAATATCACAGACATTTTTCAAAGGTTGGCAAAATTCATATCCCCTATAACCAAAATATTATTGTAGTTATTTAAGCATTTGTCAAGAACAACATCACAGTCGTCTTGAAAAACATGGTTTTTAAGAGAAGGTGGTTTATATGTTGCAATGATATTCCATTTAACAGACTGTAATTTTACTTCAATACTTATGCTTTCAATATTTTTAAAATTCAGATTTTCTTTCTCCAGCAATATCAGATCTAAGATATGCTAAAATACCTCCTCTGTGACTGGTTCTATCAGCACGCCACATATGGTACCCATCTACTGCAAACTGTGCATCTGGAAAAGAATCATCTAATTTAGTCTCTAATATAAACAACAGGTCAACTATATTTTTTATCAAAAGTTCTCCTATACTATAAAATTTATTACGAAAACTGTTTATATGTAAACAAGCACATATAAATCTCTTTGGGTTTTGTTTACTCAGATCAGACAGAGAGTCAAAAAAATCCATGTTAGCTTGGTCTATAGAGTGTGTAGACTGGTTGATATTGTTACAAGATATGTCAAAAAAAGGAGTCAGAAAATTAGCACTTAGAGCACTGGTTGCAGATCCAAGGTTCGGCTGTGGTTGATAACGATTCATATTCTGATGGCGAAATATTTGCACATTTTATATGTACCCAGAAGTAGCATGCGTCACAGTAGATGGCTCTATGGGTTTTAGCGACTGGTCGATAGCATGATCCGCATGGAAATTTAATAGGGCCATGGTTTAATGAGATATCTCCGCTTATAATAAGCAAAACTAGCAGCCTATGATGTCTCCTTTTAAACTCAATGGGGATCGACGACGGGAGAGTTCTTGTATGCTTGATATGATAGTACAGTGTCAGTCCATTTCCAATGGATAAATCGTTTGCAAGTTGAAAAGTGTGACATGGTTCGGTGTGGTACCTTACGTTAGAATGCGGTGCTTCTCGATGGAATATGTAAGTCGAAGTGTCCGATGAAAGATTCCTAGGTTCCTGTTGTTTGCAGACAGCCAGGAATAAGAGTCGAAGAAACTGCATTTTTGACGAAAGTTGTTTACATTCTGGCGGAAGTTGAGCACAAACTGGGTCACACAGAAGATCGCGGTGTAATTTCAAGCGTTCGTTGACCCTGATTTTGGTTAAAAGAAGGCAATTTCCCAGTGTAGAGAAGGTTTAGTACCAAATCATGAATGACGAATTGTTCCAAATTCTCTGTTAATACCACAGGATAATTCCAAGTACGGATTTCTTTGTCTAAAACGTATTTTCTAACATATGCCCCAATAGGCTTCAAAGTTTGCCCCAATAGGCTACACAATATGCTCCAAATATATGCCCCAATAGGCTTCAAAGTATACCCCAATAGGCTTCAAAATATGCGCCAAAAAGCTTCAAAATATGCCCAAAAAAGCTTGAATTGAAAATATGCCCCAGAAGGCTCCAGACTGAACAAATCACGTGCAAATTCTGAAGGGAGGTGATCTCCCGAAAGCAAAAATTGCAACACAAAAAGAGAAAATTGCAGACTCGGTTTTATTGAGTCTGTTCATGAGCAGTAATTGAAAGTGCAACACTGCTCACGCCCCCTAGCACCGGCTTAAGCGGTATTCAATTTTCAGAACAAGAAGTGCTGAAATTTATGATCTCGAAGGATCAGAAGGATCAGAATGTATAACAACACTGAGAATGAAGTACGGGGCGACGTTTTACGGCCGCCACACAAGCACTTAACACCTGCTGTTGTTGACATTAGCTTGTTATATTCAAAGGTGCCTGACGCATGCTTGGACTCACCCACGCAACCCCCCCCCCCCCGGAAAAAAAATGTGATCGAAGTATGTAAAACTAGCCTAAAACTATCTATTTGAACCTTAAACCACTACGAAAACCAAGAAAAACACGACCCGGAAAAAAAATTCGGGTCTATATATGTATTGAAAGGTACCTAACTACGTCAGATCAGCGGCGGAAAATACAACAGTCATGTTTTTCAAAGTCTTACAGCAAAGCCAATTCAACACCGATTTCAATCATTTTGGTCTTGATCCGTTCCAAATTCCATATATTAAGTGGCACAGTTAGTGCTTTCCTTAAATATTGCTCCGTCTTGTCGCTGCAAGACCGCGAATTTGAAAATACGCTTGAGCGAAACGATGTGACTCCCGCCAGGATGCATAGAAGTATATAGGGGGATCTGTATTCGTTTGACTTTTCAACAAAAACGCTAATTAGGGTGAAACACTATCGAAAAACATTAAACTCACCGCAATTAAAACGGCGCTTACTATTTCAAGTTTGCTACGAGGCGCCAGTTTTCTTTCTCCAACTTTCTTTTTGAACGGATGCGACTATTTTGCTGTGACCCGGCTCATAAACTATTCGATATGCAAATTGACTACTACTTCCGGGCCACCGCGAAATGGCCACCTCCGGTCAAAACGAAAGTATGAGAAAGAAAACTGGCGTGTCGTAGCAGACTGGAAATAGCCAGCACCGTTTTAACTGAGGTAAGTTGAATGTTTTCGGAATGTGTTTCAGCATAATTCGCGTTTTTGTTGAAAAATTCAAACGAATACAGATCCCCCTATATACGTCTATGCATCCTGGCGGGAGTCACATCGTTTCGCTCTAGCGTATTTTCAAATTCGCGGTCTTGTAGCGACAAGACGGTGCAATATTTGAGAAAAGCACTAACTGTGCCGCTTAATATATGGAATTTGGAACGGATCAAGACCAAAATGATTGAAATCGGTGTTGAATTGGCTTTGCTGTAAGACTTTGAAAAACATGACTGTTGTATTTTCCGCCGCTGATCTGACGTAGTTAGGTACCTTTCAATACATATATAGACCCGATAGGAAAAAATTTTCCGGGTCGTGTTTTTCTTGTTTTTCGTAGTGGTTTAAGGTTCAAGTAGATAGTTTTAGGCTAGTTTTACATACTTCGATCACATTATTTATTTTTTTTATTTGGGGGGGGGGGGGGGGGGGGTGTCCGTGGGTGAGTCCAAGCATGCGTCGGGCACCTTTGGTTATATTGAGCTGCAACCCCGAGAACGGATAACTTCGCAATATGAAATAAAACACAAACATGAAAAAATACAAGTTACAGCTCCGTTACACAAAAAGCACTATGAAGCTATGCTTCAGTGTGTGTTTCGTGTAACAATAGCAAGCCCAATTTGATCCGCTGCGTGATAAGCAAAAATGCAATATTTTAAAATAAAAATAGAAGAGTAGGAAAATTAACGTACACAATGATTAGGTCAATGACCAATAATGAACAACAGGTTTAACGAAATGACTGACATATGAGCAGACTGGTAGAAAGACAGACAGACATGTAGCCAGAAATACAGAGAGAGGCAGACAAAACAGACAGACGGACGGACGAACAGACAGACAGACAGACGGATAGGAAGACAGATAGGAAGACATACAGACAAGCAGATAGAAATACAAACTGTTTAAGTTAGAAACTATTGAAGAAAAAGTAACAAAGGCACATAGCCCATAAAATAGCCAAAAAGACGCCCCCGTTACAGTAATAAATATAGTGCTTCCATTGCTGACGCCCTTGCGACTATCGATTGGATAGTCGATGGACTATCGATTGGATAGTCGATGTAGATAAAACTGCTTGCCGCTCAAATAGACGCTTTCATCTGAAAATTGGAGTTTTCTCCCTTAGATCACAAAAGTTTGAAACGCTTTGTTTTGTTTTTTTGTGCAAGATAAAGATGTTGTACTTTGAGCACCTCAAACAACTTCATGATTCGGAACTTTACCAGGATCTGAAACAATTGGTAAATTTTATGTAATAAACGCATGCGTTTTAAATGTTTCAAAAGCAATGTAACTGAAATGACATGGGTTTTCGCGCTTTAATTTACAGAAATGCAAAGCGGTTTCTCACATTAACAAACAACTGAAATAATAACACAGTGAATATTAATTAGCTGACTTTTTTATAATGGCGTCATGTACAAGGGCATTTTTAGCATGGCAGAAACTGTAGAAATGAATGTTTGTAATTCCATTTAAGCAAACGGTTATCTATGTTGGTTTGTATTTTTGAAATGTTCTTTTCTTTATTTTCTACAATTAATAAATGTTTCTGGTCACCAAAGAGTTCTGACAGTTTTTGTTGTATATGCTATTGGGATAGGTTCAGTACAGCTGTAGATAAAGGTGCATATTCCTATTCAAGTACTAAAATCGTCATTTCTCTACCAAACCATATGTTTCGAATACTCTTTAGAATCACCTCAAAGAAACAACATAGATATTTTTAGATAAGTTTTAATTAATGCAGCTTATCTATTCCTTTGGGTTCAGAGTAAATTTGATAAGTTTTTTTCTCTTTTCTTTCAGGCTTGTATTGTTTTGACACTGTGTGACAACTGCACTGAGGCTGAACTTCTAAGCCTCATCCAGAGATATCAGTGCATGATATATTATGGGAATGCTTTGTTCTACCTTGGAGAATATACAAAGGCAGAGGTATATAAACACCTGTCTTTTTATATGAATAATAATAAGAGAAATAATGCAAAGAAAACATTTAATTGATTATTTACCAATTTGCCTCACCTTAGAAAACTTCATTAGACGCATACCAGTTTCACCTGGGTGAGATTATTTAACCTTTTTTACACCTGTGCAAACAGAATAGACCCAGATAAGACAGCTCCTCTTCTGCATGAGCTGTCTGGTCAGTATCTGTTCTCTGCTTTTATTTCACAGATTCTCTTTTATTTGCTATTATTTCATATTTTTGATACATGAATTAAATTAAATAATCTTCATAATGGGCAGGGTGTTGCACGAAAATTTAATAAAGTGAAGGGTTAAAAAGGATCAGAAAGTTAATTGTTATTTATTTTTCAGGACATCTACAAGAGAGCTCTTCTCCTCCGTAAAGCAATTAACAAAGCCAAGGGAAAAGGTACCACCACAGCATCACAGGGGACTGGGGTTAGTAAACTTCTTTTGAATATCTTAGCCCTATTTAGAGGCTATACAAAAATGAACCTTTAGTTTTGCAAACAATGCTGAATCAAATTGGCCATTTTAGAATGTGCCGTCTGATAGGGCTTTATGCTGATTGTCGCACATTGATTGCAAAATATAATAGCTCAGATTTTTAGCAAATAGTGCAGAGCCTGGTCACACATTGCTTTAAAAACGGTGGCTAAACTGGTTCTACACTGCTTGTAAATTCTAAAGGCTGGTTTGCCTTCACCAGGGCCCTTGTCTTGGTGTCACACATTGCTGATCATGGTAAAGTAGTTTGACAGTCAAGAAGGGAGGTGTGTTTTCTTTGCGTTGTGGTACATATACTGATAAATTTCATTCATATTCATGATAGGATGGCTAACAACAGTTTTGCAATGTGATAGGCTGATAGCAATGATTTTACCAGCAATATTTAATATATTTTATTATAATAACTATTTACATGTACCTTATGAATATTCATGTAAGAAATTTTGACATCATTAATATAATATTGGCTAGTAGTTTATAATGTATACGAAAACAGGTTTTTTGACCATGGCAGAGATTGTAGAATCAGATTTATATAATTTCTTAAGCAAACTGTGGAGACCCTGATCAGGCCACTCTTACAGAAGGTGTCTGATCTGAGTCTACTCTCTTTGTAAAGGGGTCTAATGGTGTCTCTATAATTTAAAGGGTTAATCCTTTACTCCATTAATATAGTTTCTACCATGTCGAAAGTTTCTGTGAAAACCATTAAAAGAGCATGAGAGAGACTTAGATAACATTGGCTTTCTCATTAGGTCATAGTATATGGGGATTATGGATGATGATGATGATGGTGGGATGATGATGAAAGAATGATAACAGGAATGTGATTTTGGCTAATTGAACTCTTTCACTTCCAATGTCACATCTGTGTTTACCTATTCAAACAGTTTGGATCCAGATGAGATGCTCATGAGTAACTCAGCATCTTATCAGGATCCAAACTGTTTGTTATTTGTTAGCAATGTGTTTTGAAAGAAAGGGGAAGAAAATTAAATCAGCGAAAATTGTAACAGATGACAATATTTGGCAGCGAAAGAATTAATGCTGTGCAGTAGAACCAGTCCATTTATTGAATGCACAAGTCTTAAAAAGCAGGTGGTTGCTTAACCCTTTATTCCATGAACATTCCTGTAAGAAATAATGACTGTATTGTGTGTGTATATATTAATTAGCTGAATCTTTATAATGGCATAATATGCATATGAATACAAGAAGTTTTAAACATGGCAGAAACTTTAGAATCAGATCTATTGGAATCCATTTAGCAAACGACAGAGCTTGATCAGCTAGCTCTTACAGGAGCCATCTGATTAGGGTCTACTCTGTCTGCAAAGATATAATAATTGACTGTCAGGTAATTGTTTAAACTTAAATGCTTTCACTGATGACCAGATTTGGATAGGTTTCATCTAGTAGTAAAATATAAATGTAAGAAAAAATTTGCATTGAAAATTAAAGCCAGCATGTAAATTGTAGACATGTAGTTGTTCTAGGTGAAATTAATAAAGTGGTTAAAGGATGGTAAATGATGAAATCTGGTGTAATGTGTTTCTTCAGGAACTTACATCAGATGTGGAGATCAAATACAAGGTGTACCAGTGTCTGATACACATGAAACAACAGCGAGAGGCCATGTCTGTGGTAAGTGCATATATATGAGAAATTACTATTTCTTAAGCCTTTCCTCCATGAATATTCATGTAAGAAATATGACATCATGAATATCAATTTGATTAATTTGTTATAATATCACATGGATACAGGAATGTTCAGTCATGACAGAAACTGGAGAATCATGTCTATATTATATCACAAGCAAACAGAGCAGACCCCGATCAGACGGCTTCTATAGGAGCCATCTGATCTGGATCTTCTCTGTTTGCAATTATATGTATACCTGTGCCATTATAAAAAATCAGTTAATAAACATTTATGATTTATTATTTTTAAAAATGAATATTCAACAGGGAAAGGGTTAACCAAATGTCAGATAATGTCTCTGTCATGCATGAAATGCAGAAAATAGTTTCACAGTATAAATGATTTAAACAAGAGTGTGGTGAACCTGAATGATATTTCAACCAAACCATAATTATATCACATACTTTTAATTACTTTTCACAAACATGTTTAGAGCCAAGAAACGTAGTTCAAATACTATACTAAAAGCATCATTTCTCCATCAAACCCTATGTTGTGACCACTCTTTAGAAGCATCTTGAAAAGAATATTCTAAAGGGTGGTCACAACATAGGGTTTGGTAGAAATATAGTAAATCATAATTTCTACACCAAACCTTATGTTGTGACAACTCTTTAGAATTGTCTCAAGGAGGAGATTCTAAAGAGTAGACAAACTGCACAAGGTTCACTTTGACCAGTACTCTGTCATGGTATAATGGTATTGAGTTTTTAGCAATAAGCCAGTGCTGACATTGGCTTGTGATAATTCTTTGTCTTTTAAAGTTGTAGTTTTAGCCATGTGTTTTGATTGGTGAGTCATCAGTATATCTACAACATAAATAATTAAACATACATGTATTGTGTTTTACCTTAACAGTTGGAGGGTATTAGCACCAAGCAAAGGAACGCAAAAATAAACCTAGCCCTGGCCAAGCTCTACCTCCGCTCTGGAATGGACAGATCAGCCATTACAAGTTATAAGGAGGTCCTTAGGTATGCTTAGCAGGGACAGATGCCTTTGGAGCTCATCTGACAGATTTGTTATAACCTGCCTGTAGTGACCATAAACTTGGGTCTATAAGAGCAGATGGTAGCTTAATGCAGGATGACAGTTATACAGAAAGCTCCTATGGAGCTTTCTGTATAACTGTCATCCTGAATTAACTTTCATCCTGCATTAACCTACCATCTGTCTTAACACTTTACTCCATAAATACACAATTTTACGCCTTTGCAAATAGAGTAGACCCAGATCAGACACTGGCTGATCGAGGTCTACTCTGTTTGCCTATGGTATAATGTAGATATGATTCTACAGTTTCTGCCATAGCCAGAAAATAATGTGTCCATGTGCCTTTGCAAACAGAGTAGACCTTAATTCCATTATAAACTATCAGCTAATTAATATTCATGATGTCAATATTTTTTGCTAATTGTTCATGAGGGAAAGGGTTAATATATTTTTTTATAACCCTTTACTCCATTAATATTCAATTAATAATTACACTTATTGTTATAATAGCACATGGACATAGGAATGTTTGGCCATGGCAGAAACTATAGAATCATATCTATATTATATTATAAGTAAACAGAGCAGACCCTGATCAGACGGTTCCTACAGGAGCCATCTGATCTGGGTCTACTCTGTTGCAAAGGCACAGAAAGGCATATTCATGGAGTAAAGGTTAAGGGAAATAAAAAAAATGATAATTGTCAGAATTCCAGCAGATAACAATTTATGCATACAGCATTTTCATAGTGTGTTAATGTATATTCTTGAATATTTATGTAAGAAATACTGGCATGAGTAATATTAATTTTTTTTTTATAGTAGCATATGAAGACTGGAATTTTTGGCTAAGACAGAAAGTATAGAATCATTCATAAGCAAACAGATCACCATGATCTAATGGGCCCTGCAGGAGCTGTCTGATCTGGGTCTACTCTGTTTCTAAAGGTGTTGAAATTCATATCTATCATGTATGGAAAGAATTAACGTATTTTTTTCTGTTTGTAGAGGGATGGATGTTGGCATTTACTTGTGGTTATTAAAACTATGAATATATATATAACATATACATAATAAATAAGAAAAATTATTGTCGTAGCAAACAGTAGAGCATAGATTATAACAAATAAACAAACAGCACAAACCTCACAGACAGGAGCTGTCTGATCTAGGTCTTCTCTGTTTTCAAAGGTGTAAAAAGGTGGGATTATAAAGTAATGGCTTCAGATTTTGTTGATTTCAGAGAGTGTCCAATGGCTTTAGAGGCGATGAGTGGCCTGATGTCTCTAGGGGTGAAGGCAACAGACATCCATGCTCTTATACCCCACGGCTCGTCATGTGACTGGTACGCATAGCTGACCTACAGTAGTTTGTATCTAGACTTCAGTCTTATACTTCCTAGCTGTAGTAATTCCTTTAAATAGTGACTTGTGATAGTTTTGGCTTGGATTCATTTGTATGATAACAATATGTACTACAGTATAACCTCTGTTGATCGGCACCTCTCTTAACCAGAAACCTCTGTTATCAAGCACTGCTGTTTGGTCCCGGCAGTTTCCCTATTTGTTTTATGTATCCAAACCCTCTCTTGATCGGAACCTCTGTTAACCAGCATACCTTGTCAGGCCGATAAAGGCCAATTAGCGGTTTTTCACACCTCGTTTTCCGGAGGTTTGCTGACCTGTGATCATTGACAGAAAGCGCTTTACGTTCAGGTATGGGATTGACCTAGGGTAAATTGACTGTCCTTTATAGATTGATATTGTTATCGTACTTGAAAATACATGTATATACACATGTACAGCATGAACGAAATCAACTAAGCGAAATTGATCCTATAACAACATGAATATAAGTGAACACTTTTATAGTCAGTGTACATGGACACTATACATGTATTTGTCTGGTCAGTCTATCAGTGCAGTGAAATGGAAATCGGAAACGTCATGCCAGTGAGCCTGCCGTTCATACAAGCAATGTGCCGGTGTTTTAGTCGAACCCTTTATACATGTGTGTTTACTTCCGACCCGTACGCTTAATACATTTATGCATATTGCACATGTACATGTAGTTTAAAAAAACATTAGACAAACAGCGTAGATCCTGATCAAAGGGCTCCTATTTAAATGGAAGTATCTGATCAGGATTGGAGCTGTTACGTGTA
Source organism: Azorinus chamasolen (assembly GCA_963576725.1). NCBI lineage: Eukaryota > Metazoa > Mollusca > Bivalvia > Cardiida > Solecurtidae > Azorinus > Azorinus chamasolen. The sequence continues at coordinate 89,345,621 of OY755240.1, read as the reverse complement.
ATATGTTAATTGTGATGGAGGAATTCCACTCGCTGTGAAAAAAGGACTAGCTGGAATGAATCTTTGATTAGGTAAACTTGTAAATCTAGGCATAATTCTCTTAACCGGCACACTCTCTTAACCGGAATACTGACGTGGAACCATGGGGTGCCGGATAACAGAAGTTATACTGTATATGGTGTACATCAGATTAGTACGACTGTAACCCTTTACTCCATACATACGTCTTTTGGCATCTTTGCTAACAGGGCACACCCAGATCAGATGATAATTGCAGGAGTCATCTGATATGGGTCTGCTCAGTTTGCTTAAGATATACATGTAGACCAATTTCTACAATATCTGCCATTGTAAAATTTCATGATGCCATTGTAAAAAAGATCAGCTAATTAATATTCATACTATCATTATCTCTCACATGTGGAGTAAATGGTTAACCCTTTCCACCATGAATATTCATGTAAGAAATAATGACATCATGAATATTAATTAAATTAATTATTATAACAGTACATAGAGACAGATATATTTGGCAATGGCAATAACTAGAATTATATTTATATCATATCATAAGCAAAAAGAACAGACCCTGATCTGGGTCTACAGTACTCTGTTTGCAAATGTGTAGAAAGTCATAGTTATCATATTGAGTAAAGAGTTAATAAAAGACCAGAACATAATTCAAGAACATTCTGATACAAGTGCTGTAATATCTTGCATGAAACACATGTATAGTCATGTACCAATTACCAAAGCTGGACTATATAATCATTTAATACTCATGTTCTACTGGTAGGTTGTTACAATGGATACGTGGACATTCACTCATCACATCTCAAGAGTACACAAATGCTATCACAGCCTTCAAGCTTCTAGACAACAAGACACACATGAAAGATAATGTGTACCTGTTGACAAGCATAGCGAGAGTTCTCTTCCTTGATGGCTACTACACACAGGCAATCCTCCAGTTCCAAAAGGTTATTGTCTGTTTTTTTCACAGAGCAAAGAAAAAAATCACTAAAATAATCTTTTCTGCATCAAATGTTGTGTTGTGAGCACTCTGTGAAATCATCTCTTCAGGATGATTCTAAAGAGTGGTCTTAACATACATGTAGTTGAAAAAAATTAAGTTATACATTGTCTCTATTGGATCCATCTGATCTGGGTCTACTCTGTTTGCAAATGCTTGAAAACACTTTTATATGAAGAAAAGGGTTTATAATAGCTCTTTCATGCATTATGAAATTTATGATTCCTTATGCAAACATTTTGGATCTAGATGAGACAGAAACTTTACATTTTACCAGGATCCAAATTGTGTAACACCTTGGTTGTATATTTGAGGAGAAAAAAGACAGAAAAAATTACATTCAGAATTGCTGCAGATGACATTTTTGGTAGATGAGAATTACTTAACCCTTTCAACCCTGGACACACATGCGTTGTCATATGCAAACAGAGCCCTCTGATCAGGATCTGCACTGTTTGTCATTCAAAGTCCTCTGGCAACTTTAAGCCATTCATACTGATTGGACTCTAGTTAACCCTTTCCTTTATATAAATGCTTTTTCATGCATTTGCGAATAAAGTAAACACAGATCAGATGGCTGCTGTAGGAGCTGTCTGATCTGGATCTGCTCTGTTTACTTATATATAATATATCTGATTCTACAGTTTCTACCAATACCAAAATCTCCAGTGTGCATATACCATTGTAAAAAGTCAGCTAATACATATTCATGATGTCATCATTGTTTACACGAATATTCAGCAGGGAAATGGTTAAATGCTAATGGGCGATTTCACTCTGAAAGTTCAGGTTTGGAAGGGATAATGTGGAAAGAGATACAGGCGTTTCATAGATGGGGTGTCACATAATATAATGTATCAGTATATACTAAAGCTTTTGATATTGTTCTTGTATATACAGTAAAAACTCGATATTTCGAAAATTTAGTAATGAAGAATTTATGTCTTTTTAGACAGGTGGCTGCGTAATGCAGGGTGAAAGTTATGCAGAAAGCTCCTAGAGGAGCTTTCTGCATGACTTTCACCCTGCATTAAGCTGCCACCTGTGGCAAAGATCAATTATGGTACATATTTGAGTGTTCGTAGTATCGAGTTTTTATTGTATGTGAATCTTGTTAAATCTCTATGAATGCATTCTCTGGAAAATGATCTTTCTCAGTTGTTGGTGCTTTACTAAGTTCATAAATGCTCAAACCTAGTAGTACACTCCTGCTTTTCCTTACATTATTGGTTTACAATTATTTACAGGCCCATGCCCTAGATCCACTCCATCTGAAGTATATGGACATTTATGCATTCCTTCTAGCCAAGGGAAAAAGACTTAACGACCTACAGAGGTGAGGTGAACATTATGGTAACCATTTAACCCTTCTCATATAAACACCTATTCATGCTTTTGCAAACAGAGTAGACCCAGATCAGACGGCTCCTATAGAGCATTTTGATCAGGATCAGCTCAGTTTGCTTATGGTATACTGTAGATCTGATTCTACAGTTTCTGAGTCAAAATTAATCTTATTAATACTAGCGGTGTCATTATTTCTTACACGAATATTCAACATAGAAAGGGTTAAATGTTAGGTTTGAAGAATCTGTGCAAACATTATAGCCCAAAGTCGTTTGGTATAGATGTCATCCCTTAACCCTAACCTTCATATAAACACCTTTTAACACATTTGTAAACAGAGTAGACCCAATAACTCCAGTATCACGGGTTTTTGTTATCTCCCTTTTTCTGTTTTGTCTAATATAGATTTGGGCTGACCATGTGCACGTAGTTCTAAAATGCTCTATGTACTGGAATATATTTACAAAATGTCTAATCTAGAACAAAAGACCAACTTATACAGATGAATTCTGTACATGTGTTATACCGTAACTATAAAATACAAATCATAGCAGTCAAATTATGCCTTATAGTTTTAAAAAATACATGATAACTAGAGGTTTTTGTCACAAAAACGGATGTCTCCCCTCTAATAAAAACAATATGTAAAGGGAAATCACTAAAAATGTTATGGTCTTGATGAATGATACTTCCCCTCATTATGCGTTTTCCACACTACATTTTTCAAGAAGAAAATGATAACAGCTAATAACTCCAAAAATACTGATACCAGATTTATGGCCCTTGTGCATGACACTTACTTTTATCATGCTCTTTCCAAAAATAAAATGTCATTCCAATAGCATCAGTCGAACAGGAGTTATTGATCGGCCAAAATGTAACAAAGGGCAATAACTCCAAAAGTATTGAAGCCAGAATTATGGCCCTTGTTCATGACACTTTCTCTCATCATGCTCTTTCCATGTATGAAGTTTCAATACGATGGCAAGAGCCATGTAGGAGTTATCGTCCGGACAAGAAAGAATTAAACAAATGTACAAGGGGCAATAACTCTAAATTTATTGAAGCTCGAGTTAAGGATCTTATGCATGACACTTTCTCTTATCATGATCGTTCCATGTATGAAGTTTCACTCCAATGGCATGTGTCACATAGGAGTAATCATCTGGACAAAAAATTGTGATTTTTTTTTACAAAGGGCAATAACTCCAAGATTTGTGAAGCCAGAGTTATGGACCTTGTGCATGACACTTCCTCTCCTTATGATCTTTCCATTTATGAAGTTTCAATCCAATGGCATGAGCCATATAGAAGTTATCGTCCGGACAAAAAAGTGTGAATTTTTTTTACAAAGGGCAATAACTCCTATATTAGTGAAGCCAGAGTTATGTACCTTCTGCAGGACACTTCCTGTTATTATGCTCTTTCCATATATGAAGTTTCAATCAACTGGCATCAGGCATATTGAAGTTATTGTCCGGACAAAAAATTATGATATTTTTTACAAAGGGCAATAACTCCAATATGAGGGAACCCAGAGTTATGGACCTTGTGCATGACACTTCCTCTCGTCATGATCTTTCCATATATGAAGTTTCAATCCAATGGCATGAGCCATATAGGAGTTATCGTCCGGACAAAAAAGTGTGATTTTTTTTTACAAAGGGCAATAACTCCAATATTAGTGAAGCCAGAGTTATGGACCTTGTGCATGACACTTCCTCTCATTATGCTCTTTCCATATATGAAGTTTCAATCAACTGGCATCAGGCATATTGAAGTTATCGTCCGGACAAAAAGTGTGACGGACAGACGGCCGGACAGACAGACAGACAGACAACTCTCACGAAAACAATATGTCTCCCCCATATAAATATGGGGGGAGACATAATTACCCTCTGAATGCGGCAAAATGAGCGTGTTGGAATTAGCAAACTTTGTAGACCAAGATCAGAGAGCTTATAGTGATCAAGGTCTGTCCTGTTTGTCATTCAAATTTCTCTAGCAAATTTAAGCCTTTTATTAGCTCACCTGGCACAAAGTGCCAAGGTGAGCTATTGGGATGATCCTGTGTCCGGCATCGTGGGTATGTGCGTCGTGCATACGTGCGGGCGTCAACAATTTACTTAAACATCTTCTTCTCTGGAACTACAAAGCCAAGAGCTTTGATACTTGGTATGTAGCATGATGTAATGGTCCTCTACAAAGATTGTTCAAATTATGTCCCCCGGGCCAAAAATGGCCCCGCCCTGGGGCTTATCAGTTTTTCATAGGAAAATCTTTAAAAATCTTCTTCTCTGAAACTGTAAGGCATAGACCTTTGATATTTGGTATGTAGCATGATCTAATGGTCCTCTACTAAGTTGCTCAAATTATGACCCCTGGGCCAAAAATGGCCCCCGTCCCGGGGCTTATCAGTTTTTCATAGGAAAATCTTTTAAAATCTTCTTCACTGAAACTGTAAGGCATAGACCTTTGGTATTTGGTATGTAGCATCATCTAATGGTCCTCTACTTAGATTGTTCAAATTATGACCCCCAGGACAAAAATGACCCCGCCCGGGGCTTATCATTTTTTCATAGGAAAATCTTTAAAAATCTTCTTCTCTAAAATTATACGGTATAGATGATGTTTGGTATGTAGCATTATTTAATGGTCCTCTACCAAGATGAATCAAATTATGACCCCCGGACCAAAAATGGCCCCACACAAGGGTATTTATGTAGCATCATCTAATGGTTTTCTACCAAGATTATTCAAATTATTACCCCTGGGTCAAAAATGGCCCCGCCCTGGGGCTTATCAGTTTTTCATATGAAAGCTTTAAGAATCTTCTTCTCCAAAACTGTAAGGCCGAGACCTTTAATATTTGGTATGTAGCGTTATCTAATAGTTTTCTACCAAGATTGTTCAAATTATGTCCCTTGGGTTGAAAATGGCCCGCCCTGGGGCATATCAGTTTTTTCATAGGAAAGTCTTAAAAAATCTTCTCTTAAAAATCTTTAAAAGTCTTCTCTGAAATTGTAAGGCATAGACCTTAGATATTTGGTATGTTGCATTATCTAATAGTCCTCTACCAAGATTGTTCAAATTATGACCCCGGATCAAAAATGGCCCTGTCCTGGGGCTTATCAGTTTTTCATAGGAAAATCTTTAAAAAATCTTCTCCTCCAAATCTGTAAGGTCTAGACCCTTTATATTTAGTATGTAGCATCATCTAATGGTTTTCTACCAAAATTTTTCAAATTATGCAATCTGTCATTGAAATCATAAATCTGTTACAAACAGGTGAGCGATTAAGGGCCATCATGGCCCTCTTGTACTTAATACTATATAGTTAAACACTGATGAGCCATTCCACTTTTAATTTTCAGCTTTAAAAGGGTTCATCATTTACCAGATAGAGATACCTATTAACATATTTGCAAACGGAGAAGACCCAGATCAGACCACTCTAGTATAGTCTGACCAGGGCCTGTTGTTGTTTTAACTATGGAATACTATAGGTATGGTTGTACAGTTTCTGCCATGCCTAAAAGTTCACTTGTTCATGTCATTATAAAATATCTGACAGCTAATTAATATTTATAAAGTCATTTTTTCTTAAATAAATATTTATTTGAATAAGGGTTAATCTTTCACTCCATGAAATGCATTTCTACACCTTGCCCAACAGAGTAGACCCAGATCAGACGGCTCCTGTAGGAGCCATCTGATCAGGGTCTGCCCTACTTGCTTAAGATATAACATAGATATGATTCTTCAGTTTCTGAAATGGCCAAAAAGTCCTATGTCTGTGTGCTGTTATAACAATCTAATTAATATTCATAATGTCATTATTTCTAACATGAATATTCATGAAGTAAAGGGTCAAACTGTTGGAGTCAACCGATGTTTTTCTGTTCCAGACTGGCCAATCAGTTACATTCAGCGAAGGAAGGGGCACCGGAAGCATGGATAGCTTTTGGCTATTATGCCCTTGAAACCAAGAAACCTGTCCGAGCAATATATTTTGCGCAAAAGGTAGGCAATCTACTTTCAACTGCTTATTGCAGCTTGACTGATATTTGAAAAACGATGTGGAATGCCAAATACTTCCCATATGGCCCTTGTCCTGCTGTAACTTAAGATTTCTACGCAAACTCTGATCTTGAACAATTTTAACTCTTTACTCCATGAATATTCATGTAAGAGATAATGACACCATAAAAATGGCATATTAGTATACACACAGAAACTGTAGACTTAGTCTAGATCAGAGTCTACTCTGTTTGCTTATTATATAATGTACATCTGATTTTTCACTTTCTGTGTTGGTTAAATATTCCTGTGTTCATATGTTATTATAAAAATACAGCTGATCAATATTCATGATACTATAATTCCATACATGAATATTCATGGAGTAAAGGTTTAAAGACAGAATCAGAGTGTTAAACTGTTTCGATCCTGACGAGTGTTAGTGTCTCACCTCAGTCCTGAATTCCAGTTACTTGCGAAGGTGGTCACCAATTTACTTACATTATGCTAAAGTGTTTGACACTAATTTGTTTCGTTATTTTCCATTCTAACATGAATGTCTCTGTAAATAAAGAACAAAACAACATTGTTGGTGGCCTGTCATATGCTCAGCCAAGGAAAACAAATTCAAGTCACAAAAGTTGATTTGATGCATTTATTTCTTGTATTTTACGCTTTATTCTATAGATGTGTCTTTTAAGGCCTTTGCAAACAAAATAGACCCAGAATAGGGTCTGCTCTTGCTTATGGAATGATATATATATATATATGATTCTACAGTTTCTGCCATGACCAAACTTTCCCGTGATATCATTATTTCTTACATTATTAGTCATGGGGTTAAGATAAATTGGTCATGTTGTGTCTGTTAGACTTGATAGTATTGAAAGTACTGAAGATTTTATTTGCTAAACTTGCAGGCTCTTAATGCAGATGCGTCCAATGTGGAGGCTATGCTACTGAAAGGTACAGGTCTGCTGGAAGTGAAGAAAATCCCCGAAGCAGTGCTTCATATGATGGCTGCTATAAGATTAGCTCCCCATATGTATGAGGCTTATAGAGGTCAGTGTTAGTCAAGTTAATCTTTTATCTTTAGCATGCTATGAGGAAGCATGTAATTACCTGTGCAGAGGTCCAGATAAGATGCGTTAATTAAAACATTCTCAAGAATAACTTTTTATGCCCCACCCCCATCAGATCTTGGGGGCATATTGTTTTTGCCTTGTCTGTTTGGTTTTTTTCTGTTTGTTTGTCACCAACTTTAACATTGGTCATAACTTTTGAGCCAATACAGACTTGATTGTTGGCATGCATATGTATCTCATAAAGCCACACATTTTGAGGGGTGACATGTCAAGGTCATCCTTCAAGGTCAGAGGTCAAATATATAGGTCAAATCGGGGACTTTAACATTGGCCATAACTTTTCAACCAGTAGAGATAGAGACTTGATATTTAGCATGCATGTGTATCTCACGAAGCTGCACATGAATGGGTGACATGTCCGGGTCATCCTTCAGAGTCAAAGGTCATATTGGGGCATAGTGTTTCACAAAGACATCTTGTTTATTTCTGCACCAAATCCTATGTTGTGACCACTCTTTAGAATCGTCTCGAAGAGGAGATTCTAAAGAGTGGTCATAACATAGGGTTTGATGGAGAAACGAAGATTTTAATATTTGAGTACACACCTTTATTTGTTGTCCTGCCTTTGCAAACAATTTGGATCCAGATGAGATGCTGAGTAACAAATGTTGCTCTGGCAGCATGCTAAAGCTGAAATAATATGAGAATCAAGGTTTGATTTTCCTACATACTAGATTTTTTCTTAACCCTTGAATTTTCAGTGGAATGGTCCATCATTGTTTAAAGATAAGAGTCCAATTAGTTGAAAGTATTTTCCTGGAAACCAAATGCTAGGGTTAAAATGAAACTAATAGAATAACAGAAAGTAATTCTGGTATTTCAGAAACTGCAGAATCAGATCTATATAATTCCATATTAAGCAAACAGGGCGAGCCCTTTAAAGACGGCACAAAGACAGTTAGATCTGAGTCTACTCTGTTTGCAAGTTGTGAAAAGGAGTTTCTATCGGGTAAAGGGCTAAAAATTTGAATATGTACACACATATATGCCCCTTGATATGATTATTTTACATCTGCAAATGCATGTAAAATTGAATGTTGAAACTATATAAAGTAAACTATCTAATTTCAGGTCTAATAGATTGTTATTTGGCAACTAACAGACTCAGAGAGGCCCTTTGCTGGGCTGGTAAAGCATTAAAGACCCTTGGAGGAAATACTCGAACTTTGACAGTAAGTAGGTGAATTGCCAGCAGCATTGATGCTATTGGATGATATTGATATGAATCATGTGAGCAATGCCTTTAGAAGTACATGTAGATTGGCATGTTTAGTCTGGCCCTGTGGTTATAAACCTTAAGAGTTTGAGTCAGAGTTCCGCGTCAAGTATTTGAATAGTAAGATTTTGAGTTCAACTCAAAACCTGATCAATAAGATGTTTTATTAACATTAGGCCTGAGCTTGTTTTTCACATGTTAGCTCGACTATTCGAAGAATAGTGGAGCTATCCTACTCGCCCCGGTGTCGGTGTCGGCGTCCGCGTCACACCTTGGTAAAGGTTTTTGTTAAAGTCCACTTTTTGCCTTTAACCTTTGGAATAAAGCTTTGAAACTTGGAACATTTGTTTTTAGCTCACCTGGCACAAAGTGCCAAGGTGAGCTATTGGGATGATCCTATGTCCGGCGTCCGGCGTGGTGCGTCGTGCGTATGTGCGTTGTGCGTCGTGCGTATGTGCGGGCGTCAACAATTTACTTAAACATCTTCTTCTCTGGAACTACAAAGCCAAGAGCTTTGATATTTGGTATGTAGTATGAAGTAATGGTCCTCTACAAAGATTGTTCAAATTATGTCCCCCGGGCCAAAAATGGCCCCGCCCAAGGGCTTATCAGTTTTTCATAGGAAAATCTTTAAAAATCTTCTTCTCTGAAACTGTAAGGCCTAGACCTTTGATATTTGGTATGTAGCATGATCTAATGGTCCTCTACTAAGATTGTTCAAATTATGACCCCTGGGCCAAAAATGGCCCCGCCCCGGGGCTTATAAGTTTTTCATAGGAAAATCTTTAAAAATCTTCTTCTCTGAAACTGTCAGGCATTGACCTTTGGTATTTGGTATGTAGCATCATTTAATGGTCCTCTACTAAGATTGTTCAAATTATGACCCCTGGGCCAAAAATGGCCCCGCCCCAGGGCTTATCAGTTTTTCATAGGAAAGTCTTTAAAAATCATCTTCTCTGAAACTGTAAGGCCTAGACCTTTGATATTTGGTATGTAGCATGATCTAATGGTCCTCTACTAAGATTGTTCAAATTATGACCCCTGGGCCAAAAATGGCCCCGCCCCGGGGCTTATCAGTTTTTCATAGGAAAATCTTTAAAAATCTTCTTCTCTGAAAATGTAAGGCATAGACCTTTGGTATTTGGTATGTAGCATCATCTAATGGTCCTCTACTAAGATTGTTCATATTATGTCCCCCAGGACAAAAATGGCCCCGCCCCAGGGCTTATCAGTTTTTCATAGGAAAATCTTTAAAAATCTTCTTCTCTGAAACTGTAAGGCCTAGACCTTTGATATTTGGTATGTAGCATCATCTAATGGTCCTCTACTAAGATTGTTCAAATTATGAGCTCTGGGCCAAAAATGGCCCCACCCCGGGGTTTATCAGTTTTTCATAGGAAAATCTTTAAAAATCTTCTACTCTGAAAATGTAAGGAATAGACCTTTGGTATTTGGTATGTAGCATCATCTAATGGTCCTCTACTAAGATTGTTCAAATTATGACCCCCAGGACAAAAATGGCCCCACCCAAGGGCTTATCAGTTTTTCATAGGAAAATCTTGAAGAAATCATCTTCTCTGAAACTGTAAGGCATAGACCTTTGATATTTGGTATGTAGCATCATCTAATGGTCCTCTACTAAGATTGTTCAAATTATGACCCCTGGGCCAAATATGGCCCGCCCCGGGGCTTATCAGTTTTTCATAGGAAAATCTTTAAATATATTCTTCTCTAAAATTATAAGGTATAGACCTTTGATATTTGGTATGTAGCATTATTTAATCGTCCTCTACTAAGATTAATCAAAATATGACCCCCGGACCAAAAATGGCCCCGCCCAAGGTCTTATCAGTTTTTCATAGGAAAATCTTTAAAAATCTTCTCCTCCAGAACTGTAAAGTCTAGGCCCTTGATATTTGGTATGTAGCATCATCTAATGGTTTTTTACCAAGATTAATCAAATTATTACCCCTGGGTAAAAAATGGCCCCGCCCCAGGGCTTATCAGTTTTTCATATGAAAAGCTTTAAGAATCTTCTTCTCCAAAACTGTAAGGCAGAGACCTTTAATATTTGGTATGTAGCGCTATCTAATAGTTTTCTACCAAGATTGTTCAAATTATGTCCCCTGGGTTGAAAACTTCCCCGCCCAGGGGCATATCAGTTTTTTATAGGAAAGTTTTTAAAAAGCTTCTCTTAAAAATCTTTAAAAGTCTTCTCTGAACTTGTAAGGCATAGACCTTCGATATTTGGTATTGCATTATCTAATAGTCCTCTACCAAGATTTTCAAATTATGAACCCCGGATCAAAATTGACCCAGCCCTGGGGCTTAACAGTTTTTCATAGGAAAATCTTTAAGGTCTAGACTCTTTATATTTAGTATGTAGCATCATCTGATGGTTTTCTACCAAGATTTTTCAAATTATGCAATCTGTCATTGAAATCATTAATCTGTTACTAACAGGTGAGCGATTAAGGGCCATCATGGCCCTCTTGTTAACTTAGAATTTTTGGTTGCGGTTTTTGTTGAAGTCCAATGATTAACATAACCCTTTTGGATAAAGCTTTGAAACTTGGATCACTTGTTCACCACCACTAGCTTCATCTGTAGGCAAGAGTACATAACTCTGTCAAGCAATTTGACAGAATTATGGCCCTTTTTAACTTAGAATTTTTGGTTAAGGTTTTTGTTAAAGTCCACTGATTAACATAACCCTTTGGGATAAAGCTTTGAAACTTGGATCACTTGTTCACCACCACTAGCTTCATCTGTAGGCAAGAGTACATAACTGTCAAGCAATTTGACAGAATTATGGTCCTTTTTAACTTAGAATTTTTGGTTAAGGTTTTTTTTTTTAAGGTCCACTTATTTACATAACCCTTCGAGATAAAGCTTTGAAACTTGGTACACTTGTTCATCATAAGCTTTATCTGTAGGCAAGAGTACATTACTCTGTCAAGCATTTTAACAGAAATTATTGCCCTTTTTAATTTCGATTTTTCTTTTCGTTAAAGGTTTCAAAGAGATACTACATATTGAATACTATTAAAGATATTTTACTGACACTTTGATTACTTGCTTCTAGTGTCATTTGACACCATTTTAGGCCACTATCAAGCATTTTTACACTAACACTTCTGAGAATAGTCGAGCGCGCTGTCCTGTGACAGCTCCTGTTTATACCCTCACAAACGAAGTTTTTGGGGGGTATACTGGAGTCACCATGTCCGTCCGGTTGTCCATCCGTTCGTCAGTGCAACTGAACAGTGACCGGGGGCCTTTTTAGTGGTTATTAGGTATACCAAGGGCTTTTTTGTATGAAGGGGCCGTGGCCCACTTTTTAACGTCATAAAGGTAACAGGGGGTCTGGGGGGTATGGAAAAAATACATTACAGAAATGGCCCCTAAAAAACTTGTCCAGATTTGGGTGTCATGGACGTCCAAGGGCAAAACGGACCCTGTAAAGTTGCCTGTCTGATGGGAAGGGGCCATATCGGACCTACAGTGGCCCTTTAATTTGGACAAATGGCCCGTTGGTATGGCCCATTACTCGAAGGCCCCCAGTCTCTTTTAAGTGGTCTGTCCATCCGTCCAGCTTGTCCAAATAATAACTTCCAAAGTATAAAAGCTATTGACTTCAAACTTCATATACAGATAGATCACATTGTCCGCAAGTGCAGTGCACAAAGTTCATAACTCTGTATTCAGTATTTCTGGAGTTATTGCCCTTTGTTATTTTTCTCAAAATCTGGCTTGTCCGGATCATAACTTTCAAAGTATAAAAGCTATTGACTTCAAACTTCATATACAGATAGAACACATTGACCACAAGTGCAGTGCACAAGGTCCATAACTTTGTCTTCATTATTTTTGGAGTTATTGCCCTTTGTTATTTTTGTCAAAATCTAGTTTGTCCGTATCATAACAGCTTTTGACTTCAAACTTCATATACTGATATATCACATTGACCACAAGTACAGTGCACAAGGTTCATAACTCTGTATTCAGTATATTTGGAGTTATTGCCCTTTCTTATTTTTCTAAAAATCTGGCTTTTCTGGATCAAAACTTTCAAAGTATAAAAGCTATTGACTTCAAACTTCAGATACAGATTGACCACAAGTGCAGTGCATAAGGTCCATAACTCTGTCTTCACTATTTCTGGAGTTATTGCCATTTGTTATATTTGTCAAAATTTGGCAAAATAATTCAGACCTTTCTCTGTCATACCTCAACAGAACTTTTTTAAATTTTGCAGTATTGTTGAACACTATCTAAAGTTCTGTACCTGTGATAATGCTTTTGATTTGTTGCTTCTTGCATGAATGAAAAATCTCCCTTTTCGTAATTTAACAAATGAAATTTAGCGGTCGGGAACTTTATTTCTATAAACCCCATCTCTTTGTCATATGTGCTAGTGGGGGTATTCATCACCTTTAGTGGTAGTTCTGTTTGGCCCAGTTCATATTTTCTCAAATCTGTATCAATCCTGTAGCTCTGTTGCTATTTAACCATTCGCTTGCTAATCGCGTCAATATACTTACCTGTAAATAGTGAAGACCCAGATGAGACAGCTCCTGAAGGAGCTGTCTCATCAGGGTCTGCACTATTTACAAGTTGATTGTGCAACCAGTGCACTCCACAGCAGTGTTGCACAGCGAAATACTTGTACACAATGAAGATATATGTAATTATACAACAGGGCATGGGTAAAGAAGGAGACATGTATTTTAAAATTCAGCAAGCGAAGGGTTAATAGTACTTATCTGTTTTGTTGCTGATAAAAGACATGTCAGTTTCTCTTTCTATTCAGATGTCTCAAACATAACTTTATTGAATTACAGTATTTCATTGAAACCTTGAACAATCCTAGACAACCAAATTAGGATGTGCATGGTATAGTATGGTGTTTTGCTCAGGTTTTCATCCGGAAGGTCATACTTAAGGAATCACCGACTTTAATTTTATTGTTTTTTGATACTGAATATTAGAAGTGGAATGTATAAATACTTGAATAGCTCTGATCTAATATTTCGACCACAAAGGGCCTTTTTCAAAGATTTTCATGATTTTTCTCCTTGATTTTATGTCAGACTGAATGCATGTAACAAAAATGTGACATGTATTTTGACATCATAATCTCTTAAAAAGGCCCTTAGTGGTCGAAATACTAGATCAGAGCTATTCAAGTATTTATATATTAAATTAATTTCCTTTTTGGAATATTATCTTAATTGCAAAGTGGAATGTTTGATCATTTGATTTAATCTTTTATTGCTGTTAATCCTCTCCTCCATGAATATTCAAGTAGGAAGTAGTAATGCCATGAATATAGTTAGATTACTTGTTACAACACCACATGGACACAGGAATGTTTAGCCATGGCAGAAACTGTAGAAATTCATATCTATATTATATCATAAGCAAACAGAGCAGACCCTGATCAGTTGGCTCCTACAGAAGCTGTCTGATCTGGGTCTACACTGTTTGCAAAGGTGTAGAAAAGCGAATTTATGGAGTAATGGGTTAAAGCAAGTTAAATCTGTTTTCAATGCAAATTTGTAGTAGTTTCTGTTATTATTTTAAAACGCAAAAACACAATTATAGACTAATAGTGTCAACTGTTTGGATCCTGTTAAAAGGTGAAGTTATTTGATGTCTCGCCTGAAAACTTTTACAAACTGTTTCCAATTTTATCAGTTAGTGGCCAGTTGTAAATATTAAAGGGTTTTTGTTTGAGTATTATATTCAATGATGTTTATTATCAATTTCAATTCTTTATTGAAAGTGTAATTTTATTGTTGTAGCTTTATGGAACTGTGGTTGCTAGACAACCGATGACAGAATCAAAGGTAAGGTATCATTTCTGTGAAAATTTCTTGTCATTGTAAAACCTAATTGTATCTAGTTTGAGCCATTTTTAAGCAAGGGTAGGTCCAGAATTTCAGATTAGAGGGGGGCAGATTTGTAAGCTAGTGGCAGCTAGGGTATCTGGTGTGTTTAGGGCAATGTCATTGTCATTAGGGGTAGGGGCCTTTGAAACTCCTGCAGAATTACAATTTTATGTTGTTGAAATATTGCATTTTTATGACGCTCTGCAAAGACTTTCCCTAACTTTAAACAGGTAAACAATCTATATTGTTATGTGTTTAACCCTTTTCCTCATATAAACGTGTTTTCACACATTTGCAAACAGAGTAGACCCAGATCAGACGGCTCCTAGAGGAGCCATCTGATCAGGGTCTGCTCTGTTTGCTATTAATAGAATTTGATAGATCTGTTTCCTTGCTTTCTAAAATGTCTACAATGTTCCACCTTCCATATTTCTTTATAACTATTTTGTTGATGAATATTCAGTAGGTATTGGAATTTGAAATAAACATAGAACAGGGAAAGGGTTAAGTAATAGTCTTTTCACAGGTCTTCTAGTATTTAATTGATGCTTTCTCTAAGCCTATATAGTAGTACACTACTTTTGCCATGGTTTGAATTACCTCTTCCATTCACCAAGTCCTTCTTAGGAAGTCATACTGTTTGCATTTGTTTACTATATTTGTTTAATTTAGCGATATATATTTTTCATTTACAGCAAATACTTGACAGAAAATGAGCCATTTGAACAGGATCTGCTCTGTTTGCCTATGAAATAATAATTGATCTGAGTATACAGTTTCTACCAATCCATAAAATCCAGTGTACATTATTCCTGTATAAAAATTCAGCTAATAAATATCCATGCTGTCATTATTTCTTCCGATGAATATTGAACAGAGAAATGGTTAATTTAATGGCAACTAAAACAATATTTCTTTTTTAACCCCTTCCCCCCACATAAATGCTTTTTCATGCATTTGCAAACAGAGTAGACCCAGATAAGATGGTTCCTATAGGAACCACCTGATCAGGGTCTGCTCTGTTTGCCTTTGATATTATATAGATCTGATTCTACAGTTTTTGTCAAAGCAAAAACTTCCCTTAAAAAGTTTATGTTATAAAAATTGAGCTAATAAATATTCATGTTGTCATTATTTCTTGTATTTCTGAACAGGTAACGGTTTAAACAGGTTTTGAACTAATAAATTCAAACCTGGTTATTAGATTGGCAAATGTCTTTGTTTGTGTGGGCAGATGAGATGTGATGTCAAACTCATGGTTTCCAATTGCAATATTTTAATAAAACTTGATACATAGATAGTCTGCATGGAGACAAAAGGTTGGATATACATCTTTGATGTCTTTGACAGCTGATAATTAGGGTCACTGTTACTGAAAGTAGAAAATCCATTCCTGCTCACTTACTTTAGTTAGGAAGACATATTGTAACCAAAATTAGTGTACAGATAGCTTACCACGATCTTTGAAATGCATCAATGGGTCAAAGTCAAGGGCACTGAAATATTTTGTTCACTCCATATCTATAGTTGAGGTTGATTTACTTTGACCAAATTTTTTAGTAAAATAGCTCGAATGTCTGGGATTAGGATTAAGTTTTTTTTTTGCTAAAAATAGGCCGTGATCATTGGCTTTGTTCAAATGCAGTGACTGATTGGGACTACACAATTACACAAGTCCGTGTGTAACTTTTGCCATTATGTCTTCCATGTTTTGTTCTGTATGTAGGCCAAGCCATACTTTGAGAAAGCAATGAAGCTGGATCCAACAAGCCTTGAGCCGGTTTATTTGTTAGCTGAAATACTTGCCAAAGAAAAACATTATGAAAAAGGCATAGAATTGTGAGTAGTATAGTGTATATATATGTAGATTATACAGCTGAATCTTTTCAACACTTTGAATGCTGAATTTTCAAAGTTCCTTCATATTGACACCTGTTGACACTTCTGTAAAAAATCACTTTTTGAAACCATTGTGATCAATAGAGCATTTGCTCCATAGGAAATTACACAATTAAAAAAAAATCCTTTTTATGCCCCCGTTGACGATACTAGTAGTCAGGGGGGATTGTGTTTTGCATATGTCCGTCTGTCTGCCTGTCCGTCCGTCCGTGTGTCATGCTTTTAGGTGCAGTTGGATGTCACAGTTTTTCAAGTGTTATAAGTCAGTAATTTCTACACTTATACACATGAAACTTCACATACACATCAATTACCATCTGTGCTATCTGTAAGATTTATTCACAGTTGGGTCTAAAACTGGCCTATGACGGTATGGGTTAAAGATAGTGACCGTTCAATAGGAATGAGAGGATTTGAATGACAAACAGTGCAGTTACCGGGAGAGGACAGGTCTAGAATCTCTTTGATCAGGGTCCTCACTGTTGGCAAATGCCAATACACTTTTTTCCCATATTCAAAGGATTAAACTGATTTTAACTCTCGTTCTGTGAATCTATGATCATCTGTGCAAACATTTTGTATCAAACTAAGATGCTGAATACATTGGCGTCCTCATAAGGATCCAACCTATTTGATAGGGTGGTGTTTTTAAAAAAAAAAAAATTGCAGATATTGACTCATATTTAAAATATAACTCTTTTCCTAATAGATACACCTTTCCATGCCTTTGCAACCAGAGTAGACTCTGATCAGACAGCATCTGTAGGAGCCGTCAGATCATGGTCTGCTCTGTTTGCTTACAATTTAACTTAGATTAATAGAATCAAGCATGGGTTTTGTTAAAGATGAGGGTTTCTATACCCGAGGTTGGTCTGTTCCCAGTTGGAAACGAGCTTTAGCACGTTTCCGTCAGAAACGGACCAACTGAGGGTATAGAAGCCCCTGGCTTTAACAAAACCCATGCTTGATTATTTTTTTCGCTTAAATACACCTTAGAAACAAGTAAATTAATGGATTTTGTGAAGTACTACTTTCCAGTGCATAATACAACTTCCATATCTAATAGCAACAAACTGCAAGTGACATTAAATGATGTCATTTGTTACCGGGATGACATTACCATAAACATTACGTTTTGGCGTGAAATATAAATGACTGAGGGACTACAACACAATATGTTTGGTTAATTAAATTAGCCTTTTATAAAATGTTTATATGATAAATAGAATTTCATACCAGGGCTAATTACATATATCAATTTTAATTTATAAACAAGTTGACTGTAGAATTGTTGGTATAATTCTGTAAGAGTTCCTTCCATTGTATTGATTTTACCTAATCACACATATGAATACACCAGACAAGGGGTGTTCCAGATAAGGATTTCTAGTACTGCTACTTTTAATAACTCAAATTATCTAGCACGTCTGAGAAGCGAGAAATGATTCTACAGTTTCTGCTATGGTAAAACATTCTCTTGTTCATAATGTTCCACAAAAATTATACACTCACTTGCTTTCCATCACGAGGGCTACAATCTGACGAAGGACCATTACTCTCTAAGGTTTTTTACAAAATTATGCCCCTTTATGGACCCACTGGAACAGACAAGCGTTGGCTACCGCATGCGATGCTCTTGTTTATTACTAGATGTTCCTGAGGTGAATGGTTAACAGGGTTATGACCTTTGACTTTATAGATGCAGCAGCATTCTAATATAATACTTTAGATTTCCAGACTTCTTTCTGCAGATATCTTGGCTTAACTCTCTGTGTAAGTGAACAATATGATTTTCAGATCAAGTTTGACCTGTGCTTCAGGTTCATTTTCAACATTACAATAACATGATAATCATACAATGTTGTGGAATTTCAATCTGTCATGTATCCAAATCATATCTCTTGAAGAAATATTTATTAGCGGGGGCATTCGTGGCATTTCGACACATTTATTTGAAGAAAAAAAATAGTCTACCTAACACTTTCCCTCATAAAAATGGTTTTTCACTCCTCTGCAATCGGAGTAGAGCCAGCTGTGTCAGGGTCTGCTCTGTTTGCTTATGGAAATTTTAGAGATCTGACCATACAGTTTTTGTCTAAGCCAAAAATTCCCGTAAAGTATTTACATTATTAAAATTATGGTATTAAAATGAATATTCATTATGTAATCAAATCATTCATAAATTTTCATTCAGGAATGGTTAAAAATTGAAGCAGATAACAATTTTTGCTGTATGCGGAAGAATTTATGATGTATGTCTGAGACTTGTTGTTCACAGGTTAAAGAATTATCTAGAGCATCATAGCACAGTGCTGCTACACCAGCTTCTTGGGGACTTTCTCACGCATACCGGCGAGCACCAGGAGGCACTGGACCAGTACAGTAAAGCCCTTAGGTAACATACAAAATCCAGGGTTGAGTGGCATACAAAATCCAGGGTTGAGTGGCATACTATATCAAGGGTTGAGTGGCATACTATATCAAGGGTTGAGTGGCATACTATATCAAGGGTTGGGTGGTGTACAAAATCAAGGGTTGGGTGGCATACTAAATCAAGGGTTGAGTAACATACTATAGCAAGGGTTGAGTGGCATACTAAATCAGAGGTTGAGTGGCATACTAAATCAAGGGTTGAGTGGCATACTAAATCATGGGTTGAGTGGCATACTAAGTCAAGGGTTGAGTGGCATACAAAATCAAGGGTTGAGTGGCATACTAAATAAAGGGTTGAATGGCATACTAAATCATGAGTTCAGTGGCTTACTATATCAAGGGTTGAGTGGTATATTAAATCAAGGGTTGAGTGGCATACTAAATCAGGGGTTGAGTAACATACTATAGCAAGGGTTGAGTGGCATACTAAATCAGAGGTTGAGTGGCATACTAAATAAAGGGTTGAATGGCATACTAAATCATGAGTTGAGTGGCATACAAAATCAAGGGTTGAGTGGCATACTAAATCAAGGGTTGAGTAACATACTATAGCAAGGGTTGAGTGGCATACTAAATCAGAGGTTGAGTGGCATACTAAATCAAGGGTTGAGTGGCATACTAAATCAGGGGTTGAGTGGCATACTAAGTCAAGGGTTGAGTGGCATACAAAATCAAGGGTTGAGTGGCATACTAAATAAAGGGTTGAATGGCATACTAAATCATGAGTTGAGTCGCTTACTATATCAAGGGTTGAGTGGTATATTAAATCAAGGGTTGAGTAGCATACTATATCAAGGGTTGAGTGGTATACTAAATAAAGGGTTGGGTGGTATACTATATCAGCAAGGGTTGAGTGCAAGGTAGTAGTCACTACATTTAACCTGAATAAGCAGTTTGAAATAATTGTTTCCTAAAATTGTTAAAGCATTTTTATACCCCATCCATCCTTCCATCCGTCAGTCCGTCCTTCCATCTGTCAGTCCGTCCTTCCATCCGTCCGTCCGTCCCAAATTTCATGTCCCTTCTATAACTTTTTTTTATCTGTGAATGATTTCAGTATAACCTGGCACAAATGTTCATCACACAAAGACAATGTATCGCGTTCAACTCCCTGGTCAATGGGTCAAAGGTCAAGGTCATCCTTCGGGGTCAAAGGTCGGGGGCATAAGTGTTTCACAAATATACTCTTGTTTATTATGCCCCCCAGATTTTGCCCTGTCTGTTTGTTTGTCAGCAACTTTAACATTGGTCATAACTTTTGAGCCAGTACAGATAGAGACTTGATATTTGACATGCATATGTATCTCATTAAGCCGCACATTTGAGGGGAGACATGTCAAGGTCATCCATCAATGTCAGAGGTCAAATATATTGGTCAAATCACTGACTTTAACTTTTGAACCAGTAGAGATAGAGATTTAATATTTGGCATGCATGTGTATCTCATGAAGCTGCACATTTGGAGGGGTGACATCTCATGATCAAGGTCATCCTTCAAGGTCAGTGGTCAAATATATAGGTCAAATCACCGACATTAACATTGGCCATACCTTTTGAATCAGTTAAGATAGAGACTTGATATTTGGCATGCATGTGTATCTCATGAAGCTGTACATCTTGAGGAGAGACATGTCAAGGTCAATGTCACCCTTTAGGGTCAAAGGTCAAATTGGGTGAGGCCATAGTGTTTCACAAACACATCTTGTTTATTTCATTGTTATGGAAAAAACACTCTAAGAGTTGAGACTGTTTGGGTCCTGAAGTGATGTTGAGCCTCATCGGGATACAAACTTTCTGCATATATCATGAGTTCACCCCATAGATTGTAGTTACGTCAGGTTTGCACTTAACCCTGAAAATGCTTTAGTCAGTACCAGACCTGTACTATATACATCATAACCCTTTCTTCCTTGAATTTTCATGTAAGAAAATTAATAATGACATCATAATATAATTTAGAATAATTTGTTATAATAGCACATTGACACATGAAGTTTTGGCCATGGCAGAAACTATAAAATCATATATATATATTATATCATAAGCAAACAGAGCAGACCTATCTGAGCCCTCTGATCTTGGTCTATCTGTTTGAAAAGGTGTGGAAAAGCATATTTATGGAGTAAAGCATTAAATATCTAACCATCATTTTTTAGGACTTTTTTGTACTATAGGAAACAAATTCCGATAACTGTTGCAAAATTAGTTTTGACGCAGATGAAAGGTTGATTAACTTGCAGTCTCACAGAATCCAGACTGTTTGACACGATAAATCAGCTCAAGAAATTCAAGTAAATTATACTTTGAGGTTTGAGCTGACAATAATGTTTACATATTCTTCTTACTTTTCAAAAGGTTAACCCTTATTAAGGGCACCTTGCAAACAACTTTGATCCAGATGAGATGTTGAGTTACTTTGTGTCTCTTATAGATCCAGTCTGTTTGCACTTGACATGATTAGTTTCGGTACACAATAGCGCTCATCAAATGCCCTGTAAGTGTCACTTATATTGAACTTGGAACACCAGAGTTATGGTCCTTTGTAAAATACTTACTAAACCTTCTTGTCTGTCAGAAACTTTTTGGACTTTTTCAAGGAAACTTTTTGTAAATGTTTAGTACCATATAGAAATGCGGCCCTGCAAGCGTCACTCACATTTGCCGTGGAACACCAGAGTTATGGGTCTTTGTTTGCAAAAAAAAAAAAAAGAACTTATTTTCCCCTCTTGTCAATAACTCAATTAAATACAATGTACTGAGGCCAGCACTTGTTTGGCAGAGGATATGAATTCAACGAATTTGCTTGTTCAAGTTGCTATGCATGCTGCTGACTTTACTCCAAGAATATTCATATAAGAAATAATGAAATGATGAATATTAATTTGTTGAATTTTCATTGTGGCATATGAGTACAGAAAGTTTTGGCCATGACAGAAACTGTAAAATTAGATCTAACTTAATTTATAAGGAATCGGAGTAGACCCTAATCAAACAGCTCCTCTAGGGACCATCTGATCTGGGTCTAATCTGTCTGCAAATGTTTTAAAAGACATATCTTGAGTAAAAGGATAATAGTTGATAATGTTAAAAGTTTAAATAGCATCATAAAATATATCTTTTTACAAAAATTGACAGGCTTGATCCTTCAAATACTCGAGCCAAGGAAGGTATGGAGAGAGTAGAAAAGCACAGTGATATAGGACTAGACAACAGTAATGCCTTTGATATGGAGGTTGAAGAGATGGAAAACAGTGATAATGAGGTGGGTCGTATTTGATATCTGTGTCACTCAGAAGAGTAAGAGAAGAGCTTGTGCTAGTTGTCATTACATAGTTTTGATGTATTTGAGTGTACATGTACCGTGATTCTCAGAAACATTTTCTGCTCAAATTTTTGTCTTTTTCCATATCTGTTCAAAATTTGTCTGCTATCATGATCATATATGATATCAACTTATTTGTATTTCCTCACTTTAAAGATGAGCATTTAGATTTATTCTTATTGTTAGTTTATTTGTCCAGCAATCTGTCTGGCAGTCACACTTTTTTGTGTCCTCATAATTCCCTGTCAGGGGTTCATTCTGATACGGCTGGTTGGTAACCTGTCAGCTAGTTAAAGAATGGTTACCTATTGCAATTCTGCCTGGTACCTGGTATTAAGATGAGGAATTGGGAGGTGCTGTGCAAGACAATAAAGTTTCTGATAAGCCAAAATTGGCTGGTCTGTTCACTAGGGGTGACACTATGATAAACAAACACTGTAGGGTTTATAATTTTGCTATAATCTGTTGGCAATGTTCCAATTACATTATTTCTGTAATATGAATTTAATTTTTGCACTGTGGTATTGTCCAAATGTGAACTTTTCACTCTTTCTTATTACAGGGTGACTTTGAAGCTAGCGACGTGGAAAGTACCTGGTCAGAAACGGACTTCAGCTAGCAGTACCTAACTGTGTGATAATGTATAATGGAGCATACAAGCCGAAGCTTAAGCTGGGATGGCTGTGTACAACAGCGATAGAATATTCAATTTGAATAATATTATGATGGCTTAACCCTTTATCTCATGAATATTCATGTAAGAAATGATGACATCATAAATATATATGACATCATGAATATATATTAACTGAATTTAAATAATAGCATATGAAGACTTTATGTTTTGTCCATGGCAGAAACCAGAATCAGATCTTTATAATTCCATAAGTAAAAGAGCCGACCCTGATCAGATGGCTCATACAGGAGCCATCTTATCTGGGTCTACTCTGTATGCAAAGGCATCAAAACTTAAAGGTGTCTCCATCAGGCAAAGGGTTTATAGTACAAAACTATTGTTGGACCTTCTTTGGTAACCTTTATATATTAAGCATTTGCAAGTCTTTTGCCCACATCTGTTTTGAAAGTGAATGTTTTTGTTTCTTAAAAATGCTTGATTAGTGTGTGAATATAGTTTCACATGTGTTATCAGATGTTATGAGAGTTTGGTTGTAAATTCAGCCACAATCAACATCTTCATATACAAACAATGTTACTTCATAAATATGTTTCTTCATGCAAACAGCATAGAGCTAGATAAAACAGCTCCTGTAAAGTAAATGGAGTAAAGGGTTTATATGTAAATATATGTCAGTGTGACATTCATATTGTCAACCACAGAAACAAAATATCAAGATTGACATTCTGTTTCGAACTTGACATTCCGTTTCTAAGTTCAACACTATGTATAATGAAGTATGCCGTACCAATGCAAATGATTTTTTTTCATTTCAGAACCATTGTTGACCTTGTGCATGGGTAAAATTTTGATAGGAGGCATGTGTCCACCTAAATTAAAGTTTGGGGGACATTTGAACATTAAAAGTATTAGATAACTTTCCAGTTTTACACCTGCACCTGACATAAACTCAATTAGGCACATTCTGTTGCTTTTTAGTGGCCATTTTGTGATAAGAAGAACAGACAGGTGCTATATATTGATTATTAATTATGTATTCAATGCATAAAAACATAAACACTGTCTGTTTTGGGCAGAAACTTTAGAATCAGATCTATATTATCTCATAAACAAATAGAGTAGACACTGATCAGATGCCATGACAGATCTGGGTTTGCTCTTTTTTGCTAAGGTGTTAAAGTGCCTATTTATGGAATAAAGGAATAAATAAAAGTGAGTTATAATATTAGTGTTGATTGCCAAGGTGTTGACTGTGGAAGTGGCTGATTGTACAGGACAAACTGTGTATGTTTACACTATAATTCCCTTGCCATGTAATAAAAATTTAGGGCTGTAAGGTATTAATACTATATTTTATGGGAAAATATTTGATAATTTTGAAAACACTAATCTGACATTTAATCAGAAGCAAAACTGTTTGACATGGACTATCATTTCTAACATGGGCCCAAGGCTATAAAACTTCTGAATCTGAGTCTTAGATCATTCTCAAGTATCTGATTGGTCAGATTCTGAGCAAGCTCAGAACCTGACCAATCCGATGCTTGAGAATGATCGCAGACTCATTATACAGTGAAGATCTTGACCAGTAGCAGTGTCTTCACAGATACAGTATCACATGAACAGAGGCCCAGACAAGATGCGTAAATTAAAATTAAAATATTTTCAAGGATAGATCTTTCATTTCTCCACCAAACCTTATGTTGGCATTAGGGTTGGGTGGAGAAATGATGATTTGGAATATGAACTGTTAGCTGTTGCTCTTTGATGAGTGTCCAAGTTATCTGCCTGCTCTACAGTAAAACCTCAATAAAACAAATATTAAACATTTGTTTCTTTATAAGTTAAAATTTAACAATAATAACCTTTACAAACAGTTTGGATCCATGATATACCAGATAACTCGATGTCTCATTGTATCCAAACTGTTTGACACTACATCATGGCTTTGAAAAGAAATGCAAGGTTTTGGCCATTGCAAAATGTGTAAAATCAGGTCCATATGATTCAATAAGCAGACAGAGCAGTCCCAGATCAGACGGCTCCTACAGGAGACATCTTATCTGGGTGTACTCTGTTTGGAAAGACTTCAAAATGCATCTATATCAGGCAAAAAGGTAATTAATGAATCCAGGATTCTTTGAAAACCATCTGGATCCAAACTGTAAACATTATTGAAAGTTTGCCCCTAGCAAGCCTAACCATTTCCTTCATGTAAATACCTTTTCATGCCTTTGCAAACAGTGTATACCCTGTAGGAGCCATCTGATCAGGGTCTACTGTATTTGCTTATGATATAATATAGATCTAATTCTACATTTTCTATCATGGCTGAAATATCCCTTTGAATGCCATTATAGAATTAAATCTAATTAATATTCATGATGTGGTGGCATATATACTGGTAGTAATCGAACTGTCTGTGTCTGTCAGTATTTCTGTATCTGTGTGACCTTGACCTCTGACCTCAGCTTTAGAAAAAACCTTGTCTGAAGCATATCTACTGTATTTCTTGAAGTAGAAATGCCAAATTTCGTGTGCCAGAACATCTTGGGATAGTGGACTGTTGCATACTGTTTCCAGTTTGCCATGTACTCAACCTTGACCTTTGACAGCAGCTATAAAAAGCCTTTTGTCAGGAGTATATCTCCTACATTTCTTTAGGTAGAAATGCCGAATTTGGTGTGTGAGTACATCTTGGGATGATGGAGCGTTGCAACCTTTTAAAGGTGATCTTGACATGCGTGCGTGCGTATCTGGTGTATGAGTACATCTTGGGATGGAGGAGTGTCACATACCACTATCAGGTCACTTTGACCTTGACCTCAGTGGTAGAAAAACTTTGGGCAGATCATGTTGCCTATATTTCTTTAGATAGGAATGCCAAAATTGATGTACAAGTACATCTAGGGATGGCAGAGTGTCAAAACCAATTTCTGGTCACTGTGACCTTGACCTTTGACCTTATTGGTTGCAAAATTTAACAATTTAAAATGGGTATTTTACATTATATCCACATTATTGATTAGTTGTTTCATGTTTAAGGTAACTTTAGTTCAAATTCAGGTCACATTGTGCAGTCTTGTTTCATTTAGCTATAGTATATACAGACCTACCTTCAAAACACATCTCTGTATCAGTGCTTTGCCTTGTCACTACTGTGACACATTTCTTGTTACATGAATATTCAATAGGGAAAGTTAACCTGGTCATTTATGTCTGTGGCATTTTGTATATGAGCCCACCTATACAGGAACCTATCTGTATGTTTTGCAAATACTGTAGAATCAGATTTAAACACGTGTGTCTGATCAGGTTCTGCACTGTATGCAACTAATCAGATCATATTCTGTTTTACAGACTTTTGTGACAAGACAGTGTAGAACTTCAGATACATTTTAAATGGGATTTTTTAATCTATACTGTTTGCAAGGCCATATGGCTAGTTATGTCTCCCCCATTTATGGGGAGACATATTGTTTTTGCCAGAGTTGTCTGTCTGTCCGTCCGTCCGTCCGTCTGTCTGTCCGTCACAAACTTGTGTCGCGCGTATCTCTAAAACCAGTTGGGCTAGAGTCGCCAAACTTCACAGGAATGTTGACCAGCATGAGTTGTTGTGCACCTTGGGTTTTTGAATTGTCTCCCCTTGATAACTTTGGAGTTATTGCCCCTGATGACTTAAAATTAGAAAAACTTTGTGTCACGCGTATCTCTGAAACCGCTAGTACTAGAGTCACCAAACTTCACAGGAATGTTCACCAGCACGAGTTGTTGTGCATCTGGGCTTTTCAGTTGTCTCCCTCTGATAACTTTGGAGTTACTGCCCCTTATGACTTAAAAGGAGAGAAACTTTACTTTGTGTCGTGTGTATCTCTGAAACCACTAGTACTAGAGTCACCAAACTTCACAGGAATGTTGACCAGCATGTGTTGTGTACCCACGGTTTTTGAATTGTCTCCCCCTGATAATGTTGGAGTAATTGCCCCTGATGACTTAAAATTAGACCCTGATAAGTTTGGAGTTACAGACATTACACTTGTGTATTGGAAAGAGGATGGGAGGGGGAGACATCTGTTTTTGTGACAAAAACAAACCTCTAGTTTCTATATAGCAGAGCTCATACTGTATTACATTGTTGTTTTTGGTGCCAGTTAATTTGATATTACATTGTATTGCATTTGTACATTTTATATTTCAGCCCAGTTATATGATAACCAATTGTCACTTTTTACAAACAGTGTAGAACCAGATGAGCCACTGTGTTGAGAATGCAGCATCTGGTCAGGTTCTATACTGTTTTTGTGTTACCTGCCGAGAGGCAGCGTGTCACTTAGGGATCACTTATCCGTCGTCTGTCTCTGTCTGTCTGTCCGTCCGTCTGTCTGTCCATCACACTTTCTTTTTTGGCTGTCATTTGTAAACTAATCATTATAGAGCTTTCAAATTTCACATGTGTCTTCCACTCACTGAGGACCATTGATGTAACTAAGGTCCATCACTCTGCATGAAATACGTTTTGAGTTATTCCCCTTTTTCTGATTTTCGCACTCGAGCATATAAACACTTTTTGTGTCAGTTGCGAGCAAGTGACACACGTGTTCCTCCAAACACTCTTGTTCACATAAGTTAGCAAAACGGAGAAGGAGCTGATGTGTGGCTAATATAACAGTGTAGAACCTGATCACACACTGCATTTAAAATGCTATGACTGATTTGATTTGACAATGTATGCAAAGCCAAAGGTTCTGTTTTGTGTAGCATCACACATTTGTTTATTTGTACAAAATATGAAATTGTTCTTTCTTTTCATGTCATATTGTATTATACATATTTGTATAAAGATTATGAACCGTTGAAAGGTTACTTCTTTGTTGTTTATGATAATTACAGTATTGCTTGGTATATTGCCAATCTTATTGTTTTCCAATGCAAGTGACTGGTCCATACTGGATGAAATTAATCCTTTACTCCATAAATAAGCCTTTCTACACCTTTGCAAACAGAATAGAGGGTCAGCTCTGTTTTGTTATGATATAGATATGATTCCACAGTTTCTGCCATGGCCAAGGCCAAAGATTTCTGTGTCCATGTGCTATTATAACAATTAATCTTATTAATATTCATGATGACATTATTAGTCCCTTACCGGTTAGTAAACCCAACTCACTCACTCACTTACCGGTTGGGGGACTATAGGTTTGCTTGATTCCGTCCGTCTGTCCGTCCGTCCATCTGTCACGCTTCGTGTCCAGGCCATATCTCCTACAAAGTTATACCAAATTCATTTTAACTTCACACATTGAAGAAGCATGATGAGGGCTAGTGTCATGCACAAGGGCCATAACTAGCATCAATATTTTTGGAGTTATTCCCCTTTTACATATTTTTTTGTCCGAACAATAACTCTTTATCTACTGGTTCAATTGATTTGAAACTTCACATATGGAACAATCATGATGAGGGGTAGTGTCATACACAAGGGCCATAACTCTAGCATCGATATTTTTGGGAGTTCTTCCCCTTTTTAGCTCACCAGAGCACAAAGTGCTCAAGGTGAGCTATTGTGATACCCCGGCGTCCGTCTGTCCGTCTGTCAGTCTGTCCGTCTGTCTGTCCGTCAACAATTTCAAACGACTTCTTCTCTGAAACCGACTGCCCAATTGTAACCAAACTTGGTCAGATACATACTGTGGGTGTGTGCTTTAAAAGTTGTTAAAAGATAGTGGGCGGGGCCATCGGTCTTGTTGCCATGGCAACTGTACGCAATATCTAGAAAAATCTTCTTCTCCAGAATGAACTGTCCGATTTGAATATAGTTTTCACCAAAATGTTTCTCAGTTGATAGACTTTAAAAGTTGTTAAAAGAATTTTGATCCGGCAAAAAACATGGCCGCCAGAGGGCGTGGTCATTTTTTCCATATATGGTAATATATGAAAATCTTTAAAAATCTTCTTCTCTGAAACCATATGTCCTAGACCATTGATATTTGGTATGTAGCATGATCTTATGGTCCTCTACAAAGATTGTTCAAATTATGACCCCCGGGCCAAAAATGGCCCCGCCCAAGGGCTTATCAGTTTTTCATAGGAAAATCTTTAAAAATCTTCTTCTCTGAAACTGTAAGGCCTGGACCTTTGATATTTGGTATGTAGCATGATCTTATGGTCCTCTACAAAGATTGTTCAAATTATGACCCCCGGGCCAAAAATGGCCCCGCCCAAGGGCTTATCAGTTTTTCATAGGAAAATCTTTAAAAATCTTCTTCTCGGAAACTGTAAGGCCTAGACCTTTGATATTTGGTATGTAGCATGATCTTATGGTCCTCTACTAAAGTTGTTCAAATTATGACCCCCTGGCCAAAAATGGCCCCGCCCAAGGGCTTATCAGTTTTTCATAGGAAAATCTTTAAAAATCTTCTTCTCTGAAACAGTAAGGCCTAGACCTTTGATATTTGGTATGTAGCATGATCTTATGGTCCTCTACAAATATTGTTCAAATTATGACCCCCGGGCCAAAAATGGTCCCGCCCAAGGGCTTATCAGTTTTTCATAGGAAAAGCTTTAAAAATCTTCTGCTCGGAAACTGTAAGGCCTAGACTTTTGATAGTTGATATGTAGCATGATCTAATGGTCCTGTACAAAAATTGTTCAAATTATGATCCCCGGGCCAAAAATGGCCCCGCCCAAGGGCTTATCAGTTTTTCATAGGAAAATCTTTAAAAATCTTCTTCTCTGAAACTGTAAGGCCTAGACCTTTGACATTTGGTATGTAGCATGATCTTATGGTCCTCTACAAAGATTGTTCAAATTATGACAGCCGGGCCAAAAATTGCCCCGCCCAAGGGCTTATCAGTTTTTCATAGGAAATCTTTAAAAATCTTCTTCTCTCAAACTGTAAGACCTAGACCTTTGATATTTAGTATGTAGCATGATCTTATGGTCCTCTACAAATATTGTTCAAATTATGACCACTGGGCCAAAAAATGGCCCCGCCCAAGGGCTTATCAGTTTTTCATTGGAAAATCTTTAAAAATCTACTGAAACTGTAAGGCCTAGACCTTTGATATTTGGTATGTAACATGATCTAATGGTCCTCTACAAATATGTAGCTGTGGCTTGTGATCCTCTGCCAAGAATGTTTAACTTACGACCCTGACCACTGGGCGAAACTTGGCCCTGCCTCAGGGCTTATCAGTTTTTCATGGGAAAAATATAAATATTATTTGTACACATGATTTCTTGTGGTCAAAAATGGCCTGCCCCTGGGGTTATCTCTGGTGAGCGCTTCAGGGCCTCATGGCCCTCTTGTTCATATTTTCTTTTCAGTCCGTCTGTCACGCTTCGTGTCCGGGCAATATCTCCTACAAAGTTAGGCCAAATTCATTATAACTTCACACATTGAAGAAGCATGATGAGGAGTAGTGTCATGCACAAGGGCCATAACTCTAGCATCAATATTTTTGGAGTTATTCCCCTTTTTCATATTTTTTTGTCCGGACAATAACTCTTTATCTATTGGTTCAATTGATTTGAAACTTCACATATGGAACAAGCATGATGAGGGGTAGTGTCATGCACAAGGGCCATAACTCTAGCATCTATATTTTTGGAGTTATTCCCCTTTTCCTGTTTTCTTGTCCAGTTAATAACTCTTTATGTACTGCTTCAATTGATTTGAAACTTCTCATATGGAACAAACATGATGAGGTGTAGTGTCATGCACAAGGGCAATAACTCTAGCATCAATATTTTTGGAGTTACTCCCCTTTTTCATATTTTCTTGTCGGCACAATAACTTTTTATTTACTGATTCAATGTATGAAAGTAGGTACTAATACCATTCAGGTGGTCATGTATATACCATGGTCAACCACACCATGGGTGGGTGGGGTGGGGAGAGTGGAGGTTTTTTTTCAGTCTGGTGGGGGACTCATGTCTTGCATAGCAATACAACATGCCCTTGTTTCTTACATGAATATTCATGGAGTAAAGGGTTAAGGCTGAAAGCTCTTTCTACATAACTTGCATGGGCCTACCTTATTTCTTACAGACCAAGAATTAGTATCTATTGTTTAGAGGTTTTAATCTAGTTTATCTGACTCATGGAGGACATTTAATACTTTAAATGCTGGATACTGGCATTTACAAATGGTTAAGACTCAGATTGGAGGACACCTAGAGGAGCCTTTTGATCAGGGTCTGCACTACAGTAAAACCTCTATAACGGCCACTTGTGTTAATTAGTTGGTATGAAGGGCAGGTGGTTTCTTAAAACAAGGTGAAAGTAAAACAGAACGCTCCTATAGGAGCGTTCTGTTTTACTTTCACCTTGCTTTAAGCAGCCACCTGCCTTTAACACAAAATAAGCCTTTCATTCCAATGAATTGAGCATTTAAAGGTTCACCCATTCTCACCCACTGACACCTTTTTACCCCTCTGTAAAACTCATTCTTTTGAAACCATTGTAATAAATAGAGCATTTGCTCCATAGGTTGCTCTATTTATCACAATTGTTTCAAAACTACACTATTCTAAAATTCTCCTTTTCTATAGTTAATGCTCCTTTTCGGTAGATTAACCCTTCTCTTGCTGAATTTTAAAATACATTTCTCCTTCTTTACCTATGTCCTGTTGTATAATTACATATATCTTCACTGTGTACAAGTATTTCGCTGTGCAATCACTGCTGTGGAGTGCACTGGTTCAGGTTGCACACTCAACTTGTAAATAGTGCAGACTCATGACCACTAGATGACCCCTATTGTTTTTGAGGTCACTAGGTCAAAGGTCAAGTTCACCATGACCTTAAATGGTGAAATCATTTCCGATCAATAACTGCTCAAGGGTTTAGCTTAGGATATTCAAACTTGCTGTGGTTGTTGGTCATGACCACTAGATCACCCCTTATGTTTTAGAGGTCACTAGGTCAAAGGTCAAGGTCACCATGACATTAACTGGTGAAATGTTTTCCGATCAATACCTGCTCAAGGGTTTTACTTAGGATCTTCAAACCTGCTGTGGTGGATGGTCATGACCGCTAGAAGACCCCTATTGTTTTTTAGGTCAAAGGTCAAGGTCACCATGACCTTAACTGGTAGAATGGTTTCTGATCAATAACTGCTCAATTGTTTGGTATGGGAGCTTCAAAGTTGCTGTGGTGGTTGGTCATGACCACTAGATGACCCCTATTGTTTTTGAGGTCTTTAGGTCAAGGTCATCATGACCTTATCTGGTGAAATGGTTTCTGATTAATTACTGCTCAAGGGTTTGGGTTAAGATCTTCAAACTTGCTGTGGTGGTTGGTCATGACCACTAGATGACCCTTATTGTTTTTGAGGTCACTAGGTCAAAGGTCAAGGTAACCTTGACCTTAACTGGTGAAATCTTTTCCGATCAATAAGTGCTCAAGGGTTTCACTTAGGATCTTCAAACTTGCTGTGGTGGTTGGTCATGACCACTAGATGACCCCTATTGTTTTTGAGGTCAAAGGTCAAGGTCACCATGACCTGGTCTGGTGAAATGGTTTCCGATCAATACCTGCTCAAGGAGTTTGCTTAGGATCTTCAAACCTGCTGTGGTTGTTGGTCATGACCACTAGATCACCCCTATTGTTTTGAGGTCACTAGTTCAAAGGTCAAGGTCACCATGACCTTAACTGGTGAAATGGTTTCCGATCAATAACTGCTCAAGAAGTTTGCTTAGGATCTTCAAACCTGCTGTGGTTGTTGGTCATGACCACTAGATCACCCCTATTGTTTTGAGGTCACTAGTTCAAAGGTCAAGGTCACCATGACCTTAACTGGTGAAATGGTTTCCGATCAATAACTGCCCACGGGTTTCGCTTAGGATCAATTACTGCTCAACGGTTTGGGTTAGAATTTTCAAAGTTGCTGTTGTTATTTGTCATGACCACTAGATGATCCCTATTGTTTTTGAAGTCACTAGGTCAGGGGGTCTGCAGGGTATACCTGGTACATGTTTTACAAACATCTCTTGTCTTACATGAATATTGAACAGGGGAAGGGTTAAGCAGCAACCTGTAAGAGGTAATTGATAAAATAGTGCTACTCTGATGAGTGTCTACACTGTTTGCTTTTGTACTAATTATGTCTCCCCCCATATTTATATGGGGGAGACATATTGTTTTTGTGAGAGTTGTCTGTCTGTCTGTCTGTCTGTCTGTCTGTCCGTCTGTCCGTCACACTTTTTGTCCGGACGATAACTTCAATATGCCTGATGCCAGTTGATTGAAACTTCATATATGGAAAGAGCATAATGAGAGGAAGTGTCATGCACAAGGTCCATAACTCTGGCTTCACTAATATAGGAGTTATTGCCCTTTGTAAAAAAAGTCACACTTTTTTGTCCGGACGATAACTCCTATATGGCTCATGCCATTGGATTGAAACTTCATATATGGAAAGATCATGACGAGAGGAAGTGTCATGCACAAGGTCCATAACTCTGGCTTCACTAATATTGGAGTTATTGCCCTTTGTAAAATATATCATAATTTTTTGTCCGGACAATAACTTCAATATGCCTGATGCCAGTTGATTGAAACTTCATATATGGAAAGAGCATAATGAGAGGAAGTGTCATGCAGAAGGTACATAACTCTGGCTTCACTAATATAGGAGTTATTGCCCTTTGTAAAAAAAATCTCACTTTTTTGTCCGGACGATAACTTCTATATGGCTCATGCCATTGGATTGAAACTTCATATATGGAAAGATCATAACGAGAGGAAGTGTCATGCACAAGGTCCATAACTCTGGCTTCACTAATATTGGAGTTATTGGCCTTTGTAAAAAAAATCACAATTTTTTGTCCGGATGATTACTCCTATGTGACACATGCCATTGGAGTGAAACTTCATACATGGAACGATCATGATAAGAGAAAGTGTCATGCATAAGATCCTTAACTCGAGCTTCAATAAATTTAGAGTTATGGCCCCTTGTACATTTGTTTAATTCTTTCTTGTCCAGACGATAACTCCTACATGGCTCTTGCCATCGTATTGAAACTTCATACATGGAAAGAGCATGATGAGAGAAAGTGTCATGAACAAGGGCCATAATTCTGGCTTCAATACTTTTGGAGTTATTGCCCTTTGTTACATTTTTTGGCCGATCAATAACTCCCGTTCGACTGATGCTATTGGAATGACATTTTATTTTTGGAAAGAGCATGATGAAAGTAAGTGTCATGCACAAGGGCCATAAATCTGGTATCAGTATTTTTGGAGTTATTTGCTGTTATGTGGAAAACGCATAATGAGGGGAAGTATCATTCATCAAGACCATAACATTTTTAGTGATTTCCCTTTACATATTGTTTTTATTAGAGGGGAGACATCCGTTTTTGTGACAAAAACCTCTAGTTAAGTTCTGGTACTGTCATGGCTCCCAATAGGATCAATGTCACCTTTTGTTTTGTTGGTAAGAGACAGCTATGAATGGATCTGGGAATGGTGATCTGCACATCTGAGGCTCCAACAGCTCTTTATTAGTTCTTGTACTGGAAAAATAATGTCTACTCAATCTCTGATCTGTTTAATTTTTCATCAACTTTTCAATTTGTTCAATCCTTTGAGAAACTATTGACCAATAAAACTGTTTGCTTAACCCATTACCTCATAAGCTATTTTTAGATACAACCTCTTTGAATAAAAAAAAATCTACTGGAAAGGAGCATTAGCTAGAGAAAAGGAAAAAAACTGTAGTTTCAAACTATTGCTCCTATAGGAGCAAATGCTCTATTTATCACAATGGTTTCACAAAGTGACTTTTAAAGAGTTGTCAAAAGTCGTCAATATGAGGGAATGGGTTAACATGTAAGGGTTTGCATTATGCATGCTGCAAGCGATTTGGTGAGTTTGCCATTTCAACTGTATGACATGCTGAATTATATTTGAAGTCTGCTTCAAAATCTGAAATAGAAGATATTTTCTATCAATGAATATATGCAGGCAAAAGGTTAGAGCATCCAGAATTAATGTGTCACAGAAGACTCTGAAGTTGCTTCATGAAAAACATTCTTACAAGTCATTTTTATGTCGCCCGCGAAGCATGGCAGACATATAGGGATCACTTTGTCCGTCGTCGTCATCACTCTTCTCGCCCGGCCAGTATCCCATACTCTTACTGATAACATTGAATTCATACTTCACACATGGAACAGGCAAGATGAGAGGAAGTGTCATGCACAAGATCCATAACTCTAGCTTCAATATTTTTGGAGTTATTTCCCTTTTTAGCTCACCTTGCACAAAGTGCAGGTGAGGTATTGTGAGGGGTCAGTGTCCGTCGTTGTGCTTCATGCTGTGTGTGTCGTGCATATGTACGTCGTCAACAATTTTCTTAAACATCTTCTTCTCTGAAACCATAAGGCCTAGATCTTTGATATTTGGTATGTAGCATCATCTAATGGCCCTCTGTATAGATTGTTCAAATTATGACCCCTGGGGCGTATTAGTTTTTCATAGGAAAATCTTTAAAAATCTTCTCTGAAACCGTTAGGCCTTGATCTTTGATATTTGGTATGTAGCATCATCTTATGGCCCTCTACAAATTATTAACCCTAGATAAAAAAATGGCCCGCCCCGGGACTTATCAGTTTTTCATATGAAAATCTTTTGAAAAATCTTCTACTCCAAAACTGTAAGGCCTAGACCTTTGATATTTGATTTGGTATGTAGCATCATCTAATGATTTTCTACCAATATTGTTCAAATTGTGACTCCAGGGCCAAAAGTGGCCCCGCCCTATGGCTTATCAGTGTTTTATAGGTAAATCTTTAAAAATCTTCTTCTCCGAAACTGTACGGCCTAGACCTTTGAAATTCGGTTTGCAATATCATCTAATTGTTTTCTGCCAAGATTGTTCAAATTATGACCCCTGGACCAAAATGGCCCTGCCCTGGGCTTATCAGTTTTTCATAGGAAAATCTTTTAAAAATCTCCTTTGAAATTGTAAGGCCCAGACCTTTGAAATTTACATGAAGCATCACCAAATGTTACTTTATTAAGATTGTTCAAATTTTAACCTCTAGGCCTAAAATTATGGCCCTTGGTTTCATATTGGCCCCAATCTGATTTTTATTTTTACATAGAAATACAGTGTATGCATAAGTCTATAGTAACCAGGTGAGCGATTTAGGGCCATCATGGCCCTCGTGTTTACATTTTTTTTTGTCCAGCTAATAAGTCTTCTTTTACTGATGCCATTGAGTTCAAACTTCACACATGGAACAGACCTGATGAGAGGAAGTGTCATGCACAAGGTCCATAACTCTAGGTTCAGTACTTTTTAGAGTTGTTCCCCTTTTTTCATTTTTTTTGGTCTGGTCAATAAGTCCTGTTCTACTGATGCCATTGAATTAAAACATCACACATGGAACAGGCTTGATGAGAAGAAGTGTTATGCACAAGGTCCATAACCTTTTCGGAGTTATTCCCCTTTTTACTCTTTTTTCGGCCAATAAGTCCTGTTCTACTGATGCTATTATACTTTGGTCATATTATTCTCATTATTGTTTTGTCTTAGTTTCACACTTCTTACATATAGATCATGCACCAAGTCAAATAGCATCATAGCTGGATTTATGTTATACCCATTTACATGTACTGCATGTGTTCCGAGGAACACCTTTCTAGTTAAATTGTTTATGTTCACTCTGTCGCCACCTAATTGTTTCCATCTGCTAAGATTATTGTCTGCTTCAAATTTCTTACATGGAATTTATTTTTCAGGTTCTTTTGGGGTATCTTTTTGGTGTTGTTCTGGTTTTTTTAGCCCACCTGGCACAAAGTGCCAGATGAGGTTTTGTGAGGGAGCTGTCTCTGGCATCCGTCTACATGTGTCTTGTGTATATGTGTGTCGTCAACCATTTACTTGAACATCTTCTCTGAAACCACAAAGCCTAAAGCTTTGATATTTGGTATGTAGCATGATCTAATGGTCCTCTACAAATATTGTTCAAATGATGACCCCCGGCCAAAAAAAATGGCCCTGCCCCGAGGCTTATCAGTTTTTCATAGGAAAATCTTTAAAAATCCTCTTCTGAAACTGTAGGACCTAGAACTTTGATATTTGGTATGTAGCATGATCTAATGGTCTTCTACAAAGATTGTTCAAAATATGACCCCAGAGTTGAATATGGCCCCGCCCCAGGGCTTATTATGTCTCCCCCCCATATTTATATGGGGGAGACATTGTTTTCGTGAGAGTTGTCTGTCTGTCTGTCCGTCTGTCTGTCTGTCCGCACTCACCAAAGGGTAGTTGTGTGACTTTTTCTAACTAGTCCCACAAGTAAAATCATTAACCTGGCCATCTCTTGTGACATTAACCTGGCCATTTCTTGTGACATTAACCTGGCCAGTTGTGGGACATAGGGTTAGGGTTAGCTTCCAGATCATTCTTTTCCTTTATTAGAGCCAAAAATAGTTTTTCTTGTGGGACTAGTCACACAAGAAAAGATCAAAGGAAAAAGTCACACAACTACCCATTTGTTAGCATGTCCGTCTGTCCGTCACACTTTTTGTCCGGACGATAACTTCAATATGCCTGATGCCAGTTGATTGAAACTTCATATATGGAAAGAGCATAATGAGAGGAAGTGTCATACACAAGGTTCATAACTCTGGCTTCACTAATATAGGAGTTATTGCCCCTTGTAAAAAAATCACACTTTTATGTCCAGACGATAACTTCAATATGCCTGATGCCAGTTGATTGAAACTTCATATATGGAAAGAGCATAATCAGAGGAAGTGTCATGCACAAGGTCCATAACTCTGGCTTCACTAATATAGGAGTTATTGCCCCTTGTAAAAAAAATGCACACTTTTTTGTCCGGACGATAACTCCTATATGGCTCATGCCATTGGATTGAAACTTCATATATGGAAAGAGCATAATCAGAGGAAGTGTCATACACAAGGTCCATAACTCTGGCTTCATTAATAATGGAGTTATTGCCCTTGTAATTTTTTCAACAAATATTTTGTCCGGGCGATAACTCCTATATGGCTCATGCCATTGGATTGAAACTTCATACATGGAAAGACAATGATAAGAGAAAGTGTCATGCTCAAGGTCCATAACTCTGGCTTCGCTAATATTGGAGTTATTGCCCTTTGTAAAAAAACACAATTTGTTTTCAGGATGATAACTCCTATATGGCACATGCCATTGGAGTGAAACTTCATACATGGATTGATCATGATAAGAGAAAGTGTCATGCATAAGGTCCTCAACTCTGGCTTCAATAAATTGAGAGTTATTGCCCCTTGTACATTTGTTTAATGCTTTCTTGTCCGGACGATAACTCCTACATGGCTCTTGCCATTGTACTGAAACTTTATACATGGAAAGAGCATGATGAGAGAAAGTGTCATGAACAAAGGACTTAACTCTGGCTGCAATACTTTTGGAGTTATTGCCCTTTGTTACATTTTTTGTCCGATCAATAACTCCTGGTCGACTGATGCTATTGGAATGGCATTTCATTTATGGAAAGAGCTTGATGAAAGTAAGCGTCATGCACAAGGGCCATAACTCTGGTATCAATATTTTTGAAGTTATTAGCTGTTATCATTTTCTTCTTGAAAAATGTGGTGTGGAAAGCGCATAATGAGGGGAAGTATCAATCATCAAGTCCATAACATTTTTAGTGATTTCCCTTTACATATTGTTTTTATTAGAGGGGACACATCCGTTTTTGTGACAAAAACCTCTAGTTATTTTTTCATAGTAAAAACTTTAAAAATCTTCTTCTCTTAAACTGTACCTATGGTATTTGGTATGTACATGCATAGCATGTCGATGATGATCAAATCATCCTCTACAAAGTTCATTCAAACTATGACACCTGCGCTAGGCCTGGACAAAAATGGCCCCGTCGGCTTACTGTGGTTGTAAGGTAACCTTTGACAGTTGGTATGTAACATCCTTTAATGGTTCTCTTCCAAGATTGTTCAAATTATGACACTCGGGCTAAAAAATGGCTCCACCCCAGGGCAAATTATCAGTTTTTCATAGGATTTGTTTTAAAAATCTTCTTCTCTGAAACTGTAAGGCCTAGACCTTTGATATTTGGTATGTATAGCATGATCTAATAGTCCTCTACAAAGATTGTCCAAATTATTACCCCTAGACCAAAAATGGTCTGCCCCAGGGCTTATCAGTTTTTCATAGGAAAATCTTTAAAAATCCTCTTGTCTGAAACTGTAAGGCCCGGATTCTTTGATGTTTGGTAGGTAGCATCATTTGATATTTGGTATGAAGCTCACCTAATGGCCCTCTACCAAGATTGATAAAAGTTTAACCTTCGGGCTTAAAATTATGGCCCTTGGTTTCATAGTGGGCCCCAATCTGAAGCTGACTTTTTTTGACTAATAGAAATACAGTGTATTCATAAGTCTATAGTAACCATGTGAGCGATTAAGGGCCATCATGACCCTCTTATTATTATCATTATTCAATGTAACCAGAATTTCAAACAGTTACCTGATGTCTTATCTGGGTCTAATCTGTTTGCACAGGAGCTTACTAGATCTATATAACATCTAACAGGACCCATCTGATCTGGGTCTACTATATTTGCAAAGGTGTGAATGTTGACCAGGTTTCAATGTATCAGTATGTTATACTGGTGCCAGAACTGTTTATATGTACATGTATATCTGTTTTTCAGTATATATTTTGATATCTTGGACCGATATCCAAATGATATATCCGTCATATCCGGTTTACGTGTATTCGCCGTACATTCCATAGTATGCTTGATGAATGAATGAATGAATGAGTTGTATAACTGGTTTGGTGAGCGAGTGGTCACTTTGCACGAGCACCTAATTATAGAACCTTCCCATCCACCCTTCTTCCCGCTTAAACAGCTTTGTCACTAGATAATTATACTAACCCGGCACTCTTCGTCATATAGTCAAGGTGTATGCACCTTGACAGTATATCTTATTAGATACATAGGATTGCTGCTCACAGCTACTTTATTCTATTCGTAATATTATAAGTTCATTTAGCGTGCCATAGCCTGGTAAGTTACCTGTATTTATCTAGAAAACCATTCTAATTGTATTGTTAATTACTTGGTATATTTAGACCGCGAGTAACGGGAATATCGGAACTCTGAATTGTTTGAAACCTTTAGTCTGTGATATTCATAAGTGTTTATATTGTTTCAGGCTGTTTTGTTCTGTATATAAATTAATTGGAACCGGCAGACGTTTTCTAGTTATTCGTTCAACCCCTGGTTACATGAACAAACGTGTCTGTAAATATGAGAGAAAGGGTTAAATATGAATTGTCAAAACCGAGAAGACGCAGATCAATCGGACGGATCATGTAGGGGTTGCGAAACAAGCCGCATGGACTTAAATCGTTTTAGTCATACCCAACACTGGCCCCCGTTCTAACATATACTTGGAATGAAAGCCGGTAACCTTTGTCTTAACCTTGCCCGGTGAAGATGTCAACAAAAAACTGACAGCATGGTAGCGGATGAAACGATGAGCAAACACACTTACGATCCGTTGAGGGAACCTCCTCTTCGGTATTTAGGCAAGAAGATTTTTTTTTAAATTTATTTAGTTCGTACGTGTATTTTATTTTTTCTAAAAAAATGCGAGAATTGTCGAGGTGACATGAACAGAAAGTTTGGGCGCCCTCGACCGGGGTCGTACCCACAACTGACATTAATCTCATCGGAGATATATATGTATGTCTGTGATCTCATTAATGTTATTTCTGTGCCGTCTTACAGATACACCTTTGCAGACAGAGTAGATTGTCCTTACAGGTACTGTCTGATGCTAGTCCGGTTGCTTATAGAATTTTATAGAAATTTGTTTTTGCAGGACCAAAACAATACAGGTGTCATCATAGATAATCAACTTAGTTTCGATAAACATATTGGGGAAAAGATCAAAAAGGCAAATTCGATGTCAGCCATCATCAGAAGGATATTCCGCCACTTGGACGGAAAAAGTTTCACACCGCTCTATAAAACTTTGGTAAGATCCCATCTTGAATATGCCAGTGCAACATGGGCACCCTACAAAGCAAAACATATTGACATGATCGAGGGTGTACAAAGACGTGCAACTAAACAAATCCCAGGGCTCGGTAACCTATCGTATTCTGAGAGACTCAGGGAGCTCAATTTACCAACACTTGCGTACCGGCGTAAGAGAGGTGATATGATAGAAACTTATAAACTTTTAACTGGCAAATATGACAAGAAAGCTGTGGGCAGAGTGCTAAAACCAAGAAATGAGATGGCAATCAGAACATCAAATAGGGGAAATTCATTGAAATTGTTCACCCAAAGGGCTAAATTAGACGTAAGGAAAAACAGTTTTGGCTTAAGAACAGCACAAGCCTGGAATGACTTACCAGAACATGTTATAAATGCAGAAAATATCAATACTTTCAAAAATAGACTGGACAGGTACTGGCTAAACCAAGATATTCTATTTGAGCATAAGGCCACTTTAAAAACCGGAAAGTGCAAAAATTACAGATCACAAGAAGAGTCCAACATAGAGGATCCGATGGGAACCTGAGTTGGAAAACTACAATAAGTAACAATAAGTAATAAGTAAGTAAGTAATACGTTTTTAGCTTCCCGTGATATGTGTTGAGTTAACATAAATAATCATACAGCATTAACCTGTTTTGAGCGGCCATCAAAAAGAGGTCTAATCATGGGTCAGTAAGGCAGTCCTAAAGTAATACAGAAAGCTGCTATATGAGCTTTCTGCATTACTTTTGCCTAGTTCACATCTGTGTACTCTAAATGGTGATATCGAGCTACTTTCGGTTTTAACACTATCCCGGCAGATAAGACGGCACCTGTCAAAAATTTAGCATGCTGACTTACGGGTCATCATTAATGAGACTATACTTTTGCCCTGCATTTTACATTTGCTCTATCCAAGCTGCTCGATCCTAGTTGACTGGTCCAAGACTATGGTAACACTCATTTTCAAGAAGGGTGACAAGACTGATCCTTCAATCTATCGCCCTATTTCTCTTATGTGCATTTTTCGTAAGCAAATGGTGCATATAGTTGCATCCAGCCTAGTTGAACACTTTAACAGGCATGAGATCCTGTATGACCTCCAACATGGCTTTCTGTGAAAGTAGTTCATGAATGTGAGACACAGTTAATCCAACTGGTAGAGGAACTAGCAAGGGACCTTTCATACGAAAAGCAAACAGACCTTATCCACCTAGATTTCAGTAAGGTGTTTGATGTTGTAAGTCACTTGAAACTTCTCCTAAAACTTCAAATGCATGGAATCGGAGGTAAAACCCGTGCATGGATAAAAGCTTTTCTGCTTGGTAGGTCACAAACAGTAGTTGTTGATGGCAAGACTTCATCTGAGGTGCCCTTAACTTCAGGGGTACCTAAGGGCATGGCCGGGTCTGTGTTAGGTCCAATTTTATTTCTTCTCTATATAAACGACCTACCAGACTGCATCCAGTCACTAGGTCGCCTCTTTGCAGACGACACAGCTGTAAACCTGACCATAAACAAGCCCCAAGATGGCACGACTCTGCAGTCTGATTTGCACATGTTACAGGCCTGGGAGAGGAATTGGGACATGTCATTCAACCTAAGCAAGTGCCAGGACCTACATATCACCAAAGCCAGACAACCCATTCCGACTACCTACACCTTACATGACTCATGCTGCAGCAGACCATGCAAAAAACCTGGGTGTCAACTTCTCAAGTAACCTGACCTGGAACCATCACATACACACTGTACATAATACCAGCAGTTAATACAAGGGGTGATTGATAAGTCCGTGGCCTGGGGTAGAAACAGACCACTTATAAACATACCATTTGATGTACGTATAGAAAAGGTGTTATAATCACTCTGCAGAGACAGAAGGATTTTTTTCTCTCTGTTGTTTGCCAGAATTTGATTCTCAAAGCTACTTACTATGAGTACTTATAAGCAAATGGACAACGTTGGCCCTCTTACTTATAAGCAAATGGACAACGTTGGCCCTCGCGCGATTATTCAATGCCTTGGCCTCAAAGGAGATTTGTGAGGACATGGTAGCTACATTAGGGGAGCAAGAAGTGCAGTGGTCTCAAGCGCCTGAAAGAGGACCCCAACTACCACTGCTTCAGATGCCTAGGAACTGCTCGACCACTAGACGGGAGACCGCAGAAGGAAGTTGTTGTGGGACCAGACAAGCTGGAGGTAGTAGCTTCCTTTTGCTACCTAGGTGACATGCTCTTTGCAGCTGGGGGATGTGAGCTTTCAATGACCACCCGTGTTAAGACCACCTGGAAGAAGTTCAAGGAACTGCTACCTGTCCCCTCGTCCCGCCACCTGTCATGCAAGACTCGCGGTGGGGTGTACAGCTTGTTCGTACGCAGTGCAATGCTCCACGCAAGCGAGACATGGCCGTTGTCTAGACCGAACCTCCTTCGCCTTAGACAAAATGACAGAGCCATGATCAGACAGATCTGCAAGGTAAAGCCAGAAGACGTGGCTACTGTCAGATCAAGCGAGTTACTGGCAAGACTTGGGATTGACGACCTTGATGCCATCCTAAGGGAGAAGAGGCTACGCTGGTTTGGGCATGTGGAAAGATCCAACAGAGCGATCAACAATGTCTTCAACATGGAGAAACGGGGAGGACGTCGGCCAGGAAGGCCCAAGATTACCTGGAGAGCACAGACAGATAGAGACCGTCGCGAGTGGGACTGCAAGAGGTTGACCCATGTGACAGGGAAGCCTGGAGAAGAAGCGTTAAATCTGCCATGCATGCAGCCAGCCAGTTGCCTGGAAGGAAACCCACCAAAGTGGAAGATGCTCCTGCACCTGCACGTTAATCAAAAGACAGATAAGTGTGTAAAGAATGACCTATGTTATAGCATGTTGAAAAAATGGGCCGCTGAATTTAAACGCGGTAGAGAGAGTCTTGAAGATGACCCCCGTCCTGGCAGGCCACCAACTGTCACCTCAAAGGACACCATCAATAAAATCCATGATCAATTATGGCAGATCGGCGAATTACACAGCAGTACACTGCTACACAGCTGGGTATATTACAGGAACGAGTCCATGCAATTATCCATAATGATTTGCAAATGACAAAGGTTTCTGCCAGATGGGTCCCAAAACTTCTGAGTCTCGACCAGAAATGAGTCCGGTGCATCATGTCCAGAGAA
Organism: Azorinus chamasolen; assembly: GCA_963576725.1. Lineage (NCBI taxonomy): Eukaryota > Metazoa > Mollusca > Bivalvia > Cardiida > Solecurtidae > Azorinus > Azorinus chamasolen. The sequence goes on along the minus strand of OY755240.1, from coordinate 89,301,451 downwards.
AACCTTGCCATGTTTGAGCGGGATCAGGAGAAGTTTCTCAAGCAGTTTGTAACTGTTGATGAAACATGGGTTCACCACTTTGAACCTGAGACAAAACAACAGTCAAAACAGTGGAAACACCTAGGATCACCACCCCAAAAAAGGCAAGTCGACAACATCCCCTGGGAAGGTGATGGCCACAGTTTTCTGGGATGCGAAAGGTGTGCTGCTAGTGGATTACCTTGAAAGAGGTTGCACTGTGACCGGAAGGTATTATGCTGTCCTCATGAGACAGCTTTGTGAAAAATCAAGGAGACAAGGCCTGGTAAGCTGTCATCAGGACAATGCTCCAGCACACATGTCCATTGTTGCCATGGCTGCCATTCAGGAATGTGGTTTCCAAATGGTTGAGCTTCCACCATATTCACCTGATTTAGCACTCTCTGACTATTACCTATTCCCCAAGATGAAAAAGGAACTCAGCGGCCTCCATTTTTGCACTGATGATGACGTCAAACAAGCTGTTGAAGCATTTCTTGAGGCCCAAGAATCCACCTTCTACAGGGAAGGTATCCAAATGTTCCAACACCGTTGGACAAAGTGTTTAAGCTTGCAAGGTGACTACGTTGAAAAATAAATGAAAATATTGAGGTCAGACTGCTGCTCCCTGCCTCAGGCCACGGACTTATCAATCACCCCTTGTACAACACTTGGTTTTCTAAGGAGAAATATAAACGTTCCAAACCAGGCTATAAACGAAACTGCCTACAAGACCTTGGTGGTAAGACCCCAGCTAGAGTATACCTCAACTGTGTAGAGCCCTCACACAACACAAGACACAATCAAAACAGATGGTTCAAAGATGGGCTGTCCATTAGACGTTGAGGAAGTATACTTTCCACATGACAGTGTCTCAGCTATGTTGGGTCAATTGGGCTGGAGATCTTTGGGGCAACGAAGGGCTGATGTTAGGTTGTCTATGTTATATAAAATCTACAATGGCCAAGTTGCTATAGAAACCCCAGATTATTTCCGAAACCCCACCAGAAACTAGAACTAGAAACATAAATCCCTTCTCTCTGAGACAAATACACTCGAGCATCAGTGTGTACAAATATTCATTCTTTCTGCTCGCGGTTGTGCAGTGGAACAGACTCCCACCTAGTGTTGCTATGATTTACAACTTCAATGTGTTCCAGTCGGATATCCAAACACTCTATCATCCGATGCCATGGCAAACAATGCTGCTTTTAACCTATGTTTATCTTCACGTACTGTCTATAATATTATCACACTTTAATACTTTTTGTATGCTACATCTTTCTGTTTCTTCTATCAGAAAAATGTTTCTTTTAACATGCACTGACGTGCAGCTGCACGAAATCTCCGCGAGGGGGTGTTGCAGGATATATATACAGATAGATAGATAGATAGATAGATAGCATTAACCCTGCCCTTGCCTTTCATGTCAATATATCTACCAGTAAATAGTGAAGATGATTAGATCCTGATGAGACAGCTCCTGCAGGATTTGTCTCATCAGGGTCTGCACTATTTACAAGATGATTGTGCAACTAGTGCACTCCACAGCAGTGACCGCACAGAGAAATATTTGTAGACAGTGAAGATACATGTATATGTAATTACACAGCAGGACATAGGTAAAGAAGGAGAGATGTATTTTAAAATTCAGCAGGAGAAGGGTTAAGCAACCACCTGCTTTTCAAGAGTCCTATAGATGTTCAATAAATTGATGGCCGCATTAGACAGGGCTACAATACATACATTATTTCTATGTTGAATGACTAGTGCTCTATAGACTATGTTGAATGACTAGTGCTCTATAGACTATGTTGAATGACTAGTGCTCTATAGACTATGTTAACAGGCGACATATACTGACACACACAACACCCCCACCTTTTCTTCAGTCTACTGTCCAACCCAGATTTGTAGGGCATGCTCCCCACAGCTTGTAAAAGAAAAATGACATCATGAATATTAATTAGATATTTTTTATAATAGCACATGGACACAGGATTTTTTACAACAGTAGAAACAGTAAAAACAATATTATCAATATTATTCCATTAGCTAACAGAGCAGACAGTGATCATGCAGACAGCTCCCACGAACAGTATCCAAAATTGTATGAATGTGTTAAAGTTTTAAACATTTCATGATTGCCACCATAGTTTATGCTATGATAAAATATTTATCCGAATAAATTCAGGAATGATTTCCAAGTAACTGGAGCGATGACTAGATCAATAGGATTGAGGTTTTATATGTACATATCCTGTGCAGCCTTGTAAAGAAGCAAACAGAACTTCATACTCAAACTTAGCTATGTAATATCTTCAGGTTATGCCAATGAGGTTGGGGAAGCATTTCGATCACAAGTTCATGTAAATGTCGTAAGATCTAGCTATGGTGTGGCTTCATGCTATGTCTTGGCAGATGCAATACACAAAGGAATGGCAGCATCCAAGGTGAGTAAGAAAGTATTTCTTATCTTAACCTTTTCCACCATGTACATTTATACCTGACTTGATGAACGTTAATCCTTTCCTGAATATAAACATGTTTTCACACATTTGCAAACAGAGTAGACCCAGCTCCTATAGGAGCCGTCTGATCAGGGTCTGCTCTGTTTGCTAATGGAATTCGAAAGATGTTTTAGTTTCTGAAAAGGCTACAATCATACAATGTTCTACCTTCCATATTTCGTTATAACTATTTTGTCCATGAATATTCAGTAGGTGTTGAAATTTGGAATAAATATAGAGCAGGGAAAGGATGAATATGAATTAATTAGAATAATTTTTATGCCCCGCCTTTAGGCGATGGGGGCATCAAAATTTCCCTTGTCCATCCGTATGTCCGAAATTTTCGTCAAGGATTTATTGGCTTGTGTAAGGTGGAATGATTTGATATTTGGTCTGAAGCATTATCATAGTGAATTGTAACGTGTCACCCCCATTTCATGTCTGTCGTCCATCTACTTCCTGTTTGCCGACACTTTGATCAAATTTTTGTGATTGTTTAATGACACAAATTTTTGTAAAAGATTTCTTCGCTTGTATAAGGTTCAATTATTTGATATTTGGTCTGAAGCATAATCATAGTCATTTGTACCGTGGCTCCCCTTTTCAGGTCTGTTGTTCATCTATATCCTGTTTGCCGGCGGGGGCAGCCGTGTCACATGGACACATTTTCTTTTATTGGTCTGGCATATGAGCAATAGAATATTTGCTTGTGGCAGAAATTGTAGAACCAGATATATGATATTTCATAAACAGAGCAGACCCTGATCAGATTCTCCTGTAGGAGCTGTCTGTTTTGGGTCTATTCTGTTTTTTGTTTGCAAAGGCATTTCTATGATGTAAGGGATTAAACATGCTATTGACCAGGTTTTGATTCCATTTGCAAACAGTAAGTATCTAAGTATGGAAGCTACTTGATATTTTGAAAGAAATGGAATAACCTTTCTCTGAGAACTTGCTCAAGAAAACAATATAGTTTCATACAACATTCAACAGTAGCAGTTAAAAAAAGGTTTTTGTTTTACAGAGGGAAGAATGGGCTTGTCAGAGACTTTGTTACTGTTTGTATTATGATTAGCCATATGTTTATAATAATTATAAACTATTTTGCCCCACTGCATGGGGATCCATGATTACGTTTGCAAACAGTTTGGACCCAGGGGCGATGCCAAGTAACTCAGTTTCTCATTTCTGACTGCATTTTGCTAGACAGACAAACTGATTATAGCTTGAAATTTGAAACTGTAGTGGGAGAAAAACTGTGTGAAATTATATGCTCAGAAGGCTATTTGGACATTTGCAGACGGTATTTCCACTGTACATAAATAACCAGAAGGTAACAAATAAATTATTTTAAGAATAGCTCATTATTTTGCCACCAAAACCTATGATGTGACCACCCATTAGAATAGAGAAGAAGAGATAATTCTAAGGTGTAGTCACAACATAGGGTTTGGTGCAGACATGATAATTATACTATTTGAATAACACCCGTTTTAGTGACTCTGACTAACCCTGACATGTGGAGTAAAGGAGTCTAGTCAGGATCCAATCTGTCCAACACTTAGACACAGTTTATTGAAAAAGAAATTCAAAATTGAAAAAGATGTATTGTAGGTTAAAGTTATAGTGCAACAAGATTCACCTGACGTTGACTTTTATGCAAGAATAAATTCAAGTGAAATGATGCAGTATATATCAATACTCGCCAGTACATCGTACATAATAAAATGCACGGGAGACACGATATAATCCATCTGAGCTACAGTCTTGTCGATACATTTATCAATGGTGAATGGAATTTTATCTGGTATACCTGAATATACCATGTGCACTCTGGTATAACTAATTCACGGAGGCTACCGAAGATATATAATTATAGAATTATTAGAAACCCAGCGTAGTGTGAAATTGTGATAATAGAGGTCAGCAACGTCAGGTGAATTTTGCTGGAGTATACTTAGTGTTGAAAGGGTTAAAACCCTTTCCTTCATACAAAGTAGACCGAGATCAGATGGCTCCTAACTACCTATAGGAGCTGTCTGATCATGGTCTGCTCTGTTTCTTTTCTTTCTGAAATGTCTGCAATGTTCCACCTATCTTATTTCATTGTAACTATTTTGCCCATGAATATTCAGGAGGTATTGAAATTTGGAATAAACATAGAACAGGAAAGGGTTAAAGAGTTTTTATTTTATGGTCAACCAAATATGTCTGGCATTAGATGAGATGGATCCGCAATATTTTCAAGTTCATGGTTAGGTTTGTCATTTTACTTCCAGATGAAATGGGCCAATGCAGAGATTAAAACCAGTAGAATGCGCTGGGCAATGTTAGATACACTGATTTGGCAAGGACTGGCTTCTGTGATTATTCCAGGTTTTACCATCAACCGGATCTGTGCTGCAAGTAACGTCATGTTAAGAAAAACAAAAGTTCCTGTGCATGTACAGAAATGGATCTCTACGTCAGTTGGGCTTATTTGCATTCCATTTATCATAAAGCCCATTGATAGGGCTGTTGATTCTTTCATGGAGAATACTTTTAGAACTTGGATTAGACCAGCACCTCAAATTGATCGTATTATAACACATTCAAGAAATGATTAGACCAACGAAATAGAACTCTTCTACAGCAGCCACTTAGTGGATAAATACGGGTGTCTATAAAACATCGATTGTGGAAACCTCCTCTTGGAGCTCTCGGCATTACTTTTGTGTGGCATTAACCCATTCCCTCTTAGGCTGATTTTATATGTTACCTCTTTGAATAAATCTACTGAAAAGGAGCTTTTACTATAAGGACATTTTTGTATTGTGTAGTTTTTAAACCATTGTGATTAATAGAGCATTTGGTTTCAAAACATGACTTTTACAGAGGCGTCAAAAGGCATCAATATGAGGGAATGGGCTAGGCTAATACCCCAGTTAATCTTGAATAAGACCATTTTTATACCCTAGTAACAAAGATTAGAGGGCAGAAGGATGTACTGGAATCTGCTTGTCCCTCCATCCAACAGGATGTCCGTCTTTTTGTAGACAAGATTTTGTCCAGGTCAATGGTCTGTACAAAATCTTGTCTACAAATAGACGAAAAGTAATATAGATGTGTTTCTACAGTTTATGACATTGCCAAAATATCATGTGTTCATTGGATATAATAAAAACTCAGCTAATTAATATTCATGATATCATTATTTCTTTCATAAATAATCATGAGGTCAAGGGTTAAGTATATGCATTTCATATGTAATCAAGGTATAGGGAATGCTCACATGCACAGAAATTGTCATTATAAATAGGGGATTTTAGCTGAGTATTTTAAATTATTGTGTTAACCCTTTACTCCTTTGCAAACAGAGTAGACCCAGATCAGACAGCTCCTACAGTAGATGAGAATTAACAGTTTCTGACATTATCAAATTTCCTGTGTTAAAATACCATTTTAACGAATTAGCTAATTAATATTCATGCTTTCATTATACAGTAGATCCCACTTAATGAATAAATATTGGTGTCTTTATAAGCAGGTGGTTGCTTAATGCAGGACAAAAGTAATGCAGAAAGGTCCTCTAGGAGCTTTCTGCATTACTTTTGTCCTGCATTAAGCTACCACCTGCATCTAGCACCCAGAATTATACCTCTTAGGTGATTGCATTAGCGGGTTTTTACTGTATCTTACTTGAAAATTCATCGAGTATTGTAAAGGGTTGAACAAGATTATTAAATGTTTGTTAGTAAACAAGTTTGTTAAATGTTTGTTAGTAAACAAGCTTGTTAAATGTTTGTTAGTAAACAATATTGTTAAATGTTTGTTAGTAAACAATATTGTTAAATATTTGTTAGTAAACAAGTTTGTTCAGTGTTTGTTATATTTACCCTTTCCCTCATATCTTCACACATCTGTAAACAGAGTAGACCCATATCAGATGGCTCCTTTAGGAGCCGTCTTATCAGGGTCTGCTCTCTTTGCTAATGGAATTTTATAGGTCTCTAAAATGACTACATGTACAATGTTCCACCTTCCATACTTCATTATAACTATTTTGTCTATGATTATTCAGTAGGTATTGAAAATTGGAATAAATATAGAACAGGGAAAGGGTTAAACAAGTTTGTTCATAGTGTATTTTTGTCATTAAGACATGTTGTATGGTCAATGGAAATGTTTTTATGATTTGTTTTATACTAGCTCATTTGTATAACCCTTTGTTTGACTGTGAACCATATTAAGGCATTTACAAACAGAGAAGACAGTTCCTGCAAGAATTGTCTCTACAGAGTCTGCTCTGTTTGTTTATGGGATAATATAAATCTGTCTGCATTTGCTCCAAATTTCTATATTCATGATATTTTAATACATCGAGCTATTATAATACATCAATCTATTTTAATACATCGAGCTATTTTAATACATCGAGCTATTATAATACATAGAGCTATTTTAATACATCAAGCTATTATTTATGAAGTAATTATTTTTTATACAAATATTCATCAGGTGACTAGTTGTTATTTACGCATCTTATCTGGAGCTCTGTGGTTTATACAGTAGAACCCCGCTAATGCGACCACTTAATGAATAAACATTTGTGTCTTTATAAGCAGGTGGTTGCTTAATGCAGGACAAAAGTAATGCAGAAAGAGCTTTCTGCATTACTTTTGTCCTGCATTAAGCTACCACCTGCATCTAGCACCCAGAATTATACCTCTTTTAGGTGGTCGCATTAGCGGGGTTTTACTATAATTATAATCAGAGCAACAGATAAAGGTGTGTACTCTAATACCAAAATCATCATCTCCACCAAACCCTATGTTATGACTACTCTTAGGGTGTCGAAAATTTGCCACTTACAGAGTCACGAAAGCTGCATTCAAGACACTTGTTAGACCCTTTGAATATGGGAGAGATTAGTTAACTAAATTTATTAATTTTGCAAACAGTACAAGCCCAGATTGAGAGCTTCTTTGTACTGCCGTTAACATTTCCCTCATACAAACACTTTTTACACCTTTGCAAGAAGAGTAGAACCTATAGGAGCCATCTAGTCAGGGTATGCTGTGTTTGCTTATGAAATAATTATACATTCACCTTGACAGTTTCAGACCAAACTATCCTGTGTACATTATAAAAATTCAGGGAACTTTTGTATCAGATTTGTATCATGTCATAAGCAAACAGAGCAGACCCTATATTATACTGATTTGTTTTAACCCTTTACTCCATAAATGCACCTTTGCAAACAGAGTAGACCCGGATCAGATGGCTCTGATCAAGGTTTGCTCTGTTTGCTTATGATGTAATCTAGATATGATTTTATATTACAAAAACTTTCTGTGTCCATGTGATATTCTAACAATTAATGTAATTAATATTCATGATGTCATTATTACATACATAAAGATTCATGGTGTAAAGGGTTAAAATGCTCATAGTCATTGCGACAGTAGGATCCTACTCAACTACAGACTGTGGAATTGTAGCCCTATTTATCTCTTTTTCTTTTTTCATCCGCTATGAAGATGTTCTGCTCTGTGTCTATGGAGTCGGGATTTTAATTATTAACCATTTTCTTCACATAAACACCTTTTCACGCCTTTGCAAACAGAGTAGACCCAGATCAGATGGCTGCTATAGGAGTCTTCTGATCAGGGTCTGCTCTGTTTGATTATGAAATTATAATGGATTGGACTATACAGTTTCTACCAATACTGAAAATAATCCTGTGCATGTATGCCACTGTAAAAATTCAGCTACTAAATATTCATTATGTCATTATTTCATATATGAACATTGTACAGGGAAAGTGTTAACCTTTTGCGTACAGTTTCAGTTGTGTTTTGTTATAAATCTGTTTTCTTATGTTTATGTTGTAAATTTGATTTCTTATGTTTATGTGTTAAATCTAATTTATTATGATTATGTTGTAAATCTATTTATGATATTGATGACCAATATTAATGTGCTTTTTTAATTGATGAGTTTTATATATTGAATTTTACTTTTTCTAAGGACCATCATTTGTGATAACCACAGAGGTCCAGGTAAGATGCGTAAATTGAAACGTTTTCAGCAATAACTCCTTTATTTCTCCACCAAACCCTATGTTGTGACCACTCTTTAGAATCATAGAATCGAAGAGACTATTCTAAAGAGTGGTCATGACATAGGCGTTAGTGGAGAAAGGACGATTTTAGTATTTGAGTACGTACATTTATCTGTTGCTCTCTACACAGAACTATGAGGATAAATTATATTTGAGCGATAAATCGTTCATAAATTGTGTGCCAAAAGAAGAAGTACCTGCCAGATACTTCACAGTGTAGAACCAGACCTGACTGTTACATAGTGTTATATCAGTGCATACACTACTTGTCAATTTGGATATATAGATTTAGTATCAATCAGTGATTCTTATCAGACACAGCACTGAAAATGTAGCAACTTGTTTGAAATGATTGGACAATACCCTTTATGTTGTTTAAGCTCATGCATGCATTGTACACTTGCATGCAGTGTAAAATGTGTCTAATGAGTGGACCGTTCATGTACAGTCAAACCTCACTAATTAAATTTAATTACTTTATTACTTTACTCCATTAATACACCTTTCTATGCCATTGCAAACAGAGTAGATCCAGATCAGATAGCCCCAGTAGGAGCCATCTGATCAGGGTCTGCTGTGTTTGCTGATGGAATAACATAGTTCGGATTCTACGGTTTCTGTCATGGCCAAAACCTTTTGTGTTCATATGCCATTAGTAAAGATCTAATAAGTATTCATGTTGTAATCTTTTCTTATGTCACAGTGTGTAGGTTTATCATCACTTGTACGGCCTTGCTGTACAAGCGCGCTTTTATGGCGACGTGGTAGAGTGTATAAACATATTTTGAAAACTTCGAAAATCTTCTCCTCTGAATCTACAGGGTTCTCAGCTTTCATATTTGGCACATAGCATCATGTTCAGATCCTCTACAAAAGTTTTATAAATTATGCCCCTGGGGTCAAAATTGGCCCCGCCCCAGGGGTGGCTAGTTTTTTTAAGCAGACTGTTGTTCCAGTTTTCTGTTACAGAGGTCTTGGTTCATTAGTTAGGCATAGGGAAAACTTTAAAAATCTTCTTGCCAAAAACTGCATGTCCCAGAGCTTAGATATTTGGTGTATAAATTTACTTAGTATACCTTTATGAATTTTGTTAATATCATTGTTCTGAGGTTAAAATTGGCCCTACCCTGTGGGTTATACTTTAAATAGACTTCTACAGTATAAAGGTTTCCCTTGAACCACTAGCTAGCCAGCTAGTGTACTGGAGAGGTCAAGCTGAATTTCAACTGTTCTATACTCTAGTTGATGTCTGCTTCAGAATTATTGTCTGTTTGTTCACACTGTTTTTAATACATACCAATCTTTCAATTAACCCTCTTGTACAAACCACATAATTATGAAGTTACATATGTATCAGATCAGAATCCAAACTGTGCTAATTTCAGTCAAGTCATGCTTAGCACTGATAGGGTTACATGTATAACACTGAGTTTCTGTTATCTGTTAGAAATGTCTGCTGAAAAATTAACACTGTCAATGGCCCTCTAGTTTTATATAGAAACATTGTGAAACCTAATTAGTAATCTTCTGATGAAGCTGGAAGTTTATCTGCTTTCATATTTGGCACATATCATCATCTTGACATAAAAACATATATGAATTATGCCCCTGGGTTCAAATGAAGCCCCGCCCCAGGGGTGGCAAGATTTCTATAGAAACATAGTGAAAACTTTGTAAATCTTCTCCTCTGATTGTCTGGTGAGCGATATCAGGGCCATCATGGTCCTCTTGTTTGTCATTTTGACAAGAAGTATGGGAAGATGGTGTCGCGAACTCCTCCTTCAATTTGAAAGTTATTCAGTTTATATTTGGTATACATTATAACCATGAATAGTAGATGTGCAAGACACAGTTTTCATGTGTTTAGCCCTGGGCATTGCGGAATTATCTCCTTGAACTTTGAGTATTTTTTGTCATTTTGGTATAAACCATGGGTAGTTGTCGCGAACGCCTCCTTCAGTTTTAAAGTTATTGAATTTATATATGGTATACATAATACCACGAATGGTAGATGTGCAAGACACAAGTTTCATGCGCTTAGCACTGAGCAATGCAGAATTATCTCCCCTTGAAATTGCAGTATTTTTGTCATTTTGACTTGAAACATGGGGAGTTGATGTCGCATACTCCTTCAATTTAAACGTTATTGAATTGATACTTGCCATACTTAATAACCACTAATAGCAGATATGCAAGATGCAATTTTCATATGGTTAGTTGCAGGCATTATAGAATTATCTCCCCTTGAACTTGAGTATTTTTGTGTTTTGGTCCTGTTATAATGGGTAGTTTGTGTCACAAACTTGGTTTGCAATCAATGCTGCCGTGCGGGGGTACACATGTATTCATCACATTTAGTGATAGTTCTAGTTGTTACAACAGGCGCGGATTTAGAGGAGTTGGAGCCAGCGTACGCCCCCTAAAATAGCCAAAACATTGTTATAGTAATATTTTTTAGCTATATACAGTAAAACCTCTCTATAACGACCACTAAATTGTGTTAATTAGTTGTTATTTAGAGCAGGTGGCTGCTTAAAGCAAGGTGACAGTAAAACAGAACGCTCCCATAGTAGATGTGCAAGACACAAATTGTATGTGTTTAGACCTGCGCATTACAGAATTATCTACCCTTGAACTTTGAGTATTTTTTTGTCATTTTGGTATAAACCATGGGTAGTTGTCGCGAACGCCTCCTTCAATTTTAAAGTTATTGAATTTATAATTGGTATACATAATAACCACGAATGGTAGATGTGCAAGACACAATTTTCATGTACTTAGCACTGAGCAATGCAGAATTATCTCCCCTTGAAATTGGAGTATTTTTGTCATTTTGACTTGAAACATAGGGAGTTTATGTCGCAAACTCCTTCAATTTAAAAGTTATTGAATTGATACTTGCCATACTTAATGAACACGAATAGCAGATATGCAAGATGCAGTTTTCATATGGTTAGTTGCAGGCATTATAGAATTATCTCCCCTTGAACTTTGAGTATTTTTGTGTTTTATTCCTGTTATAATGGGTAGTTTGTGTCACAAACTTGGTTTTGAAATCAAAGCTGCCATGCAAGGGTATTCATCACCTTTAGTGATAGTTCTAGTTATTACAACATGCACGGATTTAGAGGGGACGGAGCCGGCGTACGCCCCCTAAAATAGACAAAACAATGTTTTAGTAATATTTTTTAGCTATATACAGTAAAACCTCTCTGTAGCGATAGGAGCGTTCTGTTTTACAGTCACCTTGCTTTAAGCAGCGACCTGCCTTTAACACAGCTCTTTTTTCGACATGTATTACAAACACACTATTAATTTATGTCATCAAACATAAAAGTCCACGCCCCCCCCCCCCCCTTTCCAAAAAAAACCAACTTCTATGCCCCCTCCCCCCCCCCTAATCTGATAATCCTGGATCCACACCTGTACAGGTTTGGACTAGCAGGATTCTGATGTAATAGAATTGTAAATTATACATGATAGTTGAACTTCGTATATCTCGAATTCGGATATTAACTCGAACTAAAAGTTTACAATATAGAATTGTTTTAAGGGTATCGTCCCAAACGAAAGTAGCTCGATACCATTAGTGAAAAAATGGTAAAAAATAGAAGCCCTCTGCTTGATCAGTCTACACTGTCGGACAAACTCAAACCGTTCATGTTGAATGGAATTTGCCGTTTGTCTTTAACCCTTTAACCCTTTCCGCCACAAACTCGTAAACATTCATGCCAGAAATAATCACATCATGAATATTTAATTTCTGATTTTTGATATTGATATATGATTAACATAGGGTATTTTTGCTTTGGCAAAAGGTGAAGAAAAATAAATATATAAATTATTTAATTATATAAAGCAATGGAACACAATATTGCTCCTACAGGAGCCACCTGGTCCGGGTATATACTCTGTTTGCAAAGGCATCTCCTTGCTGGTGAGCTAGCTCTTTGGCGTGAGTATGTTCTTGGAAATGTAACAAGGTTAAGCAAGTGACTGCATGGTTACTACAGCTGAACTCCGATAACTCGAAATTTGGGATAACTCGAACAAAAACTTTAGCCCTTCCAAAACTTAAAATACAGAATTGCTCTAATCTGTATCGCTACAGATATCTAGAAACACAAGTTGAAGCTTAATACACTTCTAAAGTAATGCTGAAAGCTCCTGTAGGAGCTTTCAGCATTACTTTAGACCTGTATTAAGCTGTGAACTCGATAAATTGTTCAGATAAGAAATCGGATAACTCGAACTTCTGTTATATCTAATTTGTATGGTCCCTTGAAATACGAGTTATCGAAGTTCAACTGTAGCTTGATGGGTGCCCACAAGAGATAACAGAGTGTGCATGTTATACAATGATGGTCACTCCACTTCCAAAATTCTGATCTGGTAGTATTACTGCACACCGGGGGCCTAGAGTACAACTAGTACAACTTTCTTCTGTAGCATTAACCCTTCATTACATAGAGAAGCCTTTTGGCACCTTTGAAAGGAGTAGAAAGAGCAGACGGCTCATATCTGTTCTGTTCGCTTGTATAGAACTTATTCCATGGTGAAATTTCTCCTACCCATGACACCGTTATATAAAGTCTGCTAATTGATATTTATACATACATTAGAACCCCGCTAATACGACCACCTAAAAGAGGTATAATTCTGGGTGCTAGATGCAGGTGGTAGCTTAATGCAGGACAAAAGTAATGCAGAACGCTTCTAGAGGATCTCTGCATTACTTTTGTCCTGCATTAAGCAACCACCTGCTTATATTTACGTTCGCCCTGCAACGTCCTTATTTAACCTTATTCTAAAAAGAAAGTTGCATTTTCCCATGAACGTTCATTTCAATACCGGTTTGAGTCGGTTCTCCTTTTCCCAGAATTCCGCTGTGTAAGCGGAGAAAATTTGAAATGTGACATCTTCTTATTGAGAATTATCGCTTGAATACATAATACTGCCAACTTTAAAAGCCGTGGCGTATCAAAATATATTATCAAGTAATGAGTGAAGCATAAATAAGTCAATGTCCTTACAGTTAACAAAGAAAAATCCGAGAATAAAATCCAACGTTGTGACCCGCTTTCGATCAAGCATGGCGGGTGAGTAAATTGGCTTCGACACCGCGACCTACATTTAAGAAGATGCTTTAATACCAACATTTCGTAAATATATATGATTTGAAATATCTCAATAATTTTTTCTTTAAACATAGCTGGACAATTTACTGATTAAAATCTTGTATTCATTCTATATTTATAATATGTGTTTGGGACTATTTTTCATACCATATATAGAGATCCTACTACGTTAGAAACGAACCTGGCAACGACCTAGATAGCGGCTATTACGTGACCGGTATATAACATTTAAAAAAATCCGTTGAACTATAAGAAATACAATGGAATATAAATATAAGAAATAAATAAAGTGCTCCCGGTGTTCATTAGGTTATGCAACGCATAGCTTTACGAGCAAAGATTCACGTGAAGCCCTTCGGGCTTCACTAACTTTGCTCGTAATGCTATGCGTTGCATAACCTCATGAACACCGAAAGCACGTCATTCATTTCTTAAATAAAGACACCCATGTTTATTCATTAAGTGGTCGCATTAGAGGGATTCTACTGTATATTTATTTCTGACATGAACATTCGTTGAGCAAATGATTAATATTGTATTTAGATTTAATGCGGTTCTTTATAAAATAAACCAGCTTGTAAAGCAGTTTGAACTTTGATGGAGAATCTACATTCCCTCTGGATCCAAACTAACTGCAAAGGGCATTGCATGGATGTGCCTCATACAATGTAGTTACGGCAGTTTTACACCACGTCCTCAACGTCTACATTTGCAGCAATACAGTGAATGCTGTATACAACGACCACCAAATAAGTCTTAATTCTGGGTTTATAAGACAGGTGGTAGCTTAATATAGGAAGAAAGTTATGCAGAATGCTTCTCTGAGAGCTTTTTGCCTTTTCTTCATTCTGCATTAAGCAACCACCTGCTCCTATATACCACCATGTTTGTTCATTATGTGGTCACTCAGGCCAGGATGTACCGTATTTTTACTGGGTTTTCCACGGAAAACTCCGGTTATTAATCCCCCACCGTATAGCAGAGGGGTGGGGGTTAAAGGAATGGCCTTCGTCTGTCTGTCCGGCCGTCTGTCTGTCTGTCCGTAACAATTTCGTGTCCGCTCCATATCTCCTATACCCCTTGAAGGATTTTCAAGAAACTTGCCTCAAATGTTGAGACGATGTGCAGAACATATGTGGCAGATATGCAAGGTCAATGTCACATTTGAAGGTCAAGGGTTTTAACCTTCCATTTCCATTGCATTTTTGTGTCCGCTCCATATCTTCTAAACCATTTGATGGACTTTCATAAAACTTGAGGCAAATGTTAACCAAATTAAGACGATGTGCAGAACACACGTGGCAGTCATGTCGGCTCAAGTTCAATGTCACATTTGAAGGTCAAGTGTTTAAACCTTCAGTTGCCATTACAGTTTCGTGTCCGCTCCATATCTTCTAAACCCTTTGAAGGATTTTCATAAAACTTGAGTCAAATATTAAATGAATTGAGACGATGTGCAGAACCCATGCGGCAGTCATTTTGGCTCAGGGTCAAGTGTTCTAACCTTTAATTTCCGTTACATTTTCGTGTCCGCTCCATATCTTCTAAAGCCTTTGAATAATTTTCATAAAAGTTAAGTTAAATGTTAGCTAAATTGAGACGATGTGCAGAACACATGTGCCAGTCATGTCGGCTCAAGGTCAAGGTCACATTTGAAGATCAAGTGTTTTTATCTTCAATTTCCATTATAGTTTCGTTATCTCCTATACCCCTTGAAAGATTTTCAAGAAACTTGCCTCAAATGTTAACCACGTTGAGACAATGTGCAGAACATATGTGTCAGTCATGTCGGCTCAAGGTCAAGGTCACATTTGAAGGCCAAGTGATTTAATCTTCAATTTCCATTACATTTCGTGTCCGCTCCATATCTTATAAATCATTTGAAGGATTTTGCAGTTTTAAAACCCATTGTATCACATTAAGGTCAATGTCTTAATTTAGGTGGCGGCGGTGGGGGATGTAGCTGTCCTTTGGACTGCCTTGTTGAAATGGTGATGTACGGCGGGCGGGCGGGTGCCAGTTTTGTCCGGACGATGCCTCCTATATGGCCCATGCCATTGAATAGAAACTTTATACATAGAAAGATCATGATAAGAGGAAGTGCCATGCATAAGGTCCATAACTCTGGCTTCACTAATATTTGAGTTATGCCCCTTGAACTTAAAAATGTGTCAGTCCATATGTGTGTCCGTCCGGTCTTGTCCGGGCTGTAACTCAGAATCCCATGGATGGATTGTGAAATAACTTGTCATACATGTTCCTCTAGACGGTACGGTGTGTCGCATGAACAAATCATATCAATAGCTGAAAGGTCAAGGTTATACTTAGAGGTCAAAGGTCAAAATCAAGTATATTTTTAACCGGATTAACAGATTTTGCTTGTCCGAAGCATATCTCCTACACTACTTTGGCTAGGATCACCAAATATGGTGTGTGAGTACATCTTAGGATGGCGGAGTGTCGCATACTATTTATAGGTTTATGTGACCTTGACCTTGGGCTTCATTTACAAGAAAAACTTGTCCGGAGCATAACTCCTATACGGAATCAGCTAGGATCATCAAATATGGTGTGTGTGTTCATATTGGGATGGCGGGGTGTCGCATACTATTTTAAGGTCAATGTGACCTTGAACTTTGACCTTATTTACAAAAAAAGCTTGTCCGGAGCATATCTCCTACACTACTTCAGCTTAGAACACCAACTATGGTGTGTGAGTACATTTTGGGATGGCGGAGTGTCGCATACTATTTATAGGTCAATGTGACCTTGACCTTGGGCTTCATTTACAAGAAAAACTTGTCCGGAGAATAATTCCTATACAGAATCAGCCAGGATCACTTAATATGGTGTGTGAGTTCATCTTGGGATGGCACAGTGTCGCATACTATTTTTAGGTCAATGTGACCTAGACCTTGACATTTGACCTCATTTACAGAAAAAGCTTATCTGAAGCATATCTCCTACACTACTTCAGCTAGGATCACCAAATATGGTGTGAGAGTACATCTTCAGATGGCAGAGTGTCGCGAACTATTTATAGGTCAATGTGACCTTGACCTTGGGCTTCATTAACAAGAAAAACTTGTCCGGAGCATACCTCCTATACGGAATCAGCTAGGATCACCAAATACGATGTGTGAGTTCAACTTGGGTTGGCGGAGTATCACGTACTATTTTTAGATCAATGTGACCTTGACCTTGAACTTTGACCTCATTTGCAAAAAAACCTTGTCCGAAGCATATCTCCTACACTACTTCAACTAGGATCACCAACTGTGGTGTGTGAGTACATTTTCGGATGGCGGAGTGTCGCATACTATTTATAGGTCAATGTGACCTTGACCTTGGGCTTTATTTACAAAAACACTTGTCCAGAGCATACCTTCTATACGGAATTAGCTAGGATCACCAAATATGTGGTAGTTCATCTTGGGTTGGCAGAGTGTCACTTACTATTTTAACGCCAGTGTGACCTTGACCTTGAACTTTGACCTCATTTGCAAAAAAAGCTTGTCAGAAGCATACCTCCTACACTACTTCAGCTAGGATCACCAAATATGGTGTGTGAGTACATTTTGGGATGACGGAGTGTCACATACTATTTATAGGTCAATGTGAGCTTGATATTGAGCTTTATTTACAAAAACACTTGTCTGGAACATACCTCCTATACGGAATCAGCTAGGATCACCAAATATGGTGTGTGAGTTCATCTTAGGTTGTCGGAGTGTCACATACTATTTACTATAGGTCAATGTGACCTTGACCTTGGGCTTTATTTACAAAAACACTTGTCCGGAGAATACTTCCTATACGGAATCCTAGGAACACCAAATATGTGTGCAAGTTCCTCATCTTGGGATGGCGGATGTCGCATACTATTTATAGGTCAAGGTGACCTTGACTTTTGACATCATTTACAAAAAAAGCTTGTCCGGAAAATGTCTCCTACATTTCTTCAACTGTGTTCACCAAATATGGTGTGTGAGTACATCTTTGGATGGCAGAGTGTCACATACTATTCATAGGTCAATGTGACCTTGACCTTGGGCTTTATTTACAAAAGAAATTTCGTTCGAAGCATACTTCCTAAACCGAATCGGCAAGGATCGCCAAATATGGCATGTGAGTTCGTCTTGGGATGGCGGAGTGTTGCATACTAATTTTAGGTTAATGTGACCTTGACCTCATTTACAAAAAAGCCTGTCTGGAGCATATCTGCTACACTACTTCAGCTAAGATCACCAAATATGGTATGTGTGAGTACATCTTAGGACGGCAGAGTGTCGCATACTATTAATAGGTCAATGTGATCTTGACCTTGGGCATTATTTACAAATAAAATCGTCTTGAGCTTACCTCCTACACTGAATCATCTAGGATCACCAAAGGTGGTGTGTGAGTTCGTATTGGGATCACATACTAGTTATAGGTTAATGTGACCATGACCTTGACCTTTGACCTCATTTTAAAAAAAGGCTTGTCCGGAGCATACACTACCTCAGCTAGGATCACCAAATATGGTTTGTGAGTAGATCTTGGGATAGCAGAGTGTCGCATACCATTTATAGGTTAGTGTGACCATGACCTTGACCTTTGACTTCATTTACAAAAAAACTTGTCATCCCTACACCGAATCGGCTAGGATCACTAAATATGGTGTATGAGTTCATCTTCGCATGGTGGAATGTTGCATGTCTTTTGTATGTCATGTGGTCATGACCTTGACCCTTGACCTCAAATATGAAAAAAAGATTTGTCATTTGGTGTAACTATGGTCATTTGGGGTAACTTGAGTTCAAATTGTTGTCGTACTATGCAATCTTTACTTTCATTTTGCAGTTGCATATTGCAGGCCTGCTTACAAAATGCATATTGTCAGTGCTTTGCTTTGGGGGCATTTGTCACGTACTGTGACACATTTCTTGTTCTGGGAGTTATGCCCCTTTGAACTTAGTTAATAGTGAAGGAAAACCCGGTTTGATGTCGTGTCGACATTTCTTGTTTATTGTTATTTTACAGTAAACCACATTTTATATACTTTTAGGCAGGTAGCTTCTTAATGTAAGGTGAACTTCATACAGAAAGCTCATAGAGGAGTTTTCTGCATGACTTTCACCCTGCATTAAGCTGCCTCTTGTCTCCAAGACTGATATTTAATCTAAATTGGACATCCGGGTTAGAGGATTTTTACTGTATATACCGGTAAATGTTTCCATCGCAAAAGGTAAAGGTAACGAGTTTATTATAGTGTCACGTCTATAAACCAAGCCAATTTGACTTGTAAATGTGACACATTATTCTATAACAGTGCCTCATGTTTCCTCATTTTAATGCCAGGCAGACAGGCAATCAACAGCCGACAGTTTACCAGTTGGCTGCACAAAGTTCACACTGGGGATCGAACCTTCACACGGCAGTTGCCTTATCCACTAGGTCATTGGTTTGATGATGGTGACACTCGTCGATGTATTACATCAATAGAAGTACAGTAGAACCGTTCTGAAGCAGCCATTCATTCATTGAACATAGGGGTCTTAAAAAGATGGTTGCTTTGTGCATTACTTTTGACCTGCCTTACGGACCTATAATCAGACCACTTTTTGGACGCCGCTTAACTCATTCCCTCCTAGACTATTTTTAGACCCACACTCTCTGAATAAATCTACCGAAAAAACATTAACTATAGAAAAAGAGAATTTTAGAATTGTGTAGTTTTTAAACCATTGCGATAAATAAGAGCATTTACTCATATGGAGCAAATGCTCTATTTATCACAATTGTTTCAAAAAATGAGTTTTACAGAGGAGCAAAATGCGTCAGTAAGAGGGGATGGGTTAAGACAGGCCCTACTGTATAGGGTATACTATATACATGTACACATTATGTATATAAAATGGCTGCTGAGAATATTATGTATCAAATGGATTCAAAAAAGGAAAGACGTAAATGTCTTTTGATTCAATGACCATGCTTACCTTTTTTAGTTTTTAGAATTGCTTGGTTGCAAGTATCATTTCTCTTTACTGTGTAATGTTTCCACTTGCCGCTTTGATCGCTCACCATAAGCAAATTCAGCAAATCCGGATCAGACCGCTCCTCTACTCTTTTTACAAATATGTTAACCCTTTCCCTGTTCTATGTTTATTCCAATTTTCAATACCTACTGAATACTCATGGACAAACAAGTTATAATGAAATATGGAAGGTGGAACATTGTAGACATTTAAGAAAGTAAAGAAACAGAACTATCACATTCCATTAGCAAACGGCCAGATCTACTCTGTTTGCAAATGCGTGATTTTATCTAACACGTTTATATGAATGGTTAAAAGGCATAATTGTGGAGTTTCAAAAATTAGTCGGGAATGACATAATTATTTGTTTTTCTTACATAACGAACAAAATCAGAATTTTCCGCCAAGTTTGCTTGACCACAGCTGGATGAATACAAATGGGGAGAACCAATTCCATGATGCACCGCAATAGAATGAGGTGCATGTAGGTTTAAAAACAAACAACTTAATGGGCATGCCTCTCCTTGAATTGACCACTGCAGTGCATCGCCGACGCATATAATTTTAAAGTGTTGTTTTCTGCCTGTGGAATGTTGTTCCATTCCTAATTGTGCGCTTGATTGAGGTTGTTGACGTCAGCAGGTGGGTTGGGACACTGACACTTGATCGAAAAAGACTATAGTTTATTTATAGCAACTAGTACATTAATACACTATGCTATAACTATTCTATTACACAACTATAGTATGTTTCGATCAAGTGCCAATGGGTTGGGACGACGCGTGTCAAGCCTCACTCGTATGTCCAAAATGCCCACAATGTGATCGATTAAGTTGTCAGGACTTTTACCAGTCATCAATGAACTAAATGTTCGGCTTGGTTTGGGTTTTTCCTGTTTACGTCGCTTTAACAATATTTCAGTCATATCATGACATCCAGCTAATTACAGGTGCAGGAAGAACCCAGAGGTTCTTCTGTGCACGGAACAAATTGCATTGTTTCTTGCACAGAAGAACATCCGGGTAGAACCACCGACCTACGGCAAGTCAGCTGGAAGGATCCCTCACATGAAAGAAATGATATTTGTTTTAAGACAATTCGCAATGTGTCCAGCTGTATGCGTAATGTAATGTGTTTGTGAAACACTACCCCCCCCCCCCGATATGACCTTTGACCCTGAAGGATGACTTTGACATGTCACCCCTCCAACTGTGCAGCTTCACGAGATACACATGCATACAAAATACCAAGTCTTTATCTCTACTGGTTCAAAAGTTATGGCCAATGTTAAAGTCTGTGACTTTTGACCCTGAAGAATGACCTTGACCTTGACATGTCACCCTGTGCAACTTTATGAGATACATATTCATACCAAATATTAAGTCTGTATCTCTACTGGTTCAGAAGTTATGGCCAATGTTAAAGTCGGTGACATTTGACCCTGAAGGATGACATTGACCTTGACATGTCACCCCTCAAACTGTGCAGCTTCAGGAGATACACATGCATAACCAATATCAAGTCTGTATCTCTACCGGTTGACAAGTTATGGCCAATGTTAAAGGCGATGACCTTTGGCCCTGAATGATGACATTGACCTTCACATTTCACCCCTTAAATATGCGACTTTATGAGATACATATGCATGTAAAATATCAGGTTTTCTGTATCTACAGATTTAAAAGTTATGCCCAGTGTTAAAGTTGCTGACAAACAATCATCTGACTTTCTGACATTTGACCCTGAAGGATGACATTGACCTTGACATGTCACCTACTGGTTCAAATGTTATGGCCAATGTTAAAGTCGATTATTTGACCTATATATTAGACCTCTCACCTTGAAGGATAACCTTGACACGTCACCCCTCAAAATGTGCGGCTTTATGAGATACATATGCATGCCAAATATCAAGTCTATCTGTACTGGCTCAAAAGTTAAGACCAATGTTAAAGTTGCTGACAAACAGACAGTGCCAAAACAATATGCCCCAAGATCTGATCCGGGGGGGGGCATAAAATCGAAATGTTATCGAACAGAGGAATGTGCTCACGATTAGCGAGGATGTGATCGCGGTAACGTTGACTATTTAACCCTTTACTCCATAAATACGCCTTTGCAAACAGTACACCCAGATCAGACGGCTCCTGTAGGACAATTAATATTCATGATGTCATTATTTCTTGCATGAATATTCATGGAGTAAAGGTTTAAATTTCCATTACTGATGACTAGTGGTGAGCGATAATCATGGGCAATCACTGCATATACCATGACAGAATCCCTACACCCGGGCAACAGCTACTTTAAAGCTTGTTCGAATCGGAAATAGCCAAAACTACCAGATCCAAACGTTTAGTCTACCTATGAATCAAAATAAAGCCTCTAGAAAATGAACCTGATGGCATTTTGTGTTTACGGGCAATTCTCTTCTGATTCATATATTCTTCTGACCCTAGAATTCTTAAGGTACCTTCACTTAATACAGATGAGGTGGATGTAAAAAGTAAACACGCGATGCCATCAGGGGTCAGAATCTGTCATAATATTGGTAGACTATTTAGTAAAAAAAAATTCACCTTTGTCGATGTAGCGATAGCGGACTTCTCCTATTTCTGCTGTATACAATCGGTGAAAGTAGCCGAGATCCGGATGCTATGTAGTTCTACAATACCGTCAGTGTATACATACATAATCAAATGTATATATTAACCCACAACCCGGTGCGCCATTGTACATCGGAAATTACTGAATTCTCGTGTCCAAAAGTGGTTTAGGTTATCAGGCGTGTGGCTGAATCAGAATATAATGTACGCACCGGCTATAAGGGTCCGGAGGCATGTTTTCTCGGGAAAATTTAGGATTGTGTAGAATTTAAACCATTGTGAATTAAATAGAGCATTTATGCTTCCTCGGGAATATTTAGGATCGAGTAGAATTGTTACCATTGTGATAAATTGAGCATTTACTCCCATAAGAGCAAATGCTCTATTTATTACAATGGTGTCCAATGGTGATTTAATACAGAGGTGCCAAAGGTATCAGCATGATGGGTGAATTAAAGCTTAAACATGACAAATCGGAATGTTTTTCAAAGTCTACCATCTCTGTAATGATATGTTAAGCCACCAGTGGCTAGTCTATGCATGCTGACCTTTGCTTATCTCTGTATTTCCCGCGCTAGCCGCCTATAGCTTCAGTCTATATTAAATGTTAGAACTGTACACACGTTATTGATCGCCGCATGAGCGGCGATCACTAATGGAATGTTCAAAAGTATTTACCCATGTAGGAGGGGTAGCGACAAGTTTTACAAAGTCTATTCTGCGAACATCGGTGAGAAGAACCAAATGAATTGGCACATGAGAGCGTGGCAGAGAATAGTTTCTATCTGCATTATTGATGTAGTGAAATATGTGATGTAAAAACCTTCATACGATGTTTAAAAAGAAATTTATCAAACAAATGTACAATAAAAACAATAATTATTTCGTCGAAGTATCGACATTAAATGCCAAAAACAGTTTTGTAAACATAAATGAAGCCGGGTCAAAGTCGCAGAATTGAAGCCGGGTCAAAACTGTAGTCGTGCACCTGTTTGCGGTGCTCTCGTTCTAAATTATGCCCTTCAGAGATTTTGACATATTACAGTTTTGTTTAATGACCATTGTTTATTGTCCAAAAATGTCGACAAAAGTAATACATACATCAGTATATTTATACACGTGATATGCATATGTTAAGTCATGAATAGATTCAAACTCTTTGCTAGTGCCTTTATATGTGAAAGCGATATATCCTAATAGAGAATAATAGGTTAGTGCTGTAGATGGGACTTACATTACAAGACGGGAAAACGTGCTCGAATTTGAAAAATAAGATCATTTGAATCGACAGTCGATATGTTAATTCAAACAGACATGGTTATTATTCTACCGGAGGCTCTACATGGTCAAAATCGAATTCCGTCGTCTCGGTTTCTATTTTTAGATAGGGCTAACGTCACTCGTTAATGGAACTGAACAGGCTATATTTAGGTCTATGACCATCACCGCCCTTGTAAGAGTTTATTGATTAAATTATCATGAGAGTGATAAATGTTTTAATGAAGTTTTATTGTTTTATTTATTTTTATTTAAAAAATATATAGTAGCATGATAACTTTATATACATCTTCAATTTCCCTTGAAGTATGGCTGGGCTGATAGCGTAGTGGTTACCACGGTCGCCTGTCGTGCAGTCAGCCCTGGTTCGATTCTCACCGCTGACGAAATTTTTTTCTCTCTTTTTCCTTTCTATTTTTGTTTAATGACGGTTTGGGTTTTTACTGGGATAGTTAATGATAATTATCCATATTAAGTGTTTTTTCTTTCAACTTATACGTTATTTTTGGTAAAACAAATTTGTAGAAAAATTAAAAATAGTTCCTGTTGTAAGAAGAAATTCCTACACCTACTATACAAATAAACCTCTACTGTACATATAAACTTTAGGTTTATTATGCTACCCCTTTATTACGTCACTAGCGGCTGTAGTGACGGGATAAAATATTTATCCTCTTACGTTTTGGTATCGTCAATATGCCTCTGAACCAATCAATGACCGCCCTAGATATTTGTGTCAAGTTTCATGTGATACTTCCAACAATGCATATGTCATAATAGTTTTACCAGGTATTTACTTGTTACAGTTTGCAACAGAGTTCTTTATCAGCATGCCATAGTATATTTTCTTGTTTACATGGTTATTTGTTTCATAATAAATGACTATATTTTTAATTTATAGCCTAATCTCTTTATTATCACCTTTTTAGAGAAGGGGAGTAGGATATTCATTTATCCTCATTTTTTTTAGCTCACCAGAGCACGACGTGCTCATGCTGAGCTTTTAGGATCGTTGGATGTCCCTCGTCTCTTGTCCGTTGAGATACCACATTTTGCACTTGATCTCTAAGTAAATTGGTTTGTGTTTTGCCCTGCATGAAATTTAGGTCAATCTCGAATATGGGTCACCTGGGCTCAAAAACAAGGTCACTAGGTCAAATCTTAGAAAAATCTTGTTAATGCTCTAGAAGCTACAAATCTTAATGGATCTTACTGAAATTTTATCAGAATGTGTCTCCATGAAGTCTACGCCAAGTTCGAATATTGGTCATGTCGGGTCAAAAACTAGGTCACTAGGTCAAATCTTACAAAATCCTAAACACTCTGGAGGCCACATTTTGCACTTGATCTTTAAGTAAATTGGTTTGTGTATTGACCCTGATGAAATCTAGGTCAAGTTCGAATATGAATCGCCTGAAGTCATAAACTAGGCCACTAGGTCAAATCATAGAAAAATCTTGTTCACACTCAAGTGGCTACAAATGTTATCAGATCTTACTTAAATTTTATCAGAATGTTTGTCCACATGCAATCTTGGTCAAGTTCAAATATGGATCATGTCGGGTTCGAAACTAGGTCACTACGTCATTACACTCTAGAGGCTACATATCTCGTTAAGTTTTTAATGAAATGTTGCATTTCAATTGTCTTAACAAAACAGTTTCTTATTAAAAACCTTCCTTGTACACAAATTTCGCGGCGATCCAATGCCTTGCATCAGTATTCGTCTTGTTCGACTCTTGTATGCATCCTGCTTTAGATCTTGGATCTAACAAAAATTACAATCTCCCCTTTTGTATTCGATTGACCATAACAATGTTTTCACCTTTCAGATTGATGTTAAATGTTAGGCTAGTTCCATGTCTTTGTATGCAAATGTTTGTTTCTGTTATTACCCTGATTTCTACTACAGTGTACAGTATCATCGCAACTACAGATAGACCAACTTATTTTGGGAAAAAACATGACCTACTCTAATGTAAAGAAAACGAAGCGACTACGGCGCTTCTTTATTTTTAAATAACTTAGCAAGCCGCAACTCATCAGCATATTTGTCTTGGTACAATGGATATGTATCTGGGCTTGCACGCTGCCGGTCTCGAGTTCGATTCTGACCAGTGGCCACTATTTTTTTTATTAAAATACTGTCCATATAAAACAACAATAAATATAACATATCATAATTAATAACAAAATTGAAAATTGAAAAATAATAAAAATTATAAATGTGATTACAAATAGCAAACCAGTTTCTTTTATTAAAAAAGATAACTGCCTAGCTTGGGATTCGAACCCACAAACACCTGTTTGCAAGACCAGGCACATATCCATTAGACCAAAGCCCAGTACAATATGTGGCGACTTACTAAAATTATGTTGACTGGGCCTGTATTTGTGTGCTGTTATGTAAACAACAAAATAACAAGTCTCAATATAATTAACCAGACCAGATTAAACTGAGACTCCGTGCATATTCCATATATATTCGTAATTCTGTATATAGATTTCCGAAGATAAACAACGTTCCAACATTATTGACCATTGACAGTATGTAATTTTCATTCCGTGTGATAGCTCAATAGATAAAGGCGTTGTATGATAATGCGTGGGAAAAGTAGCGGGTTCGAGCCTCACCCCGGGCAGATAGTGAGTACATTACAATTTCCTTGTTTTCAGCATTTTTTTATGAAACACGATCGTACCACTTTCCCACATTTGCCTTTATCGTCAATATAACTTACAGTTGGAAAGTGACCGTAAGCTAGGAGAATGGCGCTGTTATGTGCAATTATGTCATGCACTTGAAATAATACAAAAATGTATAAATATAAATGTACTTCGAAATACGTATATGTATGTAATGAAATATCTGATATATGACATATCTGATATATTCTTGATAAATCAAGTACAAACACATAATAGAAAAATCAAAAAAATCCAATGACTTCAGTTAGATTCAAACCTGCAACCGCTAGTATGACAGGCGAAGATCTTTCCACTGCGCCACTTTCGGCCGTATATTGGTCTCAACGCACAATAGGCCATGTATTGGTATGTATGGTAATCGAATTCGTCCGAGTATAGTCGGAAAGGCTGACGGAAACTGATGAGTCTCAGTTTAATGTGGTCAAGTAATAGCTTGGTTTACCTGCACTGGCAAGTATTGATATATACTGCGTCATTTAATTTATTCTTGCATAAAGGTCAACGTCAGGTGAATCTTGTCGGACTATATAACACATAACCTGATGTGGAAAACTCATACCTGCTTAAATTCAAGTTTGACTACCGCGATTCGATCAAGTTTTTGAGAAACTGTTGACCACGTGTCATGATACAAGCTTTTGAGAAACTATTTACAAAATATCAAACGGCATGATGAGACGCCCACTCAGGTCACAGGTAAACGGATACGGACTAACCAGCCTCCGATATGGCATTTTAATTGACTGTGCGGATTCGTAGACAAAAATCAGTCGTCTCCGATGAGAGGTACATTTCCCACGAGGCGACTAATCTGGGAATGCACTGTCAGCATTAGCAAGGTACCTCTTTCAATGAGACTGTTTGTAAAGCTTCTCAATGCTAAAAATAATAGAGTGCTCTAATACATAATACTTTATTTTAAATAATAGCTTCTGATTTTAAGGTTTTGCGTGTACGAAAGATAGAACACTTGTACAAATTCTTCATAAACTATTTTTCATCATTGTTTGTGTGTGATCCGTTCACCATTTGTACCGTTGTACACCATGGACATGGGCGGCCCCATGCTTCCTTCTTATTACTTAATTCTCGGGTCCATGGACCACTAGCTGTTTTAAAGTGGTTTTGAAAAATATCAGGAGCGTAGCTGAAACCAACTGTACCGTACGCACCTTGGCTATAGGGGTCCGGAGGCATGCTTCCCCGAGTAAATTCAGAATTGTGTAGAATTGAAACCACTGTGATATATAGAGCATTTAATCTTATAGGAGCAAATGCTCTATTTATCACACACTGGTTTCAAAAGGTGACTTTTACAGAACCATCAAAGGCGTAAATGTGTGGGAATAGATTAAAGATTACATGACAAATCTGAACAATTATCAAAATCTACCCTCTCCCCCTCTGCCATAACAATGTTTTCATATTTCATATTGATGTTACGCACGTGCGTAAAGTGCGTATCGCTAACTACGTCCCTGATTACCGTAGATGTTTAGCTACTTTTGCGTCTTTGTGAGCAAGATGTTTGTTTCTGTTATAGACCCTGATTTCTACGACAGTGTAAAGTATCATCGCAACTACTAGTAGAGCCATTGCGACAATGAGTTTAGTCGCCACGCACAGGAAGCTACTGTAGACAAAGGTTATGGTGAAACCAACGGCCTTCCACGTGTGGTAATTGGCGAAAGCCGGACCCGTCTTCTCTGGGAATAGCAAGGGTATTAATGCTGAAATGATATAATTTGATATCCATACAGTGCATACATCAATTTATGGGTAAATACAGCGTGACCAGGCGCGTAGCTGAATCCAAATGTAACGTACGCACCGTGGCTTTAGGGGTCCGGGGACATGTCCCCGAAAAATTAAAAGAGTGTAGTTTTAATATAATTGTGGTAAATGGAGCATTTGTTCCTATTGCAGCAAATGCTCGATTTACCGCAATGGTTTCAAAAGGTGACTCTTACAGAGGCATCAAAATACGCCAATATGACAAGATAGAGCGTCTTTAAGATTGATGTTACGCGCATGCGTATCGCTGACTACGCCCCTAGCGTCTCAATGTTTGGAACTTCTATCCAATGGAATGAAAATCCATGTATACATTTAATTGAAACAGACTACAGATTTTCAATTGCTAACAACTGTTTAATCTTTTACTCCATGGATATTCTTGTACGAAAGAATTATACCATGGACATGGATGTCAATTAGATTCTTTATAACGGCACATGAAGACAGTGAATTGTGGTCATAGTAGAAACAGTAGAAGCATATCTATTTAATTCCATAAGCAAACTGAGCAGACCATGTTCAGAAGGCTCCAGTATGAGCTGACTGATTAGAGTCTGCTCTGCTTGCAAGGCGTTACAAAGCGTATTTATGGAGTGAAGCATTAAACGATGCATTACAGTAGAACCCCTCTAATGCAACCACTAATAAATAAACATGGCTGTCTTAATAAGCAGGTGGTTGCTTAAAACAGGACAAAAGTAATACATAAAGCTCCTCTGTGAGCTTTCTACATTACTTTTGTCCTGCATTAAGCTACCACCTGCCTCTACAACCCAGACTTATACCTGTTTTAGGTGGTCGCATTAGAGGGGTTTTTCTGTAGTTTATTAATCCTTGATACAGTAAACCCCTCTAAACCGGAATTCAAGTAGAGAGGGATATGGATACTTTTAGGCAGGTGGCTGCTTAGAGCAGCTTTCTGCATGACTTTCACCCTGCATTAAGCTGCCACCTGTCTCCAAGACCGATATTTATACTAAGTTGAACGTCCGGTTTAGAGAGGTTTCAGTGTAGTGTGTACTACTGTCAATATAAGATAATTGTTGAAAGTTGGAATGGGTTTAACACTTCTAGAGGACCATACGAGGCAAGACATTGCAAAGCTTCATTTTTATGAACGAAATGTTGGATACACAATATTTCTTGTTTGCTAATTAACCTTCAGAGTGGGCTCTCCATATTTCCTTTTCGATTCAAAGTATAGTCGTGTATCAAACAGTTTGGACCCAGATGAGATGCCAAGTAGTTTGGCGTCTCATCAGAGTCCAATCTGTTTGCCACTTGGTCAATAGTTTCTCAAAGCGTTGTCATGTCACTTGGTCAATAGTTTCTCAAAGCGTTGTCATGTCACTTGGTCACTAGTTTCTCAAAGCGTTGTCATGTCACTTGGTCACTAGTTTCTCAAAGCGTTGTCATGACACTTGGTCACTAGTTTCTCGAAGTGTTGTCATGTCACTTGGTCAATAGTTTCTCAAAGCGTTGTCATGTCACTTGGTCACTAGTTTCTCAAAGCGTTGTCGTGTCACTTGGTCACTAGTTTCTCAAAGCGTTGTCATGTCACTTGGTCACTAGTTTCTCAAAGCGTTGTCGTGTCACTTGGTCACTAGTTTCCCAAAGCGTTGTCGTGTCACTTGGTCAATAGTTTCCCAAAGCGTTGTCATGTCACTTGGTCACTAGTTTCTCAAAGCGTTGTCGTGTCACTTGGTCACTAGTTTCTCAAAGCGTTGTCGTGTCACTTGGTCACTAGTTTCTCAAAGCGTTGTCATTACACTTGGTCACTAGTTTCTCAAAGCGTTGTCATGACACTTCGTCAATAGTTTCTCAAAAGCTTGATCAAATCGAAGGCTGTCTGGTCAGGGTCTGTTTCGTTTGTTTATGGAAGAAAATACATATGATTGTACAATTTCTGATAAGGTAAACGTTTCTTGTGTTCATTTACTATTACAAAAATGCAATCTAATTAATATTCATGATGCCATTATTTCTTACACAAACAGTCACTAGGTAAGAATTATATTATTTAATCCTTGCGCATGATGTCATTATAAAATTCAGCTCATTAATATTCATGATGGCAATGCTTCTTGCAAGTAAAGGGTTATCCAGTCTTTGGGTGTGAGAGGTGTGCGTCAGTTCTCACATTACACATATCCTTGTGTGTATATGATGAAGCGCTTGTTCTGGATCTACACTGTTTGCAAAACACACATTACATAGGGACCGGCTCAGTAAGCTCCCCAGGTTATAAATGATTTCCTCGGCAGGTTTGTATCACTTACCGTTTACTCAGTGTTTGCCAAATTCGTGGTAGACCCATTTCAGACAGATCCTATTGGAGTTGTCTGATCAGGTTCCATGCTTATAAAACGTTTTAGTTTGAGTCTGAGTTCGTTCTCAAGTTTTTGATTGGTCAGATTTGAGCCTTTGGCTCAAATCTGACCAATCAAAAGCTTGAGAACAAACTCAGACTCAACTAAAAAAGCTTTATCAGCATGGACCCAGGACTTGCTCTGTTTGTTTGCTTATGAAATAATATACAGTAAAGTCCCTCAAAACCGGAGTTTTAGTAGAGAAGAATTTAGATACTTTTGGGCAGATGGATGCTTAATGCAGGGTGAAAGCCATAAGAAAGCTCCTGTAGGAGCTTTCTGTATGACTTTCACCCTGCATTAAGCTGTCACCTGTCTCCAAGACCGACATTTTAACGTCCGGTTTAGAGAGTGTTTACTGTACATGTAAAACCCAGCATGCTTGTATCACTTACCGTTACTCTGCGTTTGCCATATACCTTCCGACACTCCCCATATGACTGGCAAAACATAGATGTACGTGGTGTCCTCTGAAGTAGGTACCCAAAGGTAAAGGACAATAAATGTGCCAAGATTAACAAGAGCGGCGACCGCGAAAAGAAATTGTCGTCCCGTGTACTTTGACAGTCGACTAAGAGACAGGGCGAAGATGGTGGTGGACCCTCCGTATGCCGCCATTACAAAACCTATCTTCTCTATACCTATTGGACAGCTTATATAAGCCTGAAAAAGACATACACAATATACATGTGTTATAGGGGCAAATCAGGCACCATTGGGACTTAACAGACAGTCTCAGGTGCGGATCCATGATTTCAGAATCTTTTTTTTTTTTTATTTATTTTTTTATTTATTTTTTTTTTTTTTTGGGGGGGGGGGGTGGGGGGGTGTAGATTATTAAAAGTTTGATGACATCACTGGTGTCTTTGTAATGCATGTTGAGAATAAGCGTATCGGAACAGTACGAATGGAGCGAACAGGGAAATAAAAACATACTCGGATTAAATCATTGTTTTAAATCTAATAAAATTACTCAAAAAAGTTTGTTTTGGCAATTTTACGGATGGCGTACGCCGAATCCGCCCCTTTAATTCCACGCCTGTGTGTAGATACAAACAGGATCGCCTCTTTTGAGCCGTAGTTACTTATATGAACATGAACAGTTTGCTATTTATTGTTCCTATGTAGGTAGAATGGATGACATAATTAGCTCGCGCACGTTTGTAAAAGTTGCTTGAGAAATAACACACATGGATGCCTTATTGGAGACAGGGCAAGTTTGAGGTGCGTATTGCTAAAATCGGTGCGTATTGCTAAAATCGTCATTTCCACCAACCAATCGTATGCTGCGACCATTCATTAGAATCGCCTCGAAGAGAGATCACGACAAAGAAGTTGGTGGAGAAGTTTGTAAAAGGTTGCATGAGAAAAAAATGCTCGTTCATGATAATAACAATACTACACAAATGGGCGCCTCATTGCAGACAGAACAATTGATAAAGGTGCGAAATCAATAACTAAAATCGTCAACTTTACACTAAGTCCTATGTTATGACCATAATTTAGAATTGTCTTCTAAAGAGAGGTCACGGAATAGGGTTTGGTGAAGTAATAAAGGAGCTATTCTTGAAAATGTTTAATTTACGTGGCTTAATTACGTGAGTAGTGTAGCATATTTAATACCTGCCCATGAACAGACTCAATAAAACTGAGGCTGCAGTTTTCTATTTTCACATTACAATACCGCTTAAGTCTGGTCTAGGGGACGTGAGTAGTGTTGCACGTTATTAAATAACTGCTCATGAACAGACTTAATAAAACCGAGGCTGCAATTTTCTATTTTCACATTGCTACTTTTGCTTTCGGAGGATCTCCTACTTTCAGAATCTATGCACAACAGCAGGTGTTAAGTGCTAGTGTGGCGACTGTAAAAAGTCGCCCCATGTACTTCATTCTCAGTGCTGTTATATTCTCTGGTACTTCGGGATCATTAGTTTCGGTTTTATCATGAAAATTGAATACCGCTTAAGCCTGGTCTAGGGGAGGTGAGTTATTTTCACATTGATACTTTTGCTTTCGGAGGATCTCCTACTTTCAGAATCTTATATTTGCCTCTGTAGCAGATTTTAGTACAGCTGTCCCAAAATTCTAAACAGCAGGCTATCCCTTGGGTTGAACATGTCTAGCATTAAGAATACATCATATGTAGTTATGTACACATGTTTTGGAATGTGAAATATAACCATCAGCCGATTAATATTTATACATACATGTACATTATATATTTCGTACATGAATATTCATGAAAAATGGTTAAGAAGAGAAGATTTTTGTGAGAAATTGAGAAATTTCGATTTTAGTACTTGAGTACGCACAGTTTTTTGTTACTCTGCCAACCAATGACAATGGTTGTCACCAGGATATATTTCTTATGCATGACCTCTCCGCCATGACACATGGATGGGTTTCAGGGTTAACACTAGATATTTACTATTACATGTATATAGATACGTATTAACTAAATACTAACCTTTGTGTAGTCCGTCCACAAAATTGCTTGTTCCATGGCCATAAACATGATCAACGGCAACAGAAGCAGCAGATTAACGTCATACAGGGCCCTACCACACGCTGTTACTAATTTTACTGTACTTCCGGTATTGTCAGACTTTTTCAGAGGTGGTAGAAACAACACTGTTAGGAACACGCCGATGAGGTCACAAGCTAAATATATACCAAGCAGAATGTAAACAATGTGCTCTTCGGGTTCTCGTATTTCAGTTGTATTGGCCGCCCCAGGACAATCTTCTTTTCCGCAAAACGTTGTTTCATTCGAGCTTGATTCATTATAGTGCCCTTGCTGAAGAACAAGTGATGAAATAAGATTTCCTGATATCATTGTTGTTTCATACATGGAAAAGAAAATCCCGTTAAATTTGCTTAAAATGACATGTCCGTCTTGTCCTGTCCTTTCTGCAAATGAAAGCGCTCGATCTGATAAGTAAACGCTTTGCGATGTCCACATCGGCCCGGCTGTTAGACCCAGAAGCACTGATGATGGAATCAACGTAGCGAAGGTTGGATAAAAGTTGGTTCCGGTATATATCACATGACTTATAAATGAAACGATAAGTACTCTTTTCTCGCCAATTTTGTTGATGATAGCAGGCGCAAGGATCCCTGATACGATAATACAAGCATACATGCATGAGAGCGATATGATCCCCAGCCCGTCCTCTTGGTTGAGGCTGCTCTGTAAATTTTGTATTGCCAAATACGCGGTAAAAATAGCAGTGAAAGAGGCCGAGAGAACAAACAACGTCCTGTACTCATTTCCATCGGATTTCGACTTTGAGTTCACCATTTTCTTAACTAGACATTTGTCAAACTCGCCTCCTTGTTACTCAAGTAAGATCTGTGCTGTAACGGATGTGTGAAATGCAGTCATTTGCAACCAGAATTGGCCGAGATCAGCCGTTGTATTTTGGCCAGTTAGGATATAATACAGTTAGTTATTCAGGCATATTGGCAACGTAAGTATACATTTATGTAAATTTCAATCAGATACAATTAGCAACGCAGACCCTGATTCGTGACCACTTTGGAAAGATAGATGATGATCTGGGTCTACGCAGTTTGCAAAATGTCTGACAGCCCTGCCTCCGTGGCCACTATCAATCTTCCCTTGTACTAGTTTCCCTCTTTTTCCATTTACATTAACATCATCAGGGCATCAATAGTTGTAGCTTTCTGAAAGGAAATAAATAAGTTTGAAGGTTCAAAATGACAACGGAATCTCTAATGAAATGTACAGTAGAACCTGTCTTAAGCGACCATCAAAACAGGTCTAATAAAGGGTCTGTAAGGCAGATGGTAGCTTAATGCAGGTCAAAAGAAACACAGACAGATCATATAGGAGCTTTCTGTGTTACGTTTGTTCTGCACGAAGCAACCGCTTGCTTTTTAACACTCCTCTGTTCAATAAATGAATGGCCGCTTAAGACAAGTTCTACTGTAGCCTCATAATGACACACCGATGGTTTAATGCAAAACCTACATTATTTTAATACAGTAAAATCTCGATTATTCGAACACTAAAATACGTATTATTATCGATCTTTAAGACAGGTGGCAGCTTAATGCATGGTGGAAGTGATGCAGAAAGCTCCTCTATGAGCTTTCTTCATGACTTTCACGATGCATTAAGCAGCCACCTGCCTAAAAGTATCTAAATTCTTTTATACAGAAAATTCGAATAATCGCGGTTTTGCTGTACTTTCCCTGTTCAATATTCATGTAAAAAATAATGACAACAAGAATATTTATTAACTGATTCTTATAGTAGTATATGAAACACTAGAATGTCTTTAACATTGGCAGAAATTGTAGAATCAGATATATATTTTTCTAAGCAAACAGAGCAGATACTGATTTGGGTCTACTGCTTTGCAAAGACGTGGAAAGGCGTTTATAATTAAATTCAAAGCGTTGTAGACGCTGCAGTATTCTTTGCACCATGGTATCAATCTGATATCGAATAATGTCGCTTTGGCATGGAATTGCGTATCTATGAGGGAAGGGATTAACACTATCCAGTTGATGATACAGTTGCAGCTGACACTTCAGCCGTTTCTCACTATGCTTATTATCACACTGACCACTCGCAGTTATGGGCGTGATTATCTAATCGATTGCATAAGGTCATCCGACTCGCGTTTCTTTATTCATTGAGTATTTTCATTCATGTTATGATCACGTGATTTCTTCATGTGACTGATATTTGTATACCCGTGCGCCCTTCTTACACATTGCTATATGTTGTCGGTTTTGTTGATACTAAGCCGAAGCTTATGTTACGAAGCATGTTCATGTCAGATATAGTATACCACGATTGGTTCCGGATGCCACGTTATTAAACACCCTTTGTATCCATCGAATGCAGGTCAATAAATTGCACTATTTTGTCAGGCCGGCGAGGGTACCATGTGTTAGGCTGTGGAACGCCACCTTTGCACATTAAGCTACTCATTATATTACTCATTACTAGAACGAACATTTATACTTAGTGTATTCAGCTACTGAGTATATTGTGCTTTACTTGAATACTGATACTTTGCACTCTCCGTTGCTTAACCCTTCTCTTTCTGAATTTTAAAACACATTTCTCCTTCTTTACCAATGCCCTGTTGTATAATTACATATATATTCACTGTGTACAAGTATTTCGCTGTGCAATCACTGCTGTGGAGTGCATTGGTTGCACAATCAACTTGTAAATAGTGCAGACCCTGTTGAGACAGCTCCTGCAGGAGATTCTCATCTGGGTCTTCACTATTTACAGGTAGGTATATTGAGGTAATAGCAAGCGAAGTGTTAATAGCCATACACACTTTAAATAAGTCAAGTGAACATATTTTACTAGGTAGCAAGGGTATCGGTATATTCAGTTACTCATAAGACTACACCTTACTTAGCATAGTTAGTTACTCGTTATAGTGTTCATTGCTATAACACTTATACTTAGCATAGTTAGTTACTTTTTATAGTGTTCATTGATTATAACACTTACACTTAGCATAGTTAGTTACTCGTTATAGTGTTCATTGCTTATAACACTTACACTAAGCATAGCTAGTTACTCGTTATAGTGTTCATTACTATAACACTGACACTTAACATAGCTAGTTACTCGTTATAGTGTTCATAGCTATAAAACTGACGCTTAGCATAGTTAGCTACTCGTTATAGTGTTCATTGCTATAACACTGACACTTAGCATAGTTAGTTACTCGTTATAGTGTTCATAGCTATAACACTGACACTAAGCATAGTTAGTCACTCGTTATAGTGTTCATTGCTATAACACTGACACTTAGCATAGTTAGTTACTCGTTATAGTGTTCATTGTTATAACACTGACACTTAGCGTAGTTAGTTACTCGTTATAGTGTTCATTGTTATAACACTGACACTTAGCATAGTTAGTTACTCTGTATAGTGTTCATTGTTATAACACTGACACTTAGCATAGTTACTCGGTATAGTGTTCATTGATGTAACACTTACACTTAGCATAGTTAGTTACTCTGTATAGTGTTCATTGCTGTAACACTTACACTAAGCAAAGTTACTCGATAGGTATAGTGTTCATTGCTGTAACACTGACATTTAGCATAGTTACTCGATATAGTGTTCATTGTTATAACACTGACACTTAACATAGTTACTCGTTATAGTGTTCATAGCTATAACACTGACACTAAGCATATTTAGTTACTCGTTATAGTGTTCATAGCTATAACACTGACACTAAGCATAGTTAGTTACTCGTTATAGTGTTCATTGCTATAACACTGACACTTAGCATAGTTAGTTACCCGGTATAGTATTCATTGCTTATAACACTGACACTTAGCATAGTTAGTTACTCGTTATAGTGTTCATTGTTATAACACTGACACTTAGCATAGTTAGTTACTCTGTATAGTGTTCATTGTTATAACACTGACACTTAGCATAGTTACTCGGTATAGTGTTCATTGATGTAACACTTACACTTAGCATAGTTAGTTACTCTGTATAGTGTTCATTGCTGTAACACTTACACTAAGCAAAGTTACTCGATAGGTATAGTGTTCATTGCTGTAACACTGACATTTAGCATAGTTACTCGATATAGTGTTCATTGTTATAACACTGACACTTAACATAGTTACTCGTTATAGTGTTCATAGCTATAACACTGACACTAAGCATATTTAGTTACTCGTTATAGTGTTCATAGCTATAACACTGACACTAAGCATAGTTAGTTACTCGTTATAGTGTTCATTGCTATAACACTGACACTTAGCATAGTTAGTTACCCGGTATAGTATTCATTGCTTATAACACTGACACTTAGCATAGTTAGTTACTCGTTATAGTGTTCATTGTTATAACACTGACACTTAGCATAGTTACTCGGTATAGTGTTCATTGCTGTAACACTTACACTTAGCATAGTTAGTTACTCTGTATAGTGTTCATTGCTGTAACACTTACACTAAGCAAAGTTACTCGATAGGTATAGTGTTCATTGCTGTAACACTGACACTTAGCATAGTTACTCGGTATAGTGTTCATTGTTATAACACTGACACTAAGCATAGTTAGTTACTCGTTAAAGTGTTCATTGTTATAACACTTACACTTAGCATAGTTAGTTACTCGGTATAGTGTTCATTGCTATAACACTGACATTTAGCATAGTTACTCGTTAGATTACTCATTACTAAATTACTTGTAGTTAGCATATTGAAATACAGTAAACCCTCTCTATAACGGCCACTCGTTATAGAGAGGTTTTACTGTACTCGTTGAATTACTCCTTACTAAAGAGTTATACTTAGCATATTCAGTTATTCGTTAGATCACTTATAACTAAAGATTTTTACTTATTATATTCAGTAACACGTTATAATTATCCTAATTAAAGACTTGTTCTCAGCATATTCAGTAAACTCGTTATATTTCTCATTACTAAATAATGTACATGTAGTTTGCATATTCTCGTTAGATTCTCATATACTCGTTATATTACCCACTCCTAAATGACTTATACTTAATATATCAAATATTCATTACATCATTCATTAGTGGATACTAGAATACATTGCCAGTCGGCCCAGTAAGTTAATACATGACACGTTAACTCTTTGCATGCTAAGTAATTTTGTCGTCTGCAACTTTTTCAAAACTGTTCATTTTCTTTCTGATATTTTTTTAAACGTGGGGCCTGAGTAATCTAACCAGTGACTAACTATGCTAAGTGTTATAGCAAATTTGGATCTAAGATCAGGTCATGCGTTTTGTGGAATCTGATCTGGGTCCACACTGTTTGCATAGGCCATAAACGGTTGGGGAATTCCCCGTCAGCATATGCAAAGAGTTAAATAAGAATAGTGTTAGTAGTATTATACAGTAAAACCCGATAATACAGTAAAACCTCTCTATAACGGCCACTAAATTGTGTTAATTAGTTGGTATTTAGGGCAGGTGGTTGCTTAAAGCAAGATGAAAGTAAAACAGAACGTTCCTATAGGAGCGTTCTGTTTTACTTTCACCTTGCTTTAAGCAGCCACCTGCCTTTTACACAAAAAACTTGATGTAATTTAGTGGCTGTTATAGAGATATTTTACTGTACTAAATTTTAATCATACAGAACCTGCTCAAGTGCCATTTTCAAACAGAAAAAGTATTGGCTGTCTACACTCTTTGCATATATCAAACTGATTCTTTTCTCATGACACAATGCATTTATAACCAATGGTTCATTTAAGAGCGATGTATATCATTTTTAAACCAGTACTTCATGAATATTCAGGTCAGAAATACAGTAAAAACTCGATACTACGAAATTTGTATGAAGAATTTATGTCTTTGTATGGAAGTGGCTGCTTAATGCAGGGTGAAAATCGTGCAGAAAGCACCTAGAGGAACTATCTGCATGACTTTCACCCTGCATTAAGCTGCCACCTGTGCTAAGGATCAATAATGGTACGTATTTGAGTGTTCGAATAATCGAGTTTCCTCTGTTCGTATACAAACCACTATTGAGTATTGAGCATTTAGCCTACAAACAACACACACAGAGTATCTTTCGATATCAGTTCAGGGTTAATAAAATAGTACATATCTTAGATCTACTGATTTTGAGCGTGTCATTACCCAGTATACAAATGGGCCATTCCCCGAGAAATGCTTTATTGCATTGCAAACAGAGTACACTTAGATCCCGACAAGACGACTGATCACGGTATATACACAAACGAGACTTACTTTGAGTTTTAGTCCATATCACACAATGAGACAATAACAAGTGTGGTATAAATAACGGTATTCCTCCGTCGACATACAAGGAGCTAATGAGAACTACCATCTGCACATGGTTTCAAATAAATATGATACATATACGATTCGACGTCACATCCGCTGACCAAGAACTATTTTCAAACCTTTACCTAATGATTATTCATGTAAGGAATAATGACGGTATGAGTATAAATTAGCCAAATATATTAACAACATTATTCACAAGGGATTTTTGGCCATGGCAAAAACTGAAGAATATTATTGCCTAAGCAAACAGGAGAGACCTTGCTCAGACGGCTCTTATAGGAGCCCTCTAATCTAGGTCTACAGTAAAACCTCTCTATAACGGTCACTAAATTGTGTTAATTAGTTAGTATTTAGGGCAGGTGGCTGCTTAAAGCAAGGTGAAAGTAAAACAGAACGCTCCTATAGGAGCGTTCTGTTTTACTTTCACCTTGCTTTAAGCAACCACCTGCCTTTGACACAAAATACTTTATTTAATTTAGTGGTCGTTATAGAGAGGTTTTACTGTATTCAATAGAATGAAAATAACGCTTATATGAGGTAAAGGGTTAAAGAAATAGAATAAGACAGTGTTATGTGAACGCTGAGCCCAATGTTGGCACACATACGAGTACATTCTACCAACGTATTCATCTTCTGCACTCTGAGCAAATGCCGTCTGCAAATATTGTAGTCTGCTTCAATTCCTATTTTTCTAATGTCATTCTTTTCTAATTCAACAACCACAACCATAGCATAAAACAGTTTTGATCCTGACTAGACACCGAGTCTCATCTAGATCCAACTGTTTGCAATGGTTATCAGAACTTATCACAAACTCGCTAGTAGAGTGCAAAATTATAACGGTGAGCAAGGAACGCAGAAGATAACGTTCTTGTCAACGAGTCACGTGTGCTCCAGTATCTACAGTGGCATGCTCCCGTCATAAGTTCATCACCGATTTGAATAAACACAAGTCACAAACAAGAACAAACATCCTGTTTCTGTTTCACGTGGAAAACTATGGTTACATGTATCTACCACCAGTTAACTACCTTATTTTGGAATAAGATAGAAAAAACATCAAATACTGCAATGAAAATCAGAATAATTATCTTAACTTGAAATGTTCTTCCTACAAAATGCGTCTGATCTTGGTCTACTCTGTTTGCAGAGGCGTGAAAGGTTTAACTATGATATAATTACAGTAAACCCTCTAAACAGGACGCTGAATTCAGTATAAATATCCGTCTTGGAGACAGGTGGCAGCTTAATGCGGGGTGAAAGTTAGAGGAGCTTTCTGTATGACTTTCACTCTGCAATAAGCAGTCCGCTGCCTTAAAGTATCTACATTCTTCTCTACAAGAATTACGGTTTAGAAAGGTTTTACTGTGCATAATTAAATGTAGGTCTTCAAGACGGAGCTTTTAACTCACCAGATATTCATATGACATATCACAAATGTTCGCCAATATTAAATATTGGCATAAATATGTCACTATATATCGGACTCTATGTCTTTTTTAACTTTTAGCGTGCTGGGCACATATGTTTTGTAAACATTTCGTCCGTTTAATTTTCATGATCCCGAGGGGCCCTGGCAGGATGGTTATCCCCATTCCCTCATAGGCTATTTTTAGACCAAACCTCTTTGAATAAATCTACTGAAAATGAGCATTAACTAGAGAAAAGGAAAACTTTAGAATTTTGTAGTTTGAAACCATTGTGATAAATGGTGTCAACGGGTGATGTTTACAGAGGCGTAGAAATGCGTATTTATGGGGGGAAAGGGTTAAGATAAACCTTTAACAACTTCATAAACAAGACCATAATAATGTACAAATCGCGTT
The DNA here is from genome assembly GCA_963576725.1 of Azorinus chamasolen. Taxonomy (NCBI): domain Eukaryota; kingdom Metazoa; phylum Mollusca; class Bivalvia; order Cardiida; family Solecurtidae; genus Azorinus; species Azorinus chamasolen. The sequence continues at coordinate 89,260,257 of OY755240.1, read as the reverse complement.
TATCTTCCATATCAGTGATTTTTACATGCATTTAGATTAATCTTTAAACTGCAGAACAAACTTTAGAGGGTTGACAATACCATCAAGTTCGGTTGTCATAGTTGGTTTATCTTGCATTTCTTTTCAACAACGTGGCCAGACTTGGATCCTGATGAGACCCCGGGTTACTCGGCATCTCATCTGGATCAAAACTGTTGGCAAAGCTAATATTCACCCATCAACAGCAGACTAACGGGTAAGTATACATGTAAACAACAGATATACATGATGTTTAACTTCGGGCAGCAACCATCGGTTTTACCTGTACATGTATCTTGTTACAATTCAGTACTTTAAACCGGACTTTCAATTTAGTATAAATATCGGTCTCGGAGACAGGTGGCAGCTTAATGCAGGGTGAAAGTCATGCAGATAGCTCCTAGCATTAAACAGTTACTTGCCTAAAAGTATCTAAATTATTGACTACAAGAATTCCGGTTTAGATGGGTTTTACTTTTGAAGATAAATTCGACTTCTACAAGAAAGAAAAGGCAATCAACGTATCTGACAAGTTGGCACCTGGTGAAATGCTGGTTACTCGGTGTCTAATGAATATTCATGATGTCATTATTTTAACTTGAATATTCATGAGGGAAAGAGTTAGTCCATGTACACATAGTGACCTTAAACAGGGACATACGCAATCAGTGTTTAACCCATTAAAGTCACTTTATGAAACCATTGTGATAAATAGAGCAATTGCTATATTATCACAATGGTTTCAAACTACAAAATTCTAAAGTTTCCTTTTCTCTATTTAATGCTCCTTTTCGGTAGATTTATTCAAAGATGTTGTATCTAAAAATAGCCTATGAGTTAATGGGTTAAGGATCTAGGTATGCACTGTTTGCTTCACGGATTAAGTTCCAAATGTCACGTGGGCAAAGGAAATGGTTCGTGATAAATATTGAAGCAAGTGCACTTAGAAATGGGTTTATGTAACTGAAGACTTGCCTAGTCACGAATAAGCATAACTAAGTACTAGATATAGTATAGGTACGTGCTAAAGGTGTCATACGAGCACGTACTCGGTACACAGCAAACTACTGACCAAATCAAAAATATGAACACCCTTGTGGGAACAACTATTTGAACGCTATGGGTCGAAACATTTGGGTTCAGAAATATACAAATACAAACAGTCAGGACGGTTTGACCCTTTACTATCATCTTTGTCCCGTTTTGTGACTTATGGACATTGATTATAACATAGGTTTAATAGCAATAAATTCAGGGGCAGCTATGGACAATTGACACACGTCTAGTTAAACAAAAACTTAACTTTGTCACAGTCATGGTCCAATCTATGGAAGCCCTGGAGGTCCATACTCTACTGACTTCTTTCTACGGACTTCGAACTTATGAGTTATGACTTTTGACTTGCGACTTTGGACGAATTTTATAACGGCTTTAAACATAATTGACTATTTTCTAAACAGATTCTACAAAGGGAGCAAAGTAAATTTACACGATGTGAGTCTACGTTGGGCTGTTGTCCACCATGCCATCTACTTTGCGCCAAAATTTGCCAAAGGTCGCAAGTCAAAAGTCATTACACCTAAGTCGCAAATCAGAAGTCAGTAGTGCCCACCAAGGCTTCCATAGTAATCCTTAATAACCTTCGCAAACATTTTGTATCCAGCTTAGATGTCATCGGTCATCGTCCAGGTGCTTTAGTGCATTTCAATAAAGGGAATTGAAATATGTCTATTGTTAGTCTTATATTATGGACATGGAAGTTAGTTAACCCTTTCCCTCATACAAACGTGTTTTCACGCATTTGCAAACAGAGTAGACCCAGATCAGACGGCTCCTAGAGGAGCCGTCTGATCAGGGTCTACTCTGTTTGCTATTAGAATTTGATAGATCTGTTTCTTTACTTTCTAAAATGTCTACAATGTTCCACCTTCAAGAATTCTTTATAACTATTTTGTTAATGAATATTCAGTAGGTACTGAAAATTAGCCTACATACAGAACAGGGAAAGGGTCAAAGGAAGTCGAGTAACTCAGTCTCTCAATAAGATTTCTCTGATAGTCTGGTTATGTTTATGGAATGAACTCGAAGAAAAACTCAGTTTTGAAACCTGGTGTCTATACTTTTAGTAGTCGGAAATTATTTAGCGATCAAATGGTTAAGTGATACGGCACTGTGTGATACAAATGTATATGATTTTAATTCGTTAACCCATTCCTTCATGTTGACGCCTTTTGATGCCTATGCAAACTATAGTCTTTTTCGATCAAGTGCCAGAGATTTGAATATAGCGCAAACTGTAGAATCATTATTTATCATTTCATAAGAAATAAAGAAGACCTTGATCAGATGGTTCCATACAGGAGCTGTCTGATCTTGGTCTACTTGCAAAGGCGCCAATAGGCGCTTCTATTAGATACGGGTTCTTGATCATAGATTGATATAGTATTAAAATCTGAACTACATACAAATGTTAGAGAGCCTGAAGCAATACGTGTATTTGCTTGTTTGTTTGTATCGAAGTATTACGTCGCTTTAACAACATTTCATGTCATAGTGTGACGTCCAGTTAATTAAAAGTCGAAGAAGACCACAGAGGTGTTATATGCACGGGACAAATTGCATTGTTTCGTGCACTGAAGAACACTCGGATAGAGCCACCAACTTATCGCAAGCCAGTTAGAAGGCTTCATCACATGAAAAATTCGAATGCCAAGGCCGGAATTCGAAACACAGAGGTTAGGGGTGTAAGTGATTGTCAGTCGAAGACCATAACCACTCGGTCACGGAGCCCGCATTGTAGAAAGACGCATTTGTACTTAAACAGGTGTTGCAGTTTACATGTCTATTCATAGTTGCACATATATATATCTAAATTGTACAGTAGAAGCTATCTTAAGCGGTCATTTATTGACGATAGGAATATTAAAAAGCAGGTGGATGCTTAATGCAGGGCAAAAATAATGAAGTCAGCTCCTATAGGAGCTTTCTGTATTACTTTTGGCCTGCATTAAGTTATACTACCTGTTTTACATAACCATCGTTATACCTCTGTTTGGTGGCCGCTTAAGACAGTTTCTGCTGTATTTTATTCAACGAGAGTTTTGTTCATTACTACTGCATGTCAGACGAGTATACATGGCGTATCTGATGAAAGAGGTAAAACAAATCGATATGGTCCGCGCTTACTCATTGTGATTTCAGTCGACTTATATACAGTAAATCCATTCTAATGCGACCACCAAAAGAGGTAACAAAGAGGCTGTTGGGTAACTCTCCTCCCCGGTAAGTTAGCTCTTTGGCGACGTGGTTTGGGTGCTTGGAAATGTTGCGAAGTTAAGCAACAGACTGTGAGATTACTAGCTGAATGGGTGACCGCCAAAGATTGCCGATGGCGCACGTTACCATTGGTGGCAGCGATGGGATGAAGATAACTGCCAGACTTGAATTTCTTTTTCATAGTTATTTCCCAGGCCAACTCTCTGGTCGAGATTTATCGGAGGGGAAAGTAATGTAACATCGATGCTGTTAGGTATAAAGGCTCTATAAACTCTACTTGCCGGGGAGCTAGCTCTTTGCCTATGAGGTTTAAGTACTTGGAAATATTGCTAAGTTAAGCGACAAACTGAGTGGTTACTGGCTGGATGGGTGTCCGCCAGAGATTACTGTTAATGCACGTTACAGTTTAATCCTGGGTCTTAACATCGGTGGGTAGCTGAATGCAGGATGACAGTTATGCAGAAAGCTTCTACAGGAATTTTCTGCATTACTTTAGCACTGAATTAAACTACAACCTGCTTTTAAAGACATCTGTCTGATTCATAAAGTGATCTGTACATCTATCTGATTCATGAAGTGATATGTACAGATCTGATTCATAAAGTGATCTGTACATCTATCTGATTCATAAAGTGATCTGTAAAGATCTGATTCATAGAGTGATCTGTACAGATTTGATTCATAAAGTGATCTGTACAGATTCATACAGATTCATACAGATTCATACAGATTCATAAAGTGATCTGTACAGATCTGATTCATAAAGTGATCTGTACATCTATCTGATTCATAAAGTGATCTGTACAGATCTGATTCATAAAGTTATCTGTACATCTATCTGATTCATAAAGTGGTCTGTACATTCGATATGTTCAATAAAATAAAAAGCGACACTCAAGAGTATAAACAAAACACAATGATCATTTATTGAAACACACGAGTCTTAAAGAGCATGCGGGCTGCTTAATGTTGGGCAAAAAGTAATACAGAAAGCTCTTATACGAGTTTTCTGTATCACTTTCGTCCTGTATTAAGCTACAGCCTGTTTAAAAATCCAGATTTAGACATCTCTTAATGGACATCTTTTAATGGTCGCTTAAGACAAGTTCTATTGTATTATATTACTGGTACTAGCTGGAAGTTAAGTCCACAGTCAGACATATCATAATGACACTGTGCCAATAACGCATGAGCGCAACTTAACCCCTTTCTCAATGAATGTTCGATGTAAGAAATAATAACACCATGAAGATTATTTAGATACATTTTTATAAAGCACAATGAACACAGAATGTTTTGTCATCGTAGAAACTACAGAACCAGATCTATATTATTTCCTAAAAAAGACTGCTACAGGAGGCTTCTGATCTGAGTCTGCAGTTTGTTTTACCATTTACTCCATAAATACGATCTATGCATTTGCAAACAGAGTATACCCCTATCAGACGGCTCCAAAAGGAACTGTCTTACCTGAGTCTTCTCTGTTTGCTTAATGGAATAATGTATAGTTCTACAAGTTCACTATGGCCAACATTTCCATGTCCATGTGTTACTATAAGTTATAGATGTACAGTTGAACTGCGATATCTCGAATTCGGATTACTCGAACTTAGGGATAACTCGAACTAAAAGTTACGTTGGTCCTTCCGAATTCTACAATACTGAATTGTTCTAAAAAGGTATCACTATATAATTATATGCGTATCTAGAAACAAATGTGACAGCTTAACACATGTCGAAAGTAATGATGAAAGCTCCTCATTACTTTAGACATGCATTAAGCTGTAGAATTATTCCGATTAAAATCGGATGACTTGAAACTCAGTTATCTCGAAGTAATTTGTTTGGTCCCTTGAAATTAGATATATCGAATATCAACTGTAGTTAGTATTCAGGATGTCTTTGTTTCTTACATGAATATATATGACGTAAACGGTTTACAAAAAGTAGTGTGGTGTGGGAATAACTAAGTAATTACTTAAATGGCAAAGGTTTGAAGTTAAAATATCGATGTCGCCGATGTTATTCGTCCTCGTTTTAGACACATCTTTTTAGTTCGGTATCAATCGTAACTACTCGGTGGAGTGCCGATTGGTTCCGTATATGTTCGTAATATTGCAATCATATTTTGTTCTAGAATAAGAAATTACGAGAGGCGAGGTAAACGGTTATTAGAGATTCACACATGTGTTTTACGATTTAAACTTTTACTCCATGAATACTTATGTAAGAAATAATGACGTCATGAATATTAATTAGATTAACTGTTATAATAGTACATGGACACAGGAAGTTTTGGCCGTGACAGAAAGTGTAGAATCATATCTATTATTACATCATAAGCAAACAGAGCAGACCCTGATCAGACGACTCCTCTAGGAGTCGTCTGATCTGGGTCTTCTCTATTTGCAGAGGCGAAGAAAGGCATATTTATGGAGCAAAGCGTTAAGTTGTGAAGGTGATCCAAACAGTGTTATAGCAATGGGTTATAAAATAATAAATATTGTTTTTGTCAACAAATACCCCCCCCCCCCCCAACACACACACACACACCCTAAAAACAACAACAACAACAACAAAACAAACAAACAAAAACACGTTATTTGAAGATAGATTACCTGCGTAATGAACTGTGTAAATGTTTCTATTATATTAACACAAGAAACCGAAGCAGAAGACATATATAAGAAATACAAATAGCCACTCACATTTGGTTTCCAACACAGTATGACCGTTGTCAGGTAATTATGACCTCAATTCATGGACACGATACTATTTTCTACCTAGATACTGTTGTCTACAGTAAAACCTCACAAAAATGAACACTCGAAAGGAATCTGATTATCTGATTTAAGATATTCCCGCATATTGACGACCTCTGACGACCTCGGTAAAACTAACTTTTTGAAAAAAAGTTGTGATAAATAGAGCATTTGTTCAATAGGATCAAATGCTTTATTTATCACAATGGTTTCAAAACTATACATTTCTAAAAAATCCCTTTTTCTAGAAAATTTTCCCTTTTACAATGTTTATTTAGAGGTTGGGTCTAAAATAGTCTATGAGGGAATGGGTATAAAATAGCCTATGAGGGAATGGGTATAAACTAATCTATGGGGGAATGGGCATAAAAATAGTCGGTGAGGGAATGGGTATAAAGATAGTCTATGAGGGAATGGGTATAAAATAGCCTATGAGGGAATAGGTATAAACTAATCTATGTGGGAATGGGCATAAAAATAGTCTGTGAGGGAATGGGTATAAAGAAAGTCTATGAGGGAATGGGTATAAAAATAGCCTATGAGAGAATGGGTATAAAAATAGCCTATGAGAGAATGGGTTTAAAAATAGCCTATGAGAGAATGGGTATAAATAGCCTATGAGAGAATGGGTATAAAAATAGCCTGTGAGAGAATGGGTATAAATAGTATATGAGGGAATGGGTATAAAATAGCCTATGGGGGAATGGGTATAAAACTAGCCTATGAGGGAATGGTATAAGACACATCGTAGCTATAGCCCTTATCCCGTTGAATATTCCTATAATAACGAGTATTAACGACGTCATAAATAGTTTATGCTTAGCTTGTTTATAATGGCATATTGTACAAAGTACAGTTTTGGACTACACTGCAGAATCAGATCTATAATAATTTAATAAGCAAAAACAGCACACCATGGTCAGACGGCTCATACAGGAGCCGTCTGATCTGGATTTACTATGTTTACAAAGGGGTTAATGTAGAAAGTTCAAGGAAGTTTCTGCATTACATTCATTCTCCATTAACCCTTTCGCTGCCAACTTTTGTCGCCTGATAACTTTGTCGTCTGCTACAATTTTCAATTTTCATTTTTTCGTATTTTGTTTAAAAAATTGTAACAGTAACAAACAGTTTGGATCCTGATGAAACGCCGAAAGTGTTTGCATAGGTAATCACAGATTCGGCATTGACAGCGAAAGGGTTAAGCCACTAAATGCTTTAAACTACACAATGCTCTTTCATTTAGTGATTGCTATAGTCGAGTTCAACTGCATCGATGTTTTCTGTGAATCCCAAATACAGCAGAACCTGCCTCGGGCCTATACGGCCACCTAAAGCATCTAAAGTCTGTAAGGCTTGTGGTAGCCAAATGAAGGGCAAAAGTCATACAGAACGCTCCTATAGAAGCTGTCTGCATTACTTTTGCCCTGTATTAAAACCATTTGCTCTTTAATACTCATACGCTCAATATATAAATGGCCACTTAACCCTTTCCCTTATGTAAGCGCATTTTGACGAATCTGTAAATAGAGCAGACTCAGATCAGACTGCTCCTATAGGAGCCGTCTGATCAGAGTCTGCTCTGTTTGCTTATGGTGTAATATAGATCTCATTATACAGCTTCTACCTGAGCCAAAATGTCATGTGTTCATATGCCATTATAAAAAATAATCTTATTGATATTAATGACGTCATTATTTCCTACATAAATATTCATCAGGGAAAGGGTTAAGACAGGTTCTACTGTATTATCTGCTGAAGTTGTCAACGTCGGTGATCATTTCAGTCTTTTAGAAAGAAATTACTTACAAACAATTTGAACGCTGACAAGACGTCTTTGTGACCTGTATCTAATCTACTGCAAATACTGGTCTCGTGGTACCTTACGCAGGTCTGGGTCATGGTCCGTTGATTGTAACCTCGATCAGGAATGACAGCATTCCTAAGAATCCATACACATGTAGATGGGTAATTAGATCACAAACAATGTCCATCTGCACTGATATGAAGTCAACAACGTAAACGTAAATGTCGAGAACAATCGGACATCCTCGTATGTGACTTAGTTTCCGTCTATGTCGAAGGCTGCATACAATGTTTCGGTTTAAATCCGATCTGATCTGACATCTAACAGTTAGTTGGCTTTCTTTAACCTTTTTAGCAGATAGAAACGCCTATTCACGCCATTGCAGACAAGGTAGGCCCGTATCAGACGGTCCTCCAGGGTCTGTTTAAGAAACAATAAAGATGCCATTATAGAGTTTCTGCTACGACGAGAAATCCCTTTGTTTACTAGCCTAGCTTTATGAAAATTCAGTTTACACATTCCCTCCTAGTGACGCATTTTGGCGTACATGTATCTGTAAAAGTCACATTTAGAAACCATTGCAAATGCTCTATTTATCACAATGGTTTCAAAACTACTCAATTCTGAAATTCTCCTTTTCTATAGTTATTGCTTCTTTTCGGTAGATTCATTCAAAGAGGTTGTGTCTAAAATAGTCTAAAGGGAATGAGTTAATGAATATTCATAAAGTCATGAATTCTTGTATAAATATTCATGAGGGAGAAGGTTAACACTGTTACCCCCAAATAAATGTAGATCTACACTAACTCTTCGTTTGCTAAGGGCGATCAAACTGACATCTGCTAAAAGCTTCATCAGTATCAAAACTGTTTGACACTCGGTCGATAATTTCTGGCCCCGTGCTTATAAAACTTTCCTGAGTACGATCTCAGACTCAGCTTGAAATCGTACTCAACTGCTTGAGTTGTGCTCCCCTGAGTTTCAAACTCAAACTCTGCTTATAAACATACGCTGAGCACAGACTCTGCTGAGCATACTTATTGTAATTAAAGTTTTGGATGTAAGCGGCCGATGTGTCTAAAAATAGTTCTTTAACGCGGAAATATGGCAGCCTCTCTGTCGCCTCGTCATTTTTTTAGAAAGACCGCAATTACTGAATGATCTCGTCGACAAAGAGATAGTCGGTAAGTAGGCCTACTGCCGACTATCTTCTGAACATATTGAACAAGTTCACGGGCTTATTGCATAAGTAGTAGAGCCCAAAACCCATAGAAACCACACACTTTCTTCACTGACCAAGGTTTGTTTATTTGTTTTGTTTATTCTTTACTTTGCAGAATAATTATATCATCGTTGGGGTGGTACTAAACAGACAACAAGTGTCAACTAGAGACAACTAGAGACAACTAACTTAAAAAAGCGTTTTAGGGTATTATTTATATATTAACAGCCAGATAAAGTAGTATTATACCGTAACAGATTGAAAATTATCAGTTTGGATCCAAAATAATGTCTTAGATTTCATTTTGAACCCCTGTTGCACCCCAATTACCCAAACTATATTCCGCCGAGTATAGCCGACTCAGAGTCAACTGAAGTCAACAAGGGATATACCTCTTACTAACAGTGTTGATTTGGAGAATTATATTATAATGATAGAAGTAGTTATTATTATGATTATTTCTGTTGTTTTCATTTTGATCAGAACATGTAAAGTGAGTTAGAACATAACCTACATTTTCAGCCAATCAAACTGCCTTTTGCATCCATTAAGTACATCAATTAATCTTTGTACGACAGACCCCCAGCAAAGCTATTGAAAAAGTGTCCTGATAACGGTTGTAAATGGACACTTTTGTACGCACGTGATTCTTGTGGTTAAAACCTATCTACCTAGGATTTGAATTGGGTGAACCAAGGGGAAAACATTTTGTACTCATTTGTGAAATATTCATTTTTATTCATTTTTAATCAAAATTAAAAGTATACAACGTACGTACTGTCGTACAAGTAAGATACATGTACTCGTCTTACTACCAAAGTGTCTTCTTACAACCGTTATCAGGACAGTTTGTTCGCATGACCTCAGACAAGTGTCCTCGGCTACGCCTCGGACACGTCTTCGGTCATGCGAACAAACTGTCCTGATAACGGTTGTTAGAAGACACTTTGGTAGTAAGACTCGTACTGTATCTATTACATAAGAGCTTTGTTTATTTCGACCTCGCGTGGTGTCTGCACGAGCTGTGATAACTCCGCCTCCTCGTGACTAGTAGTAAACACTGCCGGTGTTGTATTTTTCACGCGTATACGTACAGATAGCCAACTGTGCTTAACTTGGTTATTCCCCTCCTCTTACGACCTTGGCCTTCATAAGTTAACATTTGTTTATAAATCAAACGTGCTTATTTAGGCGAGTAAAATCATTTAACTTTACTGTAACCAATGAATTTCGATGCTCTGGAGTAACACCTAGATCTACATCTTGAAGGTCATTGGATTTAGATCTATATTTGTGGATTTAGGAATATGGATAAAGGATTTGTAAACTCATCAATCCATGAATCAGCTACCCCATCCATAAAAAAACGTAGAGTCAGTATGCCAATGGATAAGTGAGCTAAAACCAATGACTAAATCACTCGGCACTCGCATATGTTTCGGCTATCTTCGGCTACCGGTTTAAATCTGTAAGTCTAAAAACACGCAATGGAAGAAATGGAACGCAAAACACGCAATGGAAATTTTAAAGTCATTTATAGGTCGATTTTAATAGGGTTTTTTTCAAGCAGTATAAGTACAATAAGCTAATTTCGATTGAATTAGACCAACTTAAACAAGAATTGTCAATAGATAACCAAAGGTGCACGACGCATGCTTGGACTCATCCATGGACCCCCCCCCCCCCAAAAAAAAAACCAAAAAACAAACAAACAAACAAAAAAACAACAACAACAAAATTGTGATCGAAGTATGTTCAACTGGCCTAAACACTGGGGGGAAACGTATCCCGGATATTGCTAATAAATGAGCTGTATTTTGACGCAACGGAGAGAACAGGAGTGCAACGAGGGTAAGTAAATGGGTATTTTCTCTTAATTAGTTCTTTTTCGGCAATTGACAGGTGGTGCTTTAGATTCACCATACTCATATTATACACGCTATATACATGATTTGGAATTAAACAATGCAAACGTTGGGGAAAATCACAAAATGAACGCCGTGCTCGCGAAAGAATGCATAACCCTCTCCCAGATTTTTTTATGTTACTGAAAGATAGAATCAAAATATAACATTCTGAATTGAGCGATCGCTTTGAATATCATTCAACTATGTATACTGAAAATTTCAGTCATATTGGTTCAAGTTTGACCAAAATATGGCCACAAACGAAAAGTCGGTTAGTCACTATTAGTGTACTGGGGATTGATAAACAGTGTACTGGGTATTGCATTTTGTCAAAATTTGGTGTACTGGGGATTGCACATTACACTTTAGTTGTTTTTTTTTGCTTATTCACCAGCATAATGGTTTGAAAAGACCTCTGAAAAGTTTATTCAGGCAATATTCTTCTATTTTCATCATAAAATAGTGTTTAAAGGTCTAGTCTTGACTTGATGGGGTGTTAATTGGATTGTTTATTGTGGTTGGGTCCCACCATGCTTGATAGTTATTGCATCATATTAACCCATATCCTCCAGTACTTTCGTCTGCTTTGAAATTGCCGTCTGCAAAACAATATTTAGATCTGAATACGATTTGTACATACATCAGATGCTCTATGCTATGCAACCTCTGATCTGGATCCAAACTGTTTGCAAATAACAGACAAGTGGCCATCAGCAGGATAAGGATAAATTGCAACTAACCCTTATCCTGCTGGTCGTGTCTTGACTGTTATTTGCAAACAGTTTTGGATCCAAATCAGATGCTGCATAATGCCGCGTCTGATCTAGATCCAGGCTGTTAGATTTAAAATACACTTGTCTCTGAGACCTTTTGAATTAAAATATGCACATATATTGCTGCATGATATGGGTTTAGCATCTATCAATTAGAACCCTACTGTGCTAACTGGCTTGCGGTAAAGGGGTAGTTATGAACCCCTATAATAGGTATTTATAAGCGTTGTTAAAATATGCCCTATCCATCGATGTAATTCAGCAGGGATCGGATAGCCTGAAAACGTTAGTTGTAATATTCTAGCAATACATATTCTTTATGTACAGTGTCATATTGAGACAGAAAATGATTTTCAAACTATTTCATATGAAAAAATGCATTAAAAATTGTTTGTTTATTTGTTTCAGATATTACGTCTCCTTAACAGTTTTTCAGTCATATTGCGACGTCCAGCTAATTACTGGTGGAGGGAGACACCAGATACCCTTTATACACCTTTTCAGATACAAATCAGTAACTGGGTAGAAGTAACTGGTATCAGAACACCAATTAGCCGCAAATGCCCCATGGTGTAGTCAAAAGTTACAAGTCCACTGAGAATCAGTGTCAAATATTTTGCCTCAAAATAAAGTAGCACTGTTTTCATGGGGTTTTCATCATTTTATGTTTATCATGTAGATATACATGGTTGTCAGAGAATAGATACAATGCTTGTCTGTTATTCTAGAAAGGGTTTGTGAAGAACTTGTGTGAACCTAAGTAACATGTCCCTGTTTAGTCAGTGCCTCTGTCAGAAGTGTCAAGAAACTGGAGTGCAAGATATTTTTCTTACATGACACCCCACCCCAGTGTTTGCATTTTTCAGTTATGCATGAACTTATCTTTGAGGACAATACAGACGGGTTCCTGTGTTGGGTATAAAAGTTGACATTTCTTTACCTTGTACTGTAGTTGATGCAGTTTATATGAATCATTCAATGATATAGGGCAGCCTATTTGGTGGGGACCCATTCTAAAAAAATGGACAATCAATGTCGCCGTTATAAGTCAACTGATATTTCGCCAATTAAAAGCAATTAACGTCGTGTCATTGTTTTTCTCTATTTTTCATTATATTAGGATTATTTCATAAACATTTTTATGGTATAAAATGTTGTTCTGAATGGCTTTCCAGGCCTTTAAATCTGCATGGGTGGCGGAATTTGTATGTCGCCATGGACATTTTTAGTTTTCATTGTACCCATAATATAGTGTAGAATGTAATCATTCCCGATTTAAGCCCCTGCATTTATTTATTATTAATGGATGTTTTTCACGAAGACAAAACGGCGCTAAAGCAACCAAACATTAAAATACACTGACATGCTAATGCAATGTCTCCAAACCTGACCTAATCTATGAGGCTAAAATATAACGGTAAATAGAATATCACATACTGCACGATAATTCTGCAATGCCTTATTCATTCACCCTTTAATAATGTATATCATGTGTATGAAAAAAGATTTTTACCAAATTCATCTATGGAAAAAAAATCAGAGGCCAAGTTTCTAAATTACACTTCGGGAATTTAGCTTTCTAATCTACGAGTCATCACAAATAAGCATATTCGTTTCCCCATGAAACACTTTTTTTATGTTTGTTTTGCCAATTTTGTGTACTAAATAACCTATTGTTTATCAAAATTTAATGAAAAGTACTTTGAGAAAGCATATAAAATTTTGCTGGCCAATCAAATACAGCGGAAAAGAAAAAATCCTAATCTACGAGGCCTAATTTACGAGACAAATATCTTTCTTGAGTTGCCCCTTCCATCATTCCCGAGTGTCATGCCACTCAATTACATCTTATTCAATACTTAAACCACAGTCACATGTAAATAATTCATGGAAGATGTCAGTCTGCTACATAATTCGTCTTACAGGTTACAGCTTACAGGATTGCCTTCTTGAATTTGTATACATATTATTTCATAATTATGATTTGAATACCGAATTATCGACGTATGAACAACATAACTTTTCGCATTGTTTAAATATTCCACATGAAAGTTCGGACTCGTAGCTTAGATTAAATTGTCCCGTAGATGAGGATGCCAATATCAAAGTATTTCTACACAATTTTTCAAACGTAAAGTAAGTTTAAATTATGCCAGTATAATACAAATCTATTCAGAAATAATAAATGATTCATTAAAAACAAGATTGGCAATATATTAATGGCAATTATTTGTAGAATTTTTCAGATTTTTTTTCACAACTTTATTTACTTTTACTTTTGTTAAGTCACGAACATGTTTACTTGGTATTTCTTCTACAAAAAGAGCAAACATTCACTTAATTGCATTTATTCCTATTGCCCAATCTACATACAAATATAGTCAAGTATGTCTCCTTTCAAATATTTACAAAGCCACACATACAGTCACCAAAGTGTCCCGAAAATATAATCTCTTTTGTCCCGTAAATTATAGTAATAGTTTTATTCACATCAACAGGTTTGAATCACATTAAATAGCTGAATTGTTTTGTTCGTCCATCCCTACTTTCGATTGTCTGTCAGTATGTCTGTCTATTCATATGTTGTGATAGTGTTTATCCGTCTCGAGGTGTTGTGTGACTCATTACTCAAACACTAATTGAAGCGGACTGTTGAAACGTGCATTATTTGAGCATGTGTACCTTAAGTTTCGGCCCATGAGTTAGCAAAACATTGGTGACAGTGTGATAATTTAGAGCAGCAATAATTTAAATAAGAAAGTACAGCCAACCTTTGATAAATGTATACTTGTCATTGAAAATATATAGCGATGTATCATCAATATGAAAGATATAGATTCAATGGCAGCTGGGAGGAACATATATCTGTTTCAAATGACTCAAAATGAGAATTTATTCGCACTTTGAGCTGTTTGAAAATGATAATATAGACTCGCCAATAAAGAGGTGAACAATTAAGTGTAGTTTTAGTTCTAATGGAAACTTTGAATTACGAGTATGTAGGAAATCGTGTTAATAGACTTATCAATGTTTGACTGTACTATAAAATATAACAAACTTACGGCCATCTAAAGCAGATGAAATTGATTGAAAGAGAAAATGTAATGCGCAAGACAGGCGTCCTGGTACCTACAGGAAATGGGAGAAGCATGTTCACTGTCCCTGAAAAAGTTTTCAACTTCACGTCCTTTACCAATAGTCCTTAAACATAATTTTATGATTTACGGGACAATCCAATGACACACTTTTCCCCCAGCAAATGGCTGGTTCTGGGTTATGTGAACGCAAGTAGTAATCAGTTTTGTTATTTTTATTAGTAACTCTTGCAAACAGTTAACAATTGATTGTTCGACTGAATCAAACTATTTTCATTACATACATTTGTCAGCGGTCAGTGCATAGTTCAGTCAAAAGGGATGTTTTAACTCAGACAGTAAAATTACAGAGTTGAACACGACATACAGAGTTGAATTTGAAATTTTCGGTCTATTTGTATACTCCTAAATGCTCGTTTTGATGAATGCTGCTGTTTATAAAGCAATGTATATCATATTATTTGTCAGTCTAATTTACAGGACACATTCCTATAATTTACGGGACTGTGACTTTAGAAAGAAAAATTTTCTTAAAAATTGTCTTAACGATTTTGTGTACTTATGTATGAGTTTATAATACATCGGGAACGTTTCCTGACCCTCAAATTGTTTTTTGGTTTTGCACTAATTTTAACTGTGTAAAAGTTCAAATACAACATTCATGAAACTATATTTTTATGAAGTTGAGTGTGGTGTTCAACTCCTAATTTTCAGACTTAATATCAAAATGTTTCATCGGAAATGGATAAATGCATGCTATATAATCTCAGTTCATACACATAACCCGATTCTTTGAATTATATAACTGTCCGAGCTCTATGTATAACTGTTAAAAATCAGGTTATGGGTACTGTGAACACACGGAATAAATTTCTATAGCATATACATTAACCACGAACTATTTCGGAATAAGGTCAAAGATACATTAAACATTTCAATATTCACAACTTTTCAGACATACGACGTAGTTAAAATTTAACGTTTTCATTCGGTGAATTGACCAATTTATTTGAGAATGGGTCGTTAAAAACACGTGCCCCTAGCTATATCACTTCTTATGTCACAGTACTATTTTGACCACTGGACTAAAGCCGCTGTTATGTATAACAGCGTTCATTAGCATTTTTGGAAAAACTGAGTGATATAGATCTAATATTTCTGAATGTTTATGCTATTAATAAAAGCCTATTACATGTATATGTTTATACAGTACTATTATATTTACATATTGGCTCGTCCTTTGATTACAATATGTTTTGTATCAGTCAGTACTCAATATGGTACTGAGCCTGTTAACTAGAGCTACACATAGATCCACATGTTATGTCATATCAATTAACTGAAGAGTAAACAACAGATCTATTAAGAAATAGGTAAAAAGACTATTATGATTGATGGATGGCTGAGTTGGATTTTACTGCACTGCTACACAAAAACTATTATTAACAGATACTTATAGATAATGGCTTTTAATAAGTCAGTGATCATCGAGTATTTCAATACAGATGCATATCGATCTATCTAGAATGTGCGATTGACTAGAAACAGTATTTATCACGACAGAAATATATCTGAAATATCTAACAACGTTTAATAAAACGGAAAAAAGAGAACAGATGAAATGCAATACCCAGTACACTATCATGCAATACCCAGTACACTAAAATCTTTGGAGCTACCAATCCCCAGTACACTAACAGTGACTAACCGACTATTCGTTTGTGGCCATATTTTGGGCAAACTTGAACCAATATGACTGAAATTTTCAGTATACATAGTTAAATGATATTCAAAGCGATCGCTCAATTCAGAATGTTATATTTTGATTCCATCTTTCAGTAACATAAAAAATTCTGGGAGATGGTTATGCATTCTTTCGCGAGCACGGCGTTCATTTTGTGGGTTTTCCCATCGTTTGCATTGTTTGATTCCAAATCATGTATATAGCGTGTATAATATGAGTATGATGAATCTAAAGCACCACCTATCAATTGCCGAAAAAGAACTAATAAAGAGAAAATACGCATTTACTTACCCTCGTTGCCATCCTGATCTCTCCGTTGTGTCAAAATAAAGCTCATTTATTAGCAATATCCGGGATACGTTTCCCCCCAGTGCTAAAACTATCTATTTGAACCTTAAACCACTCCGAAAAACGAGAAAAACACGACCCGGAAAAAAATTCCTATCGGGTCTATATATGTATTGAAAGGTACCTAACTACGACAGATCAGCGGCGGAAAATACAACAGTCATGTTTTTCAAAGTCTTACAGCAAAGCCAATTCAACACCGATTTCAATCAGTTTGGTCTTGATCCGTTCCAAATTCCATATGCTAAGCGGCACAGTTAGTGCTTTCCTTAAAGATTGCTCCGTCTTGTCGCTGCAAGACCGCGAATTTTAAAAAACGCTAGAGCGAAACGATGTGACTCCCGCCAGGATGCATAGACGTATATAGGGGGATCTGTATTCGTTAATCTTTTCAACAAAAACGCGAATTATGGTTAAACACTATCTAAAAACATTAAATTCGCCGCAATTAAAACGGTGCTTACTATTTCCAGTCAGCTACGAGGCGTCAGTTTTCTTTCTCCAACTTTCCTTTTGAACGGATGCGACCATTTTGCTGTGACCCGGCTCATAAACTATTCGGTATGCAAATTGACTACTACTTCCGGGACACAGCGATTTGGCCACCTCCGTTCAAAACGAAAATAGGAGAAAGAAAACTGGCGTCTCATAGCAGACTACAAATAGCCAGCACCGTTTTAACTGCGGTAAGTTTAATGTTTTTCGAATGTGTTTCAGCATAATTCGCGCTTTTGCTGGAAAGTTTAACGAATAAAGATCCCCCTATATACTTCTATGCATCCTGGCGGGAGTCACATCGTTTCGCTCTAGCGTATTTTCAAATTCGCGGTCTTGCAGCGACAAGACGGGGCACTATTTAAGGAAAGCACTAACTGTGCCGTTTAGCATATGTAATTTGGAACGGATCAAGACCAAACTGATTAAAATCGGTGTTGAATTGGCTTTGCTGTAAGACTTTGAAAAACATGACTGTTGTATTTTCCGCAGCTGATCTGTCGTAGTTAGATACCTTTCAATACATATATAGACCCGATATTAATTTTTTTCCGGGTCGTGTTTTTCTTGTTTTTCGGAGTGGTTTAAGGTTCAAATAGATAATTTTAGGCTAGTTTAACATACTTCGATCACAATTTTTTTTTTTTTTTTTTTTTTTTTTTTTTTGGGGGGGGGGGGGGGGTTCCATGGGTGAGTCCAAGCATGCGTCGAGCACCTTTGTAGGTAACAATAAAAACGCTTAACCCTTTCCCTCATACAAATGTGTTTTCACGCATTTGCAAACAGAGTAGACCCAGATCAGACGGCTTCTACAGGAGTCGTCTGACCAGAGTCTGCTCTGTTTGCTAATAGAATTTGATAGATCTGGTTCTTTAGTTTCCAAAATGGCTACAAGATCCATCCTTCCTTATTTCATTATAACTATTTTGTCCATGAATATTCAGTAGGTATTGAAATTTGAAATAAACACAGAACAGGGGAAGGGTTAATTACTGAACAATTTCCATTTTGCCAGTGGAGAAATGGAGATTTATAGCAGAAATGGAAATGAAATATGCATTTATAAATATGTTGATTTTGTTCAATTTTTTTCTGGTATTATGACTACTTTTACACGAAGTCTATCGAATTAGATCAAGCTAAGCATCTATTGTCCATTATTAACTGTGCAATCGTATATTTACTTTAAATAGTCCATTGCACCACTAGAGAAATGGAAAGAAAACACGCAATTGAAATATTAAAGTCATTTCTGGGTTGATTTTAACAGTTTTTAAGCAGTATAGTACAATAAGGTAATTCCAATGGATAAGTCACCAAAACCGCCTACAGGCAGGATTCCAATGACTAACTCACCTGTATAGGCCATACACCGAATTCCAATGGATAAGTCACCTATACGCCCTAAATGCAGGATTCCAATGAATAACAATGATAACTCATCTATACAGGCCATAGACGGAATTCCAATGAATAACTCACATGTACAGGCCATAGACCGACTTCCAATGGATAACTCACCTATACGTCCTAAATGCAGGATTCCAATGAATAACTAACCTGTATAGGCCATAGACCGAATTCCAATGGATAACTCACCTATACGCCCTAAATGCATGTTTCAAATGGATAACTCGCCTGTACAGGCCATAGACCGAATTCCAATGGATAATTCACCTATACAGCCTACAGGCAGGATTCCAATGAATAATTTACCTGTACAGGCCATAGGCCGAATTCCAATGGATAAGTCCCCTAAACCGCCTACAGGCAGGATTCCAATGAATACCTCACCTATACAGGCCATAGGCCGAATTCCATTGAATAACTCCCCTTTACGGCCTACATACAGCCAACATATAGGATTCCAGTGAATAACTCACCTGTACAGGCCATAAGCCGAATTCCAATGGATAACTCCCCTATATAGCCTACAGACAGGATTCCAATGAGTAACTCACCTGTACAGGCCATAGGCCGAATTCCATAGGATAACTCCCCTATACAGCCAACATATAGGATTCCAGTGAATAACTCACCTGTACAGGCTCTAGGCCGAATTCCAATGGATAAGTCACCTAAACCGCCTACAGGCAGGATTCCAATGACTAACTCACACGTATAGACCAAAGACCGAATTCCAATGGATAACTCACCTATACGCCCTATATGCATGTATCCAATGGATAACTCACCTGTACAGGCCATAAACCGAATTCCAATCGATAACTCCCCTATAAAGCCTACAGGCAGGATTCCAATGAATAACTTACCTGTACAGGCCATAGGCCGAATTCCAATGGATAAGTCCCCTAAACCTCCTACAGGCAGGATTCCAATGAATACCTCACCTATACAGGTCATAGGCCGAATTCCAATGAATAACTCCCCTTTACGGCCTACAGGAAGGATTCCAATGAATAACTCACCTGATAGACCATAGACCGAATTCCAATGGATAACTCACCTATACGCCCTAAATGCATGTTTCCAATGGATAACTTACCTGTACAGGCCATAGACTGAATTCCAATGGATAACTCACCTATATGCCCTAAATGCATGTTTCCAATGGATAACTCACCTGTACCGGGCGTAGACCGAATTCCAATGGATAACTCCCCTTTACAGCCTACAGGCAGGATTCCAATGAATAACTCACCTGTGCAGGACATAGACCGAATTCCAATGGATAACTCACCTAACCGCCCTAAATGTATGTTTCCAATGAATAACTCACCTGTACAGGCCATAGACCGAATTCCAATGGATAACTCCCCTTTACAGCCTACAGGCAGGATTCCAATGAATAACTCGCCTGTGCAAGCCATAGATCGAATTCCAATGGATAACTTACCTATACCGCCTAAATGCAGGATTCCAATGACTAACTCACCTGTATAGACCATAGACCGAATTCCAATGGATAAGTCACCTAAACCGCCTATAGGCAGGATTCCAATGAATAACTCACCTGTAAAGGCCATAGGCCGAATTCCAATGGATAAGTCACCTGTACAGGCCATAGGCCGAATTCCAATGGATAACTCACTTATACAGCCGATAGGCAGAAATCCAATGAATAACTCACCTGTACAGGCCATAGGCCGAATTCCAATGGATAACACCCCTATACAGCCTACAGGCAGGATTCCAGTGAATAACTCACCTGTACATGCCATAGGCCGAATTCCAATGTATAAGTCACCTAAACCGCCTACAGGCAGGATTCCAATGACTAACTCACATGTATAGACCATAGGCCGAATTCCAATGGATAACTCACCTATACGCCCTAAATGCCTGTTTCCAATGAAGAACTCACTTGTAAAGGCCATAGGCCGAATTCCAATGGAGTAGTCACCTGTACAGGCCATAGGCCGAATTCCATTGGATAACTCCTCTATACAGCCAACATATAGGATTCCAGTGAATAACTCACCTGTACAGGCCATAGGCCGAATTCCAATGGATAAGTCACCTAAACCGCCTACAGGCAGGATTCCAATGACTAACTCACCTGTATAGACCAAAGACCGAATTCCAATGGATAACTCACCTATACGCCCTAAATGCATGTTTCCAATGGATAACTCACCTGTACAGGCCATAAACAGAATTCCAATCGATAACTCCCCTCTAAAGCCTACAGGCAAGATTCCAATGAATAACTTACCTGTACAGGCCATAGGCCGAATTCCAATGGATAAGTCCCCTAAACCGCCTACATGCAGGATTCCAATGAATACCTCACATATACAGGCCATAGGCCGAATTCCAATGAATAACTCCCCTTTACGGCCTACTGGCAGGATTCCAATGACTAACTCACCTGTATAGACGATAGATCGAATTCCAATGGATAACTCAACTATACGCCCTAAATGCATGTTTCCAATGGATAACTTACCTGTACACGCCATAGACCGAATTCCAATGGATAACTCACCTATACGCTCTAAATGCATGTTTCCAATGGATAACTCACTTGTACAGGCCGTAGACCGAATTCAAATGGATAAGTCACCTAAACCGCCTACAGGCGTGATTCCAATAACTAACTCACCTGTATAAGTCATAGGCCGAATTCCAAGGATAAGTCAGCTAAACCGCCTACATGAATAACTCCCCTTTACAGCCTACAGACAGGATTCCAATGAATAATGCACCTGTGCAGGCCATAGACCAAATTCCAATGGATAACTTACCTATACGGCGTAAATGCAGGATTCCAATGACTAACTCACCTGTATAGGCCATAGACCGAATTCCAATGGATAAGTCACCTAAACTGCCTACAGGTAGGATTCCAATGAATAACTCATATGTAAAGGCCATAGGCCGAATTCCAATGGATAAGTCACATGTACAGGCCATAGGCCGAATTCCAATGGATAAGTCATCTAAACCGCCTACAGGCAGGATTCCAATGACTAACTCACCTGTATAGGCCATAGGCCGAATTCCAATGGATAAGTCACCTAAACCGCCTACAGGCAGGATTCCAATGAATAACTCACCTGTAAAGGCCATAGGCCGAATTCCAATGGATAAGTCACCTGTACAGGCCATAGGCCGAATTCCAATGGATAACTCACCTATACAGCCAACATATAGGATTCCAGTGAATAACTCACCTGTACAGGCTATAGGCCGAATTCCAATGGATAACTCCCCTATATAGCCTACAGATAGGATTCCAATGAATAACACACGTGTACAGGCCATAGGCCGAATTCCAATGGATAACTCATCTAAACCGCCTACAGGCGTGATTCCAATGACTAACTCACCTGTATAAGTCATAGGCCGAATTCCAAGGATAAGTCAGCTAAACCGCCTACAAGCAGGATTCCAATGAATAACTCACCTGTATAGCCTACAGACATGATTCCAATGAATAACTCACCTCTAAAGGCCATAGGCCGAATTCCAATGGATAAGTCACCTGTACAGGCCATAGGCCGAATTCCAATGGATAACTCGCCTATACAGCCAACATATAGGATTCCAGTGAATAACTCACCTGTACAGGCTATAGGCCGAATTCCAATGGATAACTCCCCTATATAGCCTACAGATAGGATTCCAATGAATAACACACGTGTACAGGCCATAGGCCGAATTCCAATGGATAACTCACCTAAACCGCCTACAGGCGTGATTCCAATGACTAACTCACCTGTATAAGTCATAGGCCGAATTCCAAGGATAAGTCAGCTAAACCGCCTACAAGCAGGATTCCAATGAATAACTCACCTGTATAGCCTACAGACATGATTCCAATGAATAACTCACCTCTAAAGGCCATAGGCCGAATTCCAATGGATAAGTCACCTGTACAGGCCATAGGCCGAATTCCATTGGATAACTCCCCTATACAGCCAACATATAGGATTCCAGTGAATAACTCACCTGTACAGGCCATAGGCCGAATTCCAATGGATAAGTCACCTAAACCGCCTACAGGCAGGATTCCAATGACTAACTCACTTGTATAAGTCATAGGCCGAATTCCAAGGATAAGTCAGCTAAACCGCCTACAAGCAGGATTCCAATGAATAACTCACCTGTATAGCCTACAGACATGATTCCAATGAATAACTCACCTCTAAAGGCCATAGGCCGAATTCCAATGGATAAGTCACCTGTACAGGCCATAGGCCGACTTCCATTGGATAACTCCCCTATACAGCCAACATATAGGATTCCAGTGAATAACTCACCTGTACAGGCCATAGGCCGAATTCCAATGGATAAGTCACCTAAACCGCCTACAGGCAGGATTCCAATGACTAACTCACCTGTATAGACCATAGACCGAATTCCAATAAATAACTCACCTATACGCCCTAAATGCATGTTTCCAATGGTTAACTCACCTGTACAGGCCATAAACCGAATTCCAATCGATAACTCCCCTATAAAGCCTACAGGCAAGATTCCAATGAATAACTTAACTGTATATGCCATAGGCCGAATTCCAATGGATAAGTCCCCTAAACCGCCTACAGGCGGGATTCCAATGAATAACTCACCTGTAAAGGCCGTAGGCCGAATTCCAATGGATAACTCACCTATACAGCCAACATATCGGATTCCAGTGAATAACTCACCTGTACAGGCCATAGACCGAAGTCCAATGGATAACTCCCCTATATAGCCTACAAATAGGATTCCAATGAATAACACACTGTACAGGCCATAGGCCGAATTCCAATGGATAACTCACCTAAACCGCCTACAGACGGGATTCCAATGAATAACTCACCTGTACAGGCCATAGGCCGAATTCCAATGGATAAGTCACCTAAACCGCCTACAGACAGGATTTCATTGACTAACTCACCTGTATAGGCCATAGACCGAATTCCAATGGATAACTCACCTATACAGCCTACAGGCAGGATTCCAATGAATATCTCACCTGTATAGGCCATAGGCCGAATTCCAATGGATAAGTCACCTAAACCGCCTACAGGCGGGATTCCAATGAATAACTCACCTGTACAGGCCATAGGCCGAATTCCAATGGATAACTCCCCTATATAGCCTACAGATAGGATTCCAATGAATAACCGCCTGTACATGCCCTAGGCCGAATTCCAATGGATAAGTCACCTAAACCGCCTACAGGCGGGATTCCAATGAATAACTCACCTGTACAGGCCATAGACCGAATTCCAATGGATAACTCACCTTTACGACCTAAATACAGGATTCCAATGAAAAACTCACCTGTACAGGCCATAGACCGAATTCCAATGGATAAACCACATATGAATCCTTAGATGTGCTGATTTGTCTATATGAATATGGGTTGGTGTTTCGAGTTCTTATATTACCTGTGGAGGGTTCAAGAGGCTGTTTTCGGGGTAGATAGCGACTATTTGATGGACAATTTTATATAATAATACATGGATAACTCCCCTATACAGCCTACAGGCATGTTTCCAATGGATAACTCACCTGTACAGGCCATAGACCGAATTCCAATGGATAACTCACCTATACAGCCTACAGGCAGGAATCCAATGAATAACTCACCTGTACAGGCCATAGGCCGAATTCCAACGGATAAGTCACCTAAACCGCCTACAGGCGGGATCCCTATGAATAACTCACCTGTACAGGGCATAGGCCGAATCCCAATGGATAAGTCACCTAATCCGCCTACAGGCAGGATTCCATTAACTAACTCATCTGTATAGGCCATAGACCGAATTCCAATGGATAACTCACCTATACAGCCTACAGGCAGGATTCCAATGAATATCTCACCTGTATAGGTCATAGGCCGAATTCCAATGGATAAGTCACCTAAACCGCCTACAGGCAGGATTCCAATGAATAACTCACTCACCTGTACAGGCCATAGACCGAATTCCAATGGATAAGTCGCCTAAACCGCCTACAGGCAGGATTCCAATGAATAACTCACCTGTACAGGCCATAGGCCGAATTCCAATGGGTAAGTCACCTAAACCGCCTACAGGCAGGGTTCCAATGACTAAACCACCTGTAAAGGCCATATAATGTAAGGTGGAATGACAGTTATTACAGACGGAATGACATACTTTTGAGACATTGTAGCCCCAATATGACCTTTTGGAAATTGAATGACACTATTTAAGGTGGAATGACAGTTATTATAGGTGGAATGACATACTTTTGATACACTGTATCCCCCTTATGACCTTTTGCAAATGGAATGACAATATATAAGGTGGAATGACAGTGCTTATAGGTGGAATGACAGGGACATACAAATGTACTTCTGAGACCGTGTAGCCCTAATATGACATTTGGGAAATGGAACGACACTGTTGTAAGGTAGAATGACAGTTATTATAGGTGGAATGACATATTTTGAGACACTGTAGCCCCCATGTGACCTTTGGGAAATGGAATGACACTGTTGTAAGGTGGAATGACAGTTATTATCGGCGAAATGATATACATGTACCTCTGAGACATTGTAGCCTACATATGACCATTTGGAAATGAAATGACACTACATGTATTTAGTATTTAAGGTGGAATGAGGGTGCTTATAGGTGGAATAACATAATTCTGAGACTTTGTAGGCTCGATATGACCTTTGGGAAATGGAATGACACTGTTCTAAGGTGGAATGACAGTGTTTATATGTGGAATGACATATCTTTGAGACTTTGTAGCCCCAATATGACATTTTGGAAATGGAATGACACTGTTGTAAGGTGGAATGACAGTGTTTATATGTGGAATAACATATTTTTGAGACATTATAGCCTCCATATGACCTTTTGGAAATGGAATGTCACTATTTAAGGTGGAATGACTGTTATTATAGGCGGAATGACATACTTTTGAGACATTGTAACCCCCATATGGCCTTTTGGAAATGGAATGACACTGTTCCAATGTGGAATGACTGTTGTTATAGGTGGAATGACATACATTTGAGACATTGTAGCCCCCATGTGTCCATTTGGAATAGGAATGACACTATTTAAGGTGTAATGACAGTGTTTATAGATGGAATGACAGGGACATACTTCTGATACATCGTAGCCCCAATATGACATTTTGGAAATGGAATGACACTGTTGTAAGGTGGAATGACAGCTATTATAGGTGGAATGACATATTTTTGAGACATTGTAACCCCCATATGACCTTTTGGAAATGGAATGACACTGTTCTAAGGTGGAATGACTGTTATTATAGGTGGAATGACATACCTTTGAGACATTGTAGCCTCAATATGACCATTTGGAATAGGAATGACACTATTTAAGGTGTAATTACAATGCTTATAGGTGAAATGACATACTTCTGAGACTTTATAGCCCCGATATGACATTCAGGACATAGAATGACACTGTTTGAAGGTGAAATGACAGTTATTATAGGTGGAATGACATATTATTTAGAAATTGTAGCCCCCATATGACATTTGGGAAATGGAATGACACTGTTGTAAGGTAGAATGACTGTCATTATATGCGGAATGACATACTTTTGAGACGTTGTAGCCGCCATATGACCTTTTGGAAATGGAATGCCACTATTTAAGGTGGAACGGCCGTGCTTATAGGTGGAATGACATACCTTTGAGACATTGTAGTTGCCATATGACCTTTTGTAAATGGAATGACACTGTTGTAAGGTGAAATGACATTTATTATAGGTGGAATAACATACATTTTAGACATTGTATCCCCAATATTACCTTTTGGAAATGGAATGACACTGCTGTAAGGTAGAATGACAGTTATTATAGACGGAATGACATACTATTGAGACATTGTAGCCCCCATATGACATTTTGGAAATGGAATGACACTGTTGTTAGGTCGAATGGCAGTGCTTATTGGCGTAATTACATACTTTTGAGACATTGTAGCCCCCATATGACATTTGGGAAATGGAATGACACTGTTGTAAGGTAGAATGACAGTTATTTTAGACGGAATGACATACCTTTGAGACATTATAGCCCACATATGATCTTTTGAAAATGGAATGACACTATTAAATTTGGAATGAAAGTGATTTTAGGCGTGATGACATTTGGGACATGGAATGACACTGTTGTTAGGTCGAATGACAGTGATTATATGCGTAATGACATACTTTTAAGACATTCTAGCCCCAATATGACATTTGGGAAATGGAATGACACTATTGTAAGGTAGAATGACTGTTATTATTGACCGAATGACGTACTTTTGAGACATTGTAGCCCCCATATGACCTTTTGGAAATGGAATGACACTATTTAAGGTGGAATGACAGTTATTATAGGTGGAATAACATATCTTTGAGACTTTGTAGCCCCGATATGACATTTGTAAATGGAATGAAACTGTTTTAAGGTGGAATGACAGTTATAATAGATGGAATTACATATTTTAGACATTGTAGCCCCATATAACATTTGGGAAATGGAATGACACTGTTGTAAGGTAGAATATAAGTTATTATATGTGGAATGACATACTTTTGAGACATTGTAGCCGCCATATGACCTTTTGGAAATGGAATGACACTATTTAAGGTGGAATGGCAGTGCTTATAGGTTGAATGACATACTTCTGAGATTTTGTAGCCACGATATGACATTTTGGGAATATACATTTACTCATATACATGTATTTATGCATTTAACTATGTATGAATATACATTTACTCATGTACACGACAATAAATTGTATTTATGCATTTAACTATGTTTATCCTAAATTTAAATACCCTCTAAATATTCATGGAAAAAATAGTTATAATGAAATATGGAAGGTGGAACATTGTAGTCATTTTAGAAAATGAAAAAACATTAAATTCCATCAGCAAACAGATTAGCCATCTGAGCTGGGTCTCCTCCGTTTTCAAATGCGTGAAAACGCGTGAATATGAAGGAAAGGGTCAATTGCAAATCATTCCCTTTGATAAATTTTCAAATTATTTCTTGACCAAGCTATTTGTGGAAGTGTGAATCTCCTCCAGCAATGACTAATTAACCCCTCCCGTCACTAACTCACTTTTCACACATTTGCAAACAGCGTATACCCAGATCAGACAGCTCCTTTAGGAGTTTTCTGATCAGGGTGTGCTCTGTTTGCTTATGAAATTATGATAGATCCTACGCGTTTTTTTGTCTCCAAGCAGGTGACACATATATTTCCATCCTACACTCTTTTTATGTAAAAATCATTTAAATATTTGCACAATTTATGTTACTTTTCTGCGATTTATGTTCATGAATATTGCATAAAAAAAATCAGAAAAAGGTATGTCAGCACTATAGACCTTCCTTGCTAGATAGCTTGCTCTATTGTGACTGGGTTTGAGTCCTGGAACATGTTGCAAAGTTAACCATTTACCTCATAGGCTATTTTTATACCCAACCTCTTTGAATAAATATACAGAAAAGGAGCTAAATATACAGAAAAGGAGCATCTACTAGAGAAATGGATTTTTTTATAATCATTTAGTTTTTAAACCATTGTGATAAATGGAGCATTTGCTCCATAGGAGCAAATGCTCTATTTATCACAATGGTTTCAGAGTGATTTTTACAGAGGTGTCAAACTGCATCAATATGAGGGAATGGGTTAAACAATGAACTTTTCCGTCGCTAGCTGGGTGGATAACCACCAGGGGTTCATACTAGTGTTGCTCAACATTTTGTAGCATCGATGGGATGAAAACATTACCCATGCTTCTTTTCGAGGCCAAATCTCCGATCCAGATTTGTTGGAGGGGGAAGTAATGTAACAGCGAGGTTTTGTTTGGTATATCAGCTTGATAAACTAGCTCTTTGGCGACATGGTTTAAGTGCAGGAAGGTTTTGCGACGGAAAGCAGTGGACTGTACGGTGCTAGGATTTTCTACAGATACACATTATGCAACCCAAGTACAAAATGTTGACTTGTAAGAATATTGTCGAAACCAGGATAGCCTGTGAAAGGAGAGACCCAGTTGAACCTTGAGTAGGGAAGGGAGTTATTTTTGATATGATGTCAATGGTGGCTGGTATCCTATACTCCTCTGTCCATTTGATAGCTATAGAATTGATACTTGGCGATCAAGGCTGCCATGTGAGGGGCGGGAGTATTCATCACCTCTGGTGATAGTTTTAGTTGTTATTTGTATGCCTACTCAGATCTGTGATCGGGGCGGGGCATATTGTTTTTGCTCTGTCTGTTGGTTTGTCTGTCACAACTTTAACGTTGGTTGGCTTGTCTGTTTGCCACCAACTTAAATGTTAGCAATCATTTTGTTGCCATTGCACTTACATACTTCAAACTTGGCATGTGTGTGCAACTTATTGAGGTGAAAAATTTTAGGGGACAGTTATTACAGTCAACGTCAAACATCAAGGTCAAAGGTTATATCGGGGGCATAGTGTTTCACAAACACATCTTGTTAACATACTTTTTAAATTGGGCATTTTTCAGTTGTTTTACAAGTTTTACTGTGGTTTATATGTTAAGCATGTGATATTAAAGTCCTCCTATTATTAGTGCACAGACAATTTTTGTCTTATACCTGCTCCTTGTGATGAATGTGGTGGTAGGGTATTAAACCTTTGAATGCTGAATATTCACGGAGAAATGTTCCATCTCTGTTTAACAATTTGCTAGGGAATTTTGAATGGCAAACAGAGATCCTGATCAGTCCACTTGTTTCCTGCATTCAATGGTTTAATCACCTTCATTGATAACTTAAGTCCCCCTACCTGTTGTGTGTTTTTGAAGGTTACTCTTTTAACAATAAATACAGCAATTTTGTCTGCAAGAATTGTTTATCTAAAATTCTCAAAGTAGATATTAAAAATAAATTCAAATGAGTTTTTGAAGGAACATGTGCATTACCTAATGGTAAATGTGTGACACAAAAAAAAAGAATAAAAAAGCTGGATGGACAGACAGACAGTTAGACGACAGAATTCTCAAAGTACATAGTTACAATGTACATGTACTTCAAGGTGTTTGAAGGAACACATGCATTACCTGCTAACAAATGTGTGATGCAAATTAAAGTGAAGCAAAAGTTGTGACGAATGGACAGACATACAGGTAGATAGAAGACAGAGAAGTGATCCTTGGTGTCAACCTACCAAAGGTGAATAAAATATTTCATACAGTTTAGATGAGACATGGAGTTAATTGAATCAAATCTGTTTACAAATTTAATCATAGGTCCATAATGTTTAACCTTACAACGCTGACTTTTCAAATGGACTATTCCAAAATTCAAACAGGTCAAGCTTATGGTGAATATTTTGGATGGTAACAGCTATTTTGTAATTACCGTTGTTAACCCATTCTCTCATAGGCTATTTTTAGATCTAACCCCTTGAATGAAACTACAGAAAAGGAGCATTTACTAGATAAAAAGGAAAATAAGAAGTGTGTGGTTTTAACCCATTGTGATAGAGCAATTGCTCCTATGGAGCAAAGACTATTTATCACATTGGCTTTCAAACTTACTTTTACAGAGGCATCAATATGAGGGAATGGGGCGACAGTTTGGATCAAGATGAGACTGTCTCATCAGAATTCAAGCTGTTTGAAGAGACATCGGAGAAAAAACAACAACTTTGGAATTAGTCACAGATGACAATTGCTTTGCATGCTGTATGGTTTGATGTTACCCTCCTTCGGTGTACACACACACATCAATGCCATAAACATCACTTAAGGGGCCTTTTTGTTGACCATAGGGTCATTTTAAATTACTCTTTACTTGATATTTCTGCAAGAAATAATATACAATATATCTAGTATAAACATTACTTAGCTGAATTTTTATAACAGCATCATGAAAAAGTTATTTTTTACCCTGGCAGAAACAGTAAATTCAGATCTACATTATTTCATAAGCAAATATTGTAATCTGATTAATTGGCCCCTTCAGGAGGAGTCTGATCTGGATCTACTCTGTTTGCAAATGTGTCTCTTAACAGGTAAGGGGGCCCTTCATTGTAACCTCATGCTTGCATTTATTGCCTATAGTTTACAGTTATAGTTTTCTGTAGTGTAATAATTGTTAAATGTAGAAGATATGAAAAATAAAGCTCTTGATGGTACAGTTTGTTCACTTATCTTTCCAGGTATTTGACCTTTAGCTTTATGTAGAACTTTTTATGCCCCCAAAGGGGGGGGGTATTGTTTTTGCCCTGTTTGTTTGAGGACAACTTTATCATTGGTCTTAACTTTTGAGCCAGTACAGATAGAGACTTGAAATTTGGCATACATATGTATCTCATCATAAAGCTGCACAATTTGAGGGGTGGCATGTCAAGGTCATCCTTCATGGTCAGATATATGAGTCAAATCACCGACTTTAACACTGGCCATAACTTTTGAACCAGTAGAGATACAGGCTTGATATTTAGCATGCATATGTATCTCATGAAGCTGCTAATTTTAATGGGTGACATGTCAAGGTCATCCTTCAGGGTCAAAGGTCAAATCACCGACTTTAACATTGGCCATAACTTTTGAATCAGTATGGATACAGACTTGATATTTGGTATGCATATGTATCTCACAATGCAGCACATTTTGAAGGGTGACATGTCAAGGTCATCCTTCAAGATCTGAGGTCAAATATATGGGTTAAATCACGGACTAACATTGGCCATAACTTTTGAACCAGTACAGATACAGATTTGATATGCATGTGTATCTCATGAAGCTGCACAGTTTGAGGGGTGACATGTCACGGTCATCCTTCAGGATCAAAGGTCATATCGGGGACATAGTGTTTCACAAACACATCTCATTTTTATGAATTTTGCAAACATTCTGGATCAAGATCACTCTGCTCTATATGCTATTTCAAATTACTTTGAATAAGTTTTGCTGATTTCATTATATAATTGTATGGATGTCAACATGAAGCAAAAACATTTTTACTCAGTTTTAACACTGTCCAATGAAATTAATAAAAGAAATAATGACCTGAAATATTTATTAGCTTAATTTTAATTTTTGTAATAGCATATGAACACATATTTTGGCCATGGCAGAAACTGTATAACAGGACAAATGTAATTCTATAAACAGATCACTATTGGAGTTATCTGACCTTTGTCTACTCTGCTTGCAAAGGTGCCTCTAACAGGTAAAGGGTTAAAAGAGGTTGCCACTTTAGATGGACAAAGGTAGCTAAAACTTTGGGATGCCCTTCACTGCCATTTTCAGTTATGTTGCAAAGTCCAAAAGGAACATTTGTGTTTTCCAAAATTCAAAAAGCATATTTGTACAAAAAAATAATTCCTATCAAAAGGTATAGACATACAAGATTTTCAGGACGTATGGACAGGCAAGTGTAACACTTTATGGCCCCCACATACAGTGTGGGATCATAAAAGAGTACAAGAGCAAATATAGAGTGCCTTAAACCCTCGTATGTTAGTTTAACTGTAGGGAGACCTTCAGGCAAAACAAGACAAGCATGATATTTAAAAATTGCAGTTTTAATAACAGATTAACTAAAACAAACTGGCAAGTTTCACTTTCATCTCATTTAAGTAATCTTATTTAAATCAAAAGATTGCATTGTTATTAACCCTTTCCTCCACAAATACACCTTTCTAAGCCTCTGTAAAAGTCACTTTTTGAAATCATTGTGATAAATAGAGCATTTGCTCATAAGGTGCAAATGCTCTATTTATCACAATGGTTTCAGAAATACAAAATTAAAAAAAAATCCTTTTCCGTAATTAATGCTCCTTTTCATTAGATTTATTCAAAGAGATTGGATCTAAAAATAGCCTATGAGGGAAAGGGTTAAGAAACAAATGTACTATAACTATCATAAATGTTTGGGCAGATATATTTGCAAAACGTGTAGATCCATGTCAAAGAGCTGCTAAAGGAACAGCTTTAGCCTTTATCAGAGTCTGCATTATTCTCTATTGGTGACTAGTTTCTTCAAAAGTTATTAAAATACAGTAAAACCTCTATAAAGGCCACTAAATTGCGTTATTTGGTATTCAGGGCAGGTGGCTGCTTAACCCATTACCTCATAGGTTATTTTTAGATACAACCTTTTCTAATTAATCTACCGAAAAGGAGCATAAACTAAGAGAAAAGGAAAATTTTAGAATGTAGTTTGAAACCATTGTGATAAATAGAGCATTTGCTCCTATAGGAGCAAATGCTCTATTTATCACAATGGTTTCACAAAGTGACTTTTACAGTCGTCCAAAGTCGTCAATATGAGGGAAAGGGTTAAAGCAAGGTGAAAGTAAAACAGAACGCTCCTATTATAGGAGCGTTCTGTTTTACTTTCACCTTTCTTTAAGCAGCCACCTGCCCTTAACACAAAATACTTGATGTAATTTAGTGGCCATTATAGAGAGATTTTACTGTAGTGCCAAAAGTTTTACAACTGGATGCAGAAGGAAGACTGGTTGATCTAATATTAGGGGTAAATACAGAAAACTGACAAATTTAAGCAAAGAAGTACTACAAGAGAACCACAAGCCTCTTTTGAGAAGTACTATAAGAGAACCACAAGCCTGTTTTGAGAAGTACTATAAGAAAACCACAAGCCTCTTTTGTCTCATTAAAAACCGTCAATATGATATGATATATAAGGGGTTTTGACTTTGCTATATTGTGACCCTTTATGATAGTTGACAGTTCAATAAAATTTTGTGTGGCTCTAGAGAGGATATTTGACCAAAGATTCAAGTACAGTAAAACCTCTCTAAACCAAATGTTCAATTTAGTATTAATATCAGTTTTCCAGAAAGGTGGCAGCTTAATGCAGAGTGAAAGTCATACAGAAAGCTTCTCTAGGAGCTTTCAGTATGGCTCAACCTGCATTAAGATTGCTTAAAAATATCTAAATTCTCTACTTGAACTCTTGTATAGATGAGTTTCACTATATGTGTTTTCTGAAAACACAACCCTTTACTTCATGAATATTTATAGAACAATTCATCATCATCATCCTAATTAGATTATCCAGGCCTTTGTTATTCCTTTTACAAGGGTGAGGCCTGGCTGTCTCGTCGAGAGTGAATTCTCGCTCTCCATGCCTGGATTGGTACCACTCATTCCTAGAGACACACGGTCCAAATTCACTAGATCAACCCAGGACAGCTTTGGTCTGCCTGATGAATATTAATTAGATTAATATAACTTTTGCACATGAACACAGGAATGTTTGGTCATGACAGAATCTATATTATTTCAAATGCACACAGAGCAGACCCTGATCAGGTGACTCCTTCAGGAGTTGTCTGATCCGAGTCTACTCAGATTGCAAAGGTGTGGAAAGGCATCTCAGGTAAACGGTTGACTACTATGCCACAGACATCAGATATGAGCAAATTATCTCGGATATAACTCAGAACATTTTTGTTATATGAAATGGTTTTTGTTGTTATTCCACAGCAACTAGTTTGGATTTCCATATGAAATCATCATAAACTAAGTAAACTAATGGCACAATGAGGAAATTCTCAATTTCAACATAACCCAACACTTTACCTGACAGATATTCATGTGAGAAATAAATGACCTAATGAAAATAAAACCTCTCTATAACGGCCACTTAATTGTGATAATTAGTTGGTATTTAGGGCAGGTGGTTGCTTAAAGCCAGGTGAAAGTAAAACAGAACGATCCTATAGAGAGGGCTCCTACAGGAGTGTTGTGTTTTACTTTCACCTTGCTGGAAGCAGCCACCTGCCTTTGACACAAAATACTTGATGTAATTTGGTGGCAGTTATAGAGAGGTTTTACTGTATATTGAAATTCAATAGGGAAACAAAGCAGACCGTGGTAAGACAGTTCCTACCGGAGCTGTCTGCCTGTCTTGGGCTATTCTATTTGCAAAGGCATTTGGCTTAATAAATTTCATAAGCATAACACATTTCTACAATCTAACAAAACATATAACAAAACAATAAATAACAAACTAACAAATGCACTGTTTTGAATATTACATCTCTAAGAAACTTACATTGTCAACATAACTTCTAGATATCCTCTCATATTTACTTCATACATGTATACACACATTTTTACCATTGCAAATAGAGAAGACCTAGATCAGACAGCACCTGTAGGAGTTGCATGACTTGGGTCTGATCTGTTTGCTTATGGCCCCTAGTTGTAGCTAATACTTCAGTTTCTGCAAATTCCTTTTTCCTTAGTCCATATACATGTACCATGATAAAAGTTCAGCTTATTAACCCTTAACTCCATAAATATGTCTTTCTACGCCTTTGCAAAAAGAGTAGACTCAGATCAGAGGGCTCTTGTAGGAGCTGTCTGATCAGGGTCTGCTCTGTTTGCTTATGATATAGATATGATTCTACAGTATCTGCTACGGCCAAACTTTCCTGTGCTCATGTGCTAGTATAACAAATAAATCTGATTAATATTCATGATGTCATTATTTCTTATATGAATATTCATGGAGGAAAGGGTTAAGTCATTTTTCACATGAATATTCATGAAGTTAAGGGTTAACAGGAACAAGTGCATTGCTTTGAAAAACAGTAGAACCTGTCTTAAAATCTGGGTCTTTAAACCAGATCCTATTGGAGCTTTCTGCATTACTTTTGCCTTGCATTAAGCAACCACTTTCTTTTTAAGACTCCCATGTTCAACAAGAGGGCCAAGATGGCCCTTAATCGCTCACCTGATTACCATAGATTTCTGGGTAGTCCATGGGTAGGGTCAATATTGACCTTAGGGTCAATATATGAACAATGTTGATAGTGGATCATGAGCTGTGGATCATGAGCAGTGGTTCTGCAGAACAAGATTTTCAAAGATTTAGTATATTGATTTTATCAAGACAATGATTCTGACCAATGAAGATTGGGCTAAAAATGTGTCCTCTAAAGTAATTTTTCTACGATTTGACCTAGTGACCTACTTTTTATTCCCACCCAGCCCATGATCACACTCAACCTTAATTATCACCAAGACAAACACTCTGAGCAAGTTTGAGGAAGACTGGGTTAAAAATGTGGCCACTGGAGTGTTAACTAGATTTCTCTAAGATATGACCCAGCGACCTACTTTTTGACCTCACATAACCCAGTTTTCAAACTTGTCCAAGATATTATTAGGACAATCATTCTGACCAATTTTCATGAAGATTTGGCTATAAATGTGACCTCTAGAGTGTTCACAAGGTTTTCCTACTATTTGACCTAGTGACCTAGTTTTTAACTCCACATAACCCACTTTCAAATTCGTTTGAGATTTTATCATGACAATCATTATGACTAAGTTTCATGAAGATTGGACAAAAAATGTGACCACTAGAGTGTTCACAAGGTTTTCTACTGTTTGACCTGGTGACCTAGTTTTTAACTCCACTTCACCCACTTTCGAACTGGCCCAAGATTTTATCAAGACATTCATTCTGACCAAGTTTCATGAAGATTGGACTAAAATTGTGACCACTAGAGTGTTCACAAGGTTTTTCTACCATTTGACCTAGTGACCTAGTTTTTCACCCCACATAACCCATTTTTCAAACTCCTCCGAGATTTTATCAAGACAATCATTCTGACCAAGTTTCATGAAAATTGGGCTAAAATGTGACCTGTAGAGGGTTCACAAGGTTTTCCTACTATTTGACCTAGTGACCTAGTTTTTAACCCCACTTGACCCACTTTCGAACTCGTTCGAGATTTTATCAAGACATTTTATCTGACCAAGGTTCATGAAGATTGGACTACAATTGTGACCACTAGAGTGTTCACAAGCAAATTGTTGACGACGCACGCCGGACATTCAAGTATCCCAAAAGCTCACCCTGAGATTTGCCCAGGTGAGCTAATAAATGAATGAATGGTCACTGAAGACAGGTTTTACTGTACTCATTACCATACAAACAAAAGTTGTGAGGTCAGCACGCTCATCATTCAAAGCAATGGCTATTAAGTGAAGGACATTAACCCTTATATTACTACACTGACTTTTCAAATGGACTCTTTCCAAAATTCAAGCTCAAGTCAAGCTTATGGTGAATTTTTAAGATATTTTTCTGAAGAAAATGGTAACATGATAAACAGTTCAGACCCTGATGAGAGGGCTCCTAGAGGATCCCTCTCATCTGCGTCTACACAGTTTGCAAAAGACATTAATGACCCATGTCCCACACAGTAAGGATTAAAACTGAAAGTATATCTTAACAAGAGTGCCAGTGGGCACAATATACGCCCGTCGAGGTCTTGTTCAACATAAACTGGGGTTAACTTATTTGCTTACTCAAATTCTAAGTCCAATTAAGTGACCTTGACCTTGGATATACGAACAGGGACTTGGCAGGCTACTGTAGCATGTCTTGATAAACATTGTGTTTAAATTTGGGAAGGATCCAACAAGTGGAATTTGAGTTAGATATGTTACAGACAGGTAGGTTAACATTTTTGCTAAATGCAAATTCTAAGTCCAATTGTGCGACCTTGACCTTGGATAAACGAACCGGGACTTGGCAGGCTACTGTAGCATGTCTAGATAAACATTGTGGTTAAATTTGGGAAGGCTCCACCAAGCGGAACTTGTGTTAGAGATGTTACAGACAGACGGGTAGGTTAACATTTTTGCTAAACGCAAATTCTAAGTCCAATTGTGCGACAATGACCTTAGACAAACGAACCGGGACTTGGCAGGCTACTGTAGCATGTCTAGATAAACATTGTGGTTAAATTTCGGAAGGATACACCTAGCAGAACTTGAGTTAAAGATGTTACAGACGGGTAGGTCAACATTTTTGCTAAATGCATATTCTAAGTCCAATTGTGCGACCTTGACCTTGGATAAACGAACCAGGACTTGGCAGGCTACTGTAGCATGTCTAGATAAACATTGTGGTTCAATTTTGGAAGGATCCACCATGTGGAACTTGAGTTAAAGATGTTACAGGCAGACGGGTAGGTTAACATTTTTGCTAAACGCAAATTCTAAGTCCAATTGTGCAACCTTGACCTTAGATAAACGAACCGGAACTTGGCAGGTTACTGTAGCATGTCTAGATAAACATTGTGGTTAAGTTTGGGAAGGATCCACCAAGCAGAACTTGAGTTAGAGATGTTACAGACAGACGGGTAGGTCAACATTTTTGCTAAACGCATATTCTAAGTCCAATTGTGCAACCTTGACCTTGGATAAACGAACCAGGACTTGGCAGGCTACTGTAGCATGTCTAGATAAACATTGTGATTAAATTTGGGAAGGATCCACCATGTGGAACTTGAGTTAGAGATGTTACAGACAGACAGGTAGGTCAACATTTTTGCTAAACGCAAATTCTAAGTCCAATTGTGTGACCTTGAGCTTTGGACAAACGAACCAGGACTTGGCAGGCTACTGTACCATGTCTAGATAAACATTGTGATTAAGTTTGGGAAGGATCCACCAAGCAGAACTTGAGTTAGAGATGTTACAGACAGACGGGTAGGTTAACATTTTTGCTAAACGCAAATTCTAAGTCCAATTGTGTGACCTTGACCTTCGATAAACGAACCAGGACTTGGCAGGCTACTGTACCATGTCTAGATAAACATTGTGGTTAAATTTGGGAAGAATCCACCAAGCAGAACTTGAGTTAGAGATGTTACAGACGGACAGACAGACGGACAGCGCCATTCCATAATACGTCCTGTTTTTTCAAACAGGCATATAAACATTGTGGTTAAATTTGGGAAGGATCCACCAAGGGGAATTTGAGTTAGAGATGTTACAGACGGACAGACGGACAGACAGACGGACAGCGCCATTCCATGATGGAAACATTTTTACTTGGTATTCAATGTGTAAGGTTAACCCTTTCCCTGTTCTATATCTATTCCAAATTTCAATACCTACTGAATATTCATGGACAAAATAGTGATAATGAAATATGGAAGGTGGAACATTGTATACATTTTAGAAAGCAAAGAAACAGATCTAGCAAGTTCCATTAGCAAATAGAGCAGACCCTGATCAGATGGCTCCTCTAGGAGCCATCTGATCTGGGTCTTCTCTGTTTGCAGATGCATAAAAAGGGATTTATATGAAGGAAAAGATTAATTAAAATTCATGAAGTTGTAAATTGTATAAATATTCATGAGGGAAAGGGTTAGTATGCCTGTTTTACTAACAAGGGCTAATGGACACAAAATAAATACAATTCTTACGTATCTATTACTAAAGAATCAGGAAAGTGTATCTGTATGCATGGATACTTGAATGTCAACCCTTTCCCTCTTGCATATTCATGTAAGAAATAATGACATCATGAGTATTAATTAGATTATTTTTTGAAATGGCATATGAACACATGACATTTTGGCTCAGGCAGAAACTGTAGAATCACATCTATATTATGACATAAACAAACAGAGCAGACCCTGATAAGACGGCTCCAACATGAGCCACCTGATCTGGGTCTACCATTTGCAAATGCGCTAAAATGCGTTTATATCAAGGAAAGGGTTAATTCCTGCTTAATGGTAAATATCAAGTACTGTAACTGAAACAACAACAGTAAAACCTTCTTATAACAGCCACTAAATTACATCAAGTAATTTATGTTAAAGGTAGGTGGCTGCTTAAAGAAAGGTGAAAGTAAAACAGAACACTTCTATAGCCCTAAATACCAAACTAATTAATACACTTTAGTGGCCGTTATAGAGAGGTTTTACTGTAGTCTTTGTCATTAGAGAATTCATTATTTCCTTTGTAAATAGTTAGTGAGTGAGTTGGGTTTTACGTCAAACCAACAGTATTTCAGTTATTTGCAAACTGAACCTACATGAGACAAGTTATAGTGCTGCCTCACTGGAACGCCCCTGCTGTAAATAATTAGGAAGCTGATGAGACGCTAAGCAACTCTGCATCTCATCTCATTCATCAGGATTCAAACTTTTTGGCATCACCTTATTTTTCCATTTAAGAATTAAAATAACATCAGTTTTGTTATCTAATGCATCAAAGTGTTTGACACCAAAAGGGTTTATACATTATTTATAGGTATACATGATGACAAGTTACATATGTAATGATTTCTCTCTGTGCAAAATAAAGCTACAGCTGGAACAAATGTAACCTGTAAACATATGCACATATATGTAACGGTCATTCTGACACCTGTGTCGAGCTGTTGCAAGCAAGTTTGTCAGTAAAATCAAAATCAAACAGTAATGAATTCAAATGGTGTAGATATCTGCATTCTTTGCATCAACTTTTCTTGTCCAAAACACCCCTGAGTTCCCTTTTTCACAGTTCACAAAAGCAAAATTGGAGACAATCTATGAAAGAGTGTCAGCACATAAACAGCAGTAGGACATTTATCATCATGGAACAGTGTCAGCACATAAACAGCAGTAGGACATTTATCATCATGGAACAGTGTCAGCAAATAAACAGCAGTAAGACGTTTATCATAAGTTTCTGATATCACCAGAATTACTTTATAAGCTCTGGATTTTTATACCAAATTCTAGAAACCATCCAATCAGATAAAGCATTCTCTAGGCTCTGGTCATATACCCTCTGAAATTCAAGCACTGCCATACAATTTGGTTTAAACAAAATATTGCATACCTCTCCTAAAATTGAAATAAAACCTTTTTCTTTCGGTTTCGCTGCCAACTTCTTCTGTAAGTCTCTAGTATATGAGATCGACACACCACAGGTTACAACTTTAACATTCCTGAAACAAAAAAACCACTATACAGTATTCTCCCTAACAAATTCCCCCACTCTATTAAATGCCTTCCAACTTCCGCGGGGGGGGGGGAGGGTTCATAGCCAGAGCTAACTTTAAAGTTTCTGGAGGGGTTACCCGAGGGTGGAGGGTGGAGGGGGTCATAGTCATAGCTAACTTTCCTCCGTAGCCATTTTTAACAAGAGCACCGCGAGACGGGGCAATATACGCCCGAAGGCTGTTCTATTTACACAATGTGTGAACCTTCAGAAGTTGCGCATATGAGGACTCTATTAGGGCTAAGGCAATAGCAAGGAGAGTAAAACTGCTTATTGTAATAGTAATCTTTTATTTGTCGGACACAAAATTTGCTAACGCTCTATTTGTGACCTT
Organism: Azorinus chamasolen; assembly: GCA_963576725.1. Lineage (NCBI taxonomy): Eukaryota > Metazoa > Mollusca > Bivalvia > Cardiida > Solecurtidae > Azorinus > Azorinus chamasolen. Next base: position 89,219,251 of record OY755240.1, on the reverse strand, counting down.
GACCTTGAAAGTTCACAATTGGGTTTTGTATGCAACACACCTTCAAGTGATACTGAAGCCCTATTTGTGACCTTGACCTTGAAAGTTCACAATTGGGTTTTGTACGCGACACACCTTCAAGTGATACTGAACATATGTGTGAAAGAATTTTGAAAATCGGAGAAAAAATGAGTAAGTTATAGCCAGGACACGAATTTGCTAACGGACGGACAGAATTGCTAACGCCCTATTTGTGACCTTGACCTTGAAAGTTCACCATTGGGTTTTGTACGCGACACACCTTCAAGTGATACTGAACATATGTGTGAAAGAATTTTGAAAATTGGTGAAAAGATGAGTAAGTTTTACCAAGGACACGAAAATTGCTAACGCCCTATTTGTGACCTTGACCTTGAAAGTTCACAATTGGGTTTTGTACGCGACACACCTTCAAGTGATACTGAACATTTGTATGAAAGAATTTTGAAAATCGGAGAAAAAATGAGTAAGTTATAGCCAGGACACGAATTTGCTAACGGACGGACGGACAGAATTGCTAACGCCCTATTTGTGACCTTGACCTTGAAAGTTCACCATTGGGTTTTGTACGCGACACACCTTCAAGTGATATTGAACATACGTGTGAAAGAATTTTGAAAATTGGTGAAAAGATGAGTAAGTTTTAGCAAGGACACGAAAATTGCTAACGCCCTATTTGTGACCTTGACCTTGAAAGTTCACAATTGGGTTTTGTACGCGACACACCTTCAAGTGATTGACCTTGAAAGTTCACAATTGGGTTTTGTACGCGACACACCTTCAAGTGATACTGAACATATGTGTGAAAGAATTTTGAAAATCGGAGAAAAAATGAGTAAGTTATAGCCAGGACACGAATTTGCTAACGGACGGACAGAATTGCTAACGCCCTATTTGTGACCTTGACCTTGAAAGTTCACCATTGGGTTTTGTACGCGACACACCTTCAAGTGATACTGAACATATGTGTGAAAGAATTTTGAAAATTGGTGAAAAGATGAGTAAGTTTTACCAAGGACACGAAAATTGCTAACGCCCTATTTGTGACCTTGACCTTGAAAGTTCACAATTGGGTTTTGTACGCGACACACCTTCAAGTGATACTGAACATTTGTATGAAAGAATTTTGAAAATCGGAGAAAAAATGAGTAAGTTATAGCCAGGACACGAATTTGCTAACGGACGGACAGACAGAATTGCTAACGCCCTATTTGTGACCTTGACCTTGAAAGTTCACCATTGGGTTTTGTACGCGACACACCTTCAAGTGATACTGAACATACGTGTGAAAGAATTTTGAAAATTGGTGAAAAGATGAGTAAGTTTTAGCAAGGACACGAAAATTGCTAACGCCCTATTTGTGACCTTGACCTTGAAAGTTCACAATTGGGTTTTGTACGCGACACACCTTCAAGTGATACTGAACATTTGTGTGAAAGAATTTTGAAAATCGGAGAAAAAATGAGTAAGTTATAGCCAGGACACGAATTTGCTAACGGACGGACGGACAGACAGACAGACGGACACCCAGCCAGACGGCCAGACGATGGAGACCATAACATAATACGACCCTTCGGGCGTATAAAAAGGAGCATTAACTAGGGAAAAGGAAATTTTGTAATTTGAAACCATTGTGATAAATAGAGCATTTGCTCTATTTATCACAATGGTTTCAACACGTGACTTTTACAGAGGCATAACAAGAGCACCGCAAGACGGGGCAATATACGCCCGAATGCTGTTCTATAAAATTATGTTGAAAAATAAAGGAGCAGTTAGTTGCACAAGAAATTGCTACCCGAAACTATCAAAGGGCAATAACTCCAGAATGAAAAATATCCAAGATATGAGCATGGTAAGAACAGTGTACATAGCAATCATTTTCAGACTTTCAGACTTTTTTGAACTTTGGAAAAAAAGTCGAGAAAGTTTAAACCGAACGTGACATAAGTGCGTTTAACCTTTCACCTTCAAATATGACTGACCTTAAAGGTAATGATGTAGGTCTAGTTAGCTACAGCCAGGACACAAAATTTGCTAACGCTCTATTTGTGACCTTGACCTTGAAAGTTCACAATTGGGTTTTGTATGCAACACACCTTCAAGTGATACTGAAGCCCTATTTGTGACCTTGACCTTGAAAGTTCACAATTGGGTTTTGTACGCGACACACCTTCAAGTGATACTGAACATATGTGTGAAAGAATTTTGAAAATCGGAGAAAAAATGAGTAAGTTATAGCCAGGACACGAATTTGCTAACGGACGGACAGAATTGCTAACGCCCTATTTGTGACCTTGACCTTGAAAGTTCACCATTGGGTTTTGTACGCGACACACCTTCAAGTGATACTGAACATATGTGTGAAAGAATTTTGAAAATTGGTGAAAAGATGAGTAAGTTTTACCAAGGACACGAAAATTGCTAACGCCCTATTTGTGACCTTGACCTTGAAAGTTCACAATTGGGTTTTGTACGCGACACACCTTCAAGTGATACTGAACATTTGTGTGAAAGAATTTTGAAAATCGGAGAAAAAATGAGTAAGTTATAGCCAGGACACGAATTTGCTAACGGACGGACAGAATTGCTAACGCCCTATTTGTGACCTTGACCTTGAAAGTTCACCATTGGGTTTTGTACGCGACACACCTTCAAGTGATACTGAACATATGTGTGAAAGAATTTTGAAAATTGGTGAAAAGATGAGTAAGTTTTACCAAGGACACGAAAATTGCTAACGCCCTATTTGTGACCTTGACCTTGAAAGTTCACAATTGGGTTTTGTACGCGACACACCTTCAAGTGATACTGAACATTTGTGTGAAAGAATTTTGAAAATCGGAGAAAAAATGAGTAAGTTATAGCCAGGACACGAATTTGCTAACGGACGGACGGACAGAATTGCTAACGCCCTATTTGTGACCTTGACCTTGAAAGTTCACAATTGGGTTTTGTACGCGACACACCTTCAAGTGATACTGAACATTTGTGTGAAAGAATTTTGAAAATCGGAGAAAAAATGAGTAAGTTATAGCCAGGACACGAATTTGCTAACGGACGGACGGACAGAATTGCTAACGCCCTATTTGTGACCTTGACCTTGAAAGTTCACCATTGGGTTTTGTACGCGACACACCTTCAAGTGATACTGAACATACGTGTGAAAGAATTTTGAAAATTGGTGAAAAGATGAGTAAGTTTTAGCAAGGACACGAAAATTGCTAACGCCCTATTTGTGACCTTGACCTTGAAAGTTCACAATTGGGTTTTGTACGCGACACACCTTCAAGTGATACTGAACATTTGTGTGAAAGAATTTTGAAAATCGGAGAAAAAATGAGTAAGTTATAGCCAGGACACGAATTTGCTAACGGACGGACGGACAGAATTGCTAACGCCCTATTTGTGACCTTGACCTTGAAAGTTCACCATTGGGTTTTGTACGCGACACACCTTCAAGTGATACTGAACATACGTGTGAAAGAATTTTGAAAATTGGTGAAAAGATGAGTAAGTTTTAGCAAGGACACGAAAATTGCTAACGCCCTATTTGTGACCTTGACCTTGAAAGTTCACAATTGGGTTTTGTACGCGACACACCTTCAAGTGATACTGAACATTTGTGTGAAAGAATTTTGAAAATCGGAGAAAAAATGAGTAAGTTATAGCCAGGACACGAATTTGCTAACGGACGGACGGACGGACGTACTAACAAATGGGTAGTTGTGTGACTTTTTCCTTTGATCTTTTCTTGTGTGACTAGTCCCACAAGAAAAACTATTTTTGGCTCTAACTTTGGAAAAGAATGATCTGGAAGCTAACCCTAACCCTAACCCTATGTCCCACAACTGGCCAGGTTAATGTCACAAGAAATGGCCAGGTTAATGTCACAAGAGATGGCCAGGTTAATGATTTTACTTGTGGGACTAGTTAGAAAAAGTCACACAACTACCCTTTGGTGAGTGCGTACTAACGGACGGACGGACGGACGGACGGACAGACAGACAGACAGACGGACACCCAGCCAGACGGCCAGACGATGGAGACCATAACATAATACGACCCTTCGGGCGTATAAAAAGGCGTATTTATGGAGGAAAGGGATATAATGAATATAAAGGGATTCATAATAACCATTAACCCTTCACTCCATGAATATTTATGTAAGAAACAAGGACATCTTGGATATTCATCTGATTTATTGTTATAATAGTATACAGGCAAAGGGAGTTTGGCGATGGCAGAAACTGTAGAATAATATCTATATTTTATCATAAGCAAACAGAGCAGATCCTGATCAGAAGGTTAATACAGAAGCTGTGTGATCTGGGTCTACTCTGTTTGCAAAGGCATAAAAAGGTGTATTAATGGAATAAAGGGTTAAATAAAGAAATACAGGTTTTCCAAAGTACAGGTTGTAGCTAAATACTGACAGAAAGCTCCCTTAGCAGATTTCTACATTACTTAGTAGTGTGCGGTGGTCTAGTAGTACCCCGCTTGACTACCAATCCCAATACCTCCCGGAAATTTCAGAGACCCTTTTCAGTGTCTCCCACTTGCACATCCTCTCCACCCAGGGGTTAAAATGGGTACCTGTGAGAGTCACTAGCCGGTACTACGGCTGCATGATTGCGTCATATCATCATGTTAGCAGTGGTCAATATTGTAGGCAAATGACTCAATGACCAGGGGAGTAAATGTACAGTCGGCTATATGGTCCATCGGGCTGGAAGTAGACTATAACTAGGTTCTTTTTTACTTTCGTTCTGCATTAAGCTACCACCTCTGTATAAAATGCAAGAAGTTCCTTTTAACCCTTTCCCTCATACAAACGTGTGTTCACGCATTTGCAAACAGAGTAGACCCAGATCAGACGGCTCCTAGAGGAGCCGTCTGATCAGGGTCTGCTCTGTGTGCTTATGAAATTTGATAGATCTGTTTCTATACTTGCTAAAATGGCTACAATGTTCCACCCTCCATGTTTCATTATAACAAATTTGTACATGAATATTCAGTAGGTATTGAAATTTGAAATAAACATAGAACAAGGAAAGGGTTAAACAATGTTATGCCCAAGAGATATCTATTAAAGATAATACTCTCAAGTAGCAATATTCCGATTGCTATCAATGATCGAAAACTACTTTGTCAAGGGGAAAATCAACAACTGTCAATTGTAATTTTTCACCATCAGTAGTTGGCATCCTTTCTAGTAAATTTTACAAGCTTCATATCAATGTGCCTGTTTATGTTTACCATGAGAAGTAACTTGCATCGAAAGAATATATGAGACAGCTGCTTGCAAAATAAGCAATTAACCCTTTCCTCCATAAATACGCCTTTCTACACCTCTGTAAAAGTAACATTTTGAAACCATTGTGGTAAATAGAGCATTTGCTCATAGGAGCAAATACTCTATTTATCACAATGGTTTCTTTGCTATATAATTCTAAAAGTTTCCTTTTCTCTAGTTAATCCTCCTTTTTGGTAGATATATTCAAAGAGGTTGTTTCTAAAAATAGCCTATGAGGTAATGTGATAAGTTGGTAACAGGGCTGTAGATAAGATGCACAATGCTAGATTTCAAGAGCTTTTATTTCTCACCCTAACCCTATCTGACTGCTACCAATTAGAATTACCTCTGAAAGTCAATTCTAATGGGTAGCAGTAAGATACATTGAAGTCAGAGTCACACGAAGAAATATATGAAATAATTTACTTAGGATTTTCTATATACCCCTTTTAACTACAGCTCTGAATTAACCCGTTACTCCATAAATATGCTTTTTAACGCATTTTAATGGTAAACAAGAGGGCCAGAATGGCCCTGACATCGCTCACCAGACAATCAGAGGAGAAGATTTTCAAAGTTTTCCCTATATGTTTCTATTGAAAACTTAACATCCAAGGGGCGGTGCCAATTTTGACCCCAGGGACACAATTTATATAACTTTTGTAGAGGACCTGAACATGATGCTGAAAGAATGTAGTGAAAGAATGGATAGAGCATAGACCACTGGAACTTGTATTAATTCTTTGGATGCTAGAGGCCGATTCTCCCACCACTAATGACCTATGCAAACAGTTTGGATCCAGATCAGGCCCCACATAATGTGGGGCCTGATCTGATATCCAAATTGTTTGTAAATGAGACTGAACTTCTGAAAAACTTAGAAAGAAAGTGTGTAGTGGGATTCTCCCACCACTAATGACCTATGCAAACAGTTTGGATCCAGATCAGGGCCAACATAATGTGGGGCCTGATCTGATATCCAAACTGTTTGTCAATGAGACTGAACTTCTGAAAAACTTAGAAAGAAAGTGTGAAGTTAGGATAACTTATGAATATGCTGCAGACAACAATTTAGCAGATGACAAAATTACCCAGCATGCAAAGAGTTAAGCCGAAATTCACAACAGACATGCTCTATATTGATATCTGGTAGCTTAATGCAGAGCATAGGTATGAAAAAAAGCTGTAAGAGTGTTCTGCTTATTGAGAATTATCCACAGTTTTCTCAATCTTTAATGAGTGTGTGTTATTTGTCTAAACACAATTTCTACTCTACTAATCAGGCTAAGGGTGAGTATATAAGAACTCACACTGACTGGTCTCAGCTCTGCAGGCTGATATATTAAGGAGAAACCTTTAGACTTGGTTTCTGATGTGAAGAAGTCCATACACACAGGGCAGGGCCAATTTTACCCCAGAACTATGACACTTATAAAACTCATAAAGTTATGCTAAGTAAATCTATACACCAAATATCTAAGCTCTAGGACATGTAGTTTCTGACAAGAATATTTTTAAAGTTTTTCCTATGCATAACTAGTGATCCCACGGGCTGTTTAAGCAGTCAGCTACAAAAAACTGGCAATCCCTGGGGTGGGGCCAATTTTGACCATGGGGGCATAAGTTATATCATTTTTGTAAAAGTCCTGAAGTTGAAGCTATGTGCCAAATATGAAAGCTGAGGACCTTCTAGTTTTAGCGGAGATGATGTTCAGTTTTAGAGGAGATGATGTTCAAAGTTTTCACTATATGTTTCTATTGAAAACTGAAAACCCCTGGGGCAGGGCCAATTTTGACCCCAGGGGTATAATTTATATAATTTTTGTAGAGGACCTACAGATGATGCTATGTGCCAAAAATGAAAGCTGAGACCCCTGTAGATTCAGAGGAGAAGAACTTTAAAGGTTCAAATTGTTGACGACGAACGACGAACGACGCACGACGTACAATGCACGCCGACGGACATCAGGCGATCACAAAAGCTCACCCTGAGCACTTTGTGCTCTGGTGAGCTAAAAAAACACAGGAATGTTTCCACAGGACATACTTATTAAGTAATTTTAACTCTTTCCCTGTTGAATATTCAGGCAAGAAATATCAGACGATTCCTTCAGGAGCCCTCTGATCTGGGTCTAATCTGTTTGCAAAGGAGTGAAAAAGCATTGGTATGATGAAAAGGTTTTATGCAAAGGATTCAATTTGCCTTAAATTGAATCTTACAGTTTGATCCGTAAAACTTGGAAACAGATTTTGTGAAAAAAATTATATTTTTCTACAGCAGAGAAATTAAACACAATTTCCATGCCTGTAGACTATTTAAAGTCAGTTTGAATAATTACCAACTTGTGTCAAAATTTCCTTGTCTTGAGCAAGCGGCTAGTTAATTTGTTGAACCCTGCATATCAGTTAAATTCAAAATGATAAGAGACACAAATGTGCAGTTATTTCCACTACTACAGGGCTCAAGCAAGAGGGCGATTTGGGAGAAAAATTCTCCCTAACCTTGCTGACTTCTCCCTGTTTTGAGCTGAGGGAGAATACATAGATATATTTGATACATAGAACATATAGGGAGATACAAAGTCAGGACCAAAACTTCTCCCTCAATACCACTAAACTGTACTAAGCTAACAAGCTACTGGTACATGATCCATGACATAGCTTTTCCAACATTTACCTGTACAAGACTGAATTTAACTCCATTACAATAACTTTTACACATAGTAGAACCTGTCTTAACCATGACCAATTCAAAATGGCCTCATCTTGAATACTGTGCCACCGTCTGGAATCCGCATACAGCTGCAGCCAAACACAAGATTGAGATGGTATAAAGACATTCTGCAAGGTTCACCACAGCCAGGTACAAGAACACCAGCAGTGTGAGCAACATGTTAGAAGACCTGGGCTAGGAGAGTCTGGAATTAAGGAGAGCCAAGACACAGTTAGTCAATGACTGTCATGCTCTACAAGATAGTCCATGACCTAATAGACATCCTAGCATCAGACTACGAGACTGAATTAATCCCATTACAATAACTTTTACACACAGTAGAACCTGTCTTAAGCAACTATTCAAGATGGCCTTGTCTTGAATGCTGTGCCACCGTCTAGAATCCGCATACAGATGCAGTCAAAGACAAGACTGAGATGGTATAGAGAAGTGCTGCAACTGGTACACCACAGCCAGGTACCGGAACACCAGCAGTGTGAGCAGCATGTTAGACGAACTGGGCTGGGAGAGTCTGGAATCAAGGAAAGCCAAGGCACAGTTAGTTTAGCCTCATCAATGAGCTGGTCGCCGTCTGCGGGGGATATAGTCTCAAACTGAAAGTAGCTAGATATCACAATTTAGAGTACACAAATGTGGAATACAGTTAGTGATGCTCTGCATTATAGTCCACAACCTAATAGACATTCCAGCATCAGACTACGTCACTGCCATATCTTCTCGTACAAGGGCAAACCAACCCATGAAAATGAGAGTGTTCTATCCAAGAACCGTCATTTCAAACACAGCTTATTTCCCTGTGTTATACCCCTGTGGAATTCTCTTCCAGCTACAGTAGATGAGGCTCCCGACATGGTATCCTTCAACCTTGAGCTCTCCACATGATATTTCTATAAGGGCTCCTGCAACTGTAAGTAAGGATCAAAGATTAGAAGAACTAGACTACTGACGACGAAGGGCCCCGCCCACGTAAGAGGTATCACATATATTGTAAGCCTGATTTTCCTAATGCAGACCTGCAGCAGCATAATTAAATATACATGTAGTTTGCTTAACTGGATACTCTTTGCTAGGTACTTGAATAATAAGCATATAGTGAGCAAGTTTGATAGAAATCTTTCAGAAGATGTGTCACAGAAATAATCACCAACCAGATGGTATCATCATCAATAAATATGTGCAGAATATGCCAACCACAGAACCCATATAAGGTAATTGGATATCAAGTACACTGAGCAAGTTTGGTGAAAATTGCACTATTCCTTGAGGAGATATATCATGAAAACCAATCGGCTAATCAGAATGCAGCAGCCTAAGTGAAAATGCCTGTAAACGGTGTCAAAGCCACCTGATGCTCGCCTGTTTAAAAGTTAAGTCTAAAACGTGTCATACTGAACAAAACCAGAAATGGTGTCAAAGCCACCCGATGCTCACCTGTTTAAAAGTTAAGTCTAAAACGTGTCATATTGAATACAAAAAAAATCAATTTTTAATTTAAACTTAACTGCATCAATACCACAACCAAAGGCAACCAAATACCATTTTTCATAAATTTAAAAAGATTATTAAACAAAAAAGATACATACCAAATATGGAAGCCCTTGGTCTATTCAGGTTCCAATGTAATAGGCAGTTAAAGATTTTTGCAAAAGTAGGTCAAAGGTGAAGGTCAGAAGGGTAAAATTGTTGGCATGGTCATACCAAGTATATAAGTCCTATGTCCATCGCATCCAATAGCATAGGCATTTAAAGATTTTTGCGAAAGAAGGTCAAAGGTCAAAGTCAAGGTCACATGGTAAAAAACATTGGTATGGTTGGAAAGTCTTCAGACAGGAAATATACATCCAAAGTATGGAAGCCCTAGGTCTATTGGTTCCAATGTTATATGCATTTAAAGACTTTTGCAAAAGTAGGTCAAATGTCAGAAGCAAATATGTTTGCATGGTCATACCATGTATGGAAGTCCTAGGTATATTGGTTCCAAGTTATAGGCACTTACAGATTTTTGCAAAAATAGGTGAAATGTCGAGGTCATATGGTAAAAAAGTCTTCAGACAGAAAATATACAAATCAAGTATGGAAGTACACATGTATATGCATTTAAAAACTTTTGCAAAAGTAGGTCAAAGGTTAAGGTCAGAAAGGCAAACATGTTGGCATGGTCATACCAGGTATGGAAGCCCTAGGTCTATTTGTTGCAAAGCAATAGGCATTTAAAGACTTTTGCAAACGTTAGTCAAAGGTCAAGGTCACATGGTAAAAACAATGGTATGGTTGGAAAAGTCTTAAGGCAAAAAAGTTGCATACCAAGTATGGAAGCCTTTGGCCTACCAGTTCAAATTTTATAGGCATTTAAGAAGTTTGCAAAAGTAGGTCAAAGGTCAAAGTAACATGGCAAAAACAATGTTGTTGGAAAGGTCTTAACACAAGAAAGTTGCATACCAAGTATGGAAGCCTTTCGCCAATCGGTTCAAATGTTATAGGCATTTAAAGATTTTTGCAAAAGTAGTTCAAAGGTCAAGGTCAGGAGGGCAAAAAAGTTGGCATGATCATACCAAATATGGAAGTCCTAGGCCTATTGGTTCCAATAATATAGGCATTGAAAGATTTTTTCAAAAGTAGGTCAAAGGTCAAGGTCAGAAGGGCAAACAATAATATTGTTGGATGTTATAGGCATTTAAAGATTTTTGCAAAGTAGGTCAAATGTCAAGGTCAGGAGGGCAAAAAAGGTGACATGATCATACCAAATATGGAAGCCCTATGTCTATAGGTTCAAATACTATAGGCATTTAAAGATTTTTGCAAAAGTAGGTCAAAGGTCAAAGCAACATGGCAAATACAATATTGTCGGAAAGATCTGACACAAAAAAAGTTGCATATGAAGTATGGAAGCCCTTGGTCCAGGGTTACAGATAAGGGGAGTATTGGGGTATTTACCCAATTAAAATTAAAATTTCAAAACAATGAGTAACACAAAGCAAATAAATATAGCAAAAAGCAAAAAAAATAGAATACCTAATGAGAATATGAATAATACCCATTACGAAATTGCCAATACCCAATAAAATTGCAAATACCCAATTCTGTAAAAAATCAAGGAGTAAATACCCAACTGCATCAAAACCTTGTCTGTAACCCTGCTTTGTCCATTGGGTCATATGTTATAGTAACTTAAATGTTTTTGTAAAAGTTGGTCAAAGGTCAATGTCAAGGTCAGAAGGGCAAAAAATGTTGGCATGTTCATTCAATAGAATGGAAGCCCATGGCATATTGGTTCCAATAATAGAGACATTTAAAAATGTTTTCAAAAGTATGTCAAAGGTCAAGGTCAGAAGGGCAAACAATGATATTGTTGGAAAGGGCTGGACACAGGAATGGTGCATATCAAGTATATATGGAAGCCCTAGGTCTGTTTGTTCAAATGTTATAGGCATTTAAAGGTTGTGCAAAAGTAGGTCAAAGGTCAAGGTGGCAAAAAATGTTGGCATGGTCATACTAAGTATGGAAGCCCTAGGCCTATTTGTTCCAATAATACAGGCATACCAAGTACACTGAGTAAGTTTAGTTAAAATTGGACCATTCTTTGAGGATATATTCATTATATTGCATGGAAACCAATCAGCTAATCAGATTGCAGCAACCTAGAAGTGAAAATGTCCGTAATTTTCCAAAAAATGCATGGAAATTTCCCAACAAAGAACCCATGCAAGGTATTTGGATATCAAGTACACTGAGCAAGTTTAATGAAAATTGGACAATTCCTTGAGGAGATATTGCGTGGAAACCAATTGGCTAATCAGATTACATTGGTCAGCCAAAGTTAAAATGCCAGTAATTAACGAAAAAATGCGTGGAAATTGCTGAACACAGAACCCATGCGAGGTATTTGGATATCATGCACACTGAGCAAGTTCGGTGAAAATTGGACCATTCCTGGAGGAGATATTGCTCGGAAACCAATTGGCTAATCAGATTGCATCAGCCACAGTTAAAATACCTGCAACTTACAAAAACATGCGCGGAAATTGCCGAACACAGAACCCATCCGAGGTACTTGGATATCAAGTACACTGAGCAAGTGTGGTGAAAATTGGACCATTCCTTAAGGAGATATTGTATGGAAACCAAAAAGGGATGGACGGACAAACGGACAAGCTGATTACTATTGGGCACCCGCATTTTCATGTGGGGCCCTAATTATGCTGGTTGGGTGTCTGTCACCCTTGGCCACCATGGTTGTCAGACAGGTTTATATTGTGGACTTCTACTCTTTGAACTAACAACTTTTTACCTACCCTATCATCTTTTTCTTTTCTTCTGCCAATGCTACACACCCGAAACATAATGGTCTATTTCGACAGAGTTTCGTTATCATACCATGTAGATGTAGACATGATGTCTAATTAAGGGTCTGTAAGTCAGGCAGTAGCTTAATGCAGGTCAAAAGCAAGATGTCAAAAGCTCCTATTGGAGCTTTCTGCATTACTTTTGTCCTGCATTAAGCAACCACCTGCTTTTTAAGATTCCTGTGTCCAATCAATTACAATAAGGTCGCTTCTCAGTACACACCTAATGATTCCTGTTGGGTTGGATTTTCTTCACAAATACAACATAATTCTTAAATAACGACATGCAGCAGTATAAATATTAATAAATGTATGTACCTGACAAGAAAAGATATTTTTTGGTTGCTTTTAATCAACTTATTAATAAATCCGTATCCTCTTAGTGCTTACAATAACCAATACACTGCACTTGTGTGTATACACTCATATCGCATGACACCAACAGCTAGTGTGGATTTATGAGCATATCTAAGCTAAGTCAGTTGTTGTTTGAATGATTTATTGAATACCGTTACTATAAATAGTAACAAAATAGCCGAAGAAAACTGTCATTACAGAGTCATGTGACCAAAGCCATAATGTCCCGGCGGGCCGATTATCCATAATCGGCCCACGATCTTTTTCACGTGCAATGCGTTGACATTAGCAACATACATGTAGATCTAGATCTATTCAAACATGGCCGGAGAAAAGGGTTTGACGTCGTTGTAAAATTGTATTCTAGATCTGGACAATCGTAAAGTGTTCTATTAAAAATCAATTTCTTTGATTGTATCGATCGATAAGTAGAGCTCTACTTAACTTTGTTTATTTTATTCAAATATGACAGTTGTGACGTCATTATTTCACGTCATCCATCGGAATGTCTCAAACAAATTTTATAAGTTAAACAATGCAGTCAAATGTAAGTCATCATTAGTATTAGTGGTTATTACGTCGGACTACATATTATTGGGGGATTCGTATCCCCATGAAGGCATAACTAGACCTTCATCATTTTTTAAAGTATAGATCTAGATCTATTTCTGTGGTTTGTTGGGATGGTAGATTGTGTTGAAATGATAAGTGACACCTATAGATCTACAGATATATAGTAAAAATTGTGAGATATTCAATAAAAGGTCAAAATATGGCCTGTGTGTGCCTTCTGGCCATAATGGCACACCTGGTGTCACAATAGCCCTCGGGCTATTATGGCACCAGGTGTGCCATTATGGCCAGAAGGCACACCTAGGCCATATTTTAACCTCTTAGTAATTATGCCACAAAAGTGCACATTTACATTGAAAATTAAGTCCAACATGACAAGATTGTAAATAAGAAAATTAAAGATTTACTCCCATATTTGATGTATTGCCATGAGACTGTACGACAGCAATCATCACAAAAACAGCAATCTGACTTACAGCTCAATGATGAGACCACCCTTACCTGTGCTCGTCATAGTTCTCCATTGATCTTATATTTGCAGATTCGACAATCAGATTAAGTAGGTCAGTTTCCTCAACTAAATATGCTTCTTGTGACACATTCATGGCATGGTTCGTGTAATATGGTATGTATTGCATTCCTTCATCAGTCACGCAGTCATACAAATCCCTAGTTTTTCCATTGGCGACACACTCGGATATAAACAAAAATGAATGCATAACGCCTTTGAGGAAATCCTCTTCATTAAATTTTGAACCAATATGCCATTTTATATACAGGAGTTGCGACCGTCTCCATTCCTTGTGTGGTAACTGTAAATATTGCTGTAAATATTGTTCGACTAGGCTGTGTTTATGCCTTGAAATTTGCAACTTGCACAATCCAATGTTTGGGAAAGGGACTTGGCTCAGGGCAGTCGGTCTTGATTCCTGTATCGCAAACGTGCAATTCACTAAATGTTTGCGGTATTGGGAAAACAACTTTCGATTAGAATTAATTAATCTCAAGTGTAAAGGCTGTCTTAATAGATGACATACAGGTAACATCATTTTCGCAGCTTTGCTTTCAAAAAACTTTTTTCTTAACCGTGAAGATTTACGGATATTACTAAAACACTGACTTAGACCAGTACCCGGACCACACGGGTGTCGGGTCGTTTCGGACCCAATCCGTTTCGGTCCTTAGTCGTTTCGGACCCAATCCGTTTCGGCCCTGGTAGTTTCGGCCTTGGTCGTTTCGGCCACATTATAAATTTGCATTCAAAGATATTTATAAATGGAACTTGTGAAACTTGTGTGGAACTTTTTTAACTATTCCCCTCATATAAACACCTTTTCAGGAAATTAAATTGGAAACAGAGTAGACCCAGATCAGACGACAATAATTCTCTTGAAAATACTACTTAAATTAGCATAATATTTAGAATGTGCATCCATATTTAAAATTAATCCGATCATACATGCTGTTATTGGGTGATACATGATTTAAGAAATAACCAATGGAATAATTACTACAAACTATCGCGGCTATAAACACCTTATTGATGAGATAGCGCAAACAAGTATACTACCATTAATTAACACTTAATTTGTTATTACCGGTACTATATAACTCAAACAACATTGCAATTGATTCTGGTTGTTTGATAATTAACATTATCATTGTCTATTTCATGGATTCAATAAACTCATTCAATAAGAGTTTACAAAAAACATTAATTTAATTACAAATTTACACAATTATCAATATTTTCAGCATTTTTTTCCAGCAAATATTAAACATTTTATTCTTATTGGGTTGAGGAACAACTAAGTGCAATAGCACTATATAGGATTTTAGACATAGGGAACTGTCCAATCTGACTGGATATCTCTTTGCTTTCTTTATTTCTTGTCTCTTGTTAATGGTCAATTTTCTTAAACAGTAAACACATTTTGTTTTAAATAAAATTTGCTGTCTATTGCTGATATATCCCACGTATCCCTTGGTCGTTTCGGTCCCAAATGTGGCCGAAACGACCAAGGCCGAAACAACCAAGGCCGAAACGGATTGGGTCCGAAACGACCCGGGACCGTCTACACGGTGCTGGCCGGTGCCGTTCACAGCACTGGAAATATTCCCGACAATAAACCGATTACATAAATTATCTTACCAGCAACCACAACAATCATCGGTTACCCAGGTGGCATAAAAAATTATTTGTTTTAAACAAAAGTAGTGAGTTTTATTGCTAAGTGTATGCCACAAGGTAAACGAACAGATAAACTTCCGGTTGGAAAATGGCGGACAGCGGGAAAAATAAACGCGCACAAAAATGAAGAAATTAGGTGTCCTAATGCCAGACGATGGAGAGCCTCTGGATCCATTACCTGTTTAAGTTATTCCCTTAGTTTGTGTATTAGTCCTAGGGTGTTATTTATTGACCGAGTCCCCCCAAATCTACGTTTCTGACCAGATCACCACGTGATACTTCCAGCCATATAATGGGTGGGAGGGGTAAACCCGCCCAAAGACTGAGTGATCAAACTGCTGTGAAAATGCAAGCAGGAGAGAAGAAGCAATGTCAGAGGTGTAGGAATGATTGTGGTAAGGATAGTATGAAGTGTAATTTATGTGACTGTATTCCACACCAAATGTGAAGGTATTTCCACTCAGCAACTCACTCTTTTCCGAGAGCTTGATAAACTGAAAACTCACTATGAATGGTTGTGTAGTTCATGTAGGAAAATGGATGTGATGAATATTATGAAATCCATTCAGACAATGCAAACTAGAATTGAAAATCTAGAAAGAGAAGTGGTTTCACTTAAACAAAAGAACATTCCTAATTCTGATCAGTCTGTTGGAAAATTAGGTTCTAGTCAAACAGATACTTCTAGTCATACAAACATATCAGAAGCAGTAAGTGAGGCAATTGACATTGAAAGACGTAAGTTAAATTTGGTGGTGTCTGGAATGCCTCGGTCAGAGGATAAATCTGATGCAGAGCTTTTGCAGGACTTGTTAGAGGATCCAGCTTTGGATATTACAGGAACTGTTGTTGTGCAAGATATACAAAGAATTGGTAATAAGGGACACTTGCTCATTACTTTTGACACTATTGAAAACAAACGGGCAGTTCTAAAGAGTGCATATTGTCTTAGATTATCAAACATTCCTAGTCATCGTAACATTTATCTGTCCCCAGACTTAACCAGGAAACAACGACAGATAGAGTACGAATTAAGAACAGAGTTGAAAAGCAGGAGAGAAAATGGTGAGGTAGGCTTGAAAATTTCCAAGGGAAAAATTGTAAAAACATTAAACCAAGGGCCTCACAATGTCTCAGCACCTCATGTAATCAGTGTACCTTCAGGCAACATTTCTGCACCATCTGTGAATAAAAATCATGCAAGGGGCAACCCTGGAAAGCCACAGCTGCATATGGTACAGGTTGCACGTGGCGATACTGGGAAGCACACTGGAATGTCAAAAGTACAAAAATGAGTCATGCAGGAAATACCACATACAGAACAAACACTCGCCCGAACAGCAACACAAGGAAACAGCAAATGTACATGGGTAGAAAAAACAACAAGAGACGCACAAAGACAAAACAAACATTCAATAGGAGGAAGATGGAAGTACCGCCTTGGAACGGTCAGTGACAAAAGTCACCGGGGGTTTAAACCGGTTTATGGGCGCCCAACCTCACCCTTATTCCATCCCCATCCTAAAAGACAAACAGTGTAAATAAACGTATCCCCTCTCCGACTAATCTACAACAACCGCGACAGCAAATACAGTGGTAAAGTGCATGTATAACAAAAAAACATTTAATTGAACATACTGTATCCACCTATCGCTAGTGTACTCAATGATTGAGCTGCAAACAGAGTAAGACCACCTGCTAGCGCCAGTGGTGGTAGTGGTTCTGCTGCTTCAGTAGAGGTAGCTGGATCACAGAGAAAAAACTAGTTACAGTTGGTACTGGTGTAAATACGTTAAAGTTTCCAGTTATTGTTAATTTATCAAGTTCGGAGGCAAGTTCCATGCCTAATATAGACTATAATAAATCACTTATTGATACTGAACTGTCTAGCAGTGATAAGACTGAGTTGAATAAAAACATTGTTGGATATGAGACAAGTGACACTTGCTTAACTGATAATAATGTACAATTTAAAAGACATACTTGTTCAAATAACTCTGGACAGTTTTTGAAATGCATATATACTAATGCTCAAAGTGTAGTTAATAAGCACTATGAATTGCAAGCAATTGTGGACACATATGACCCAGACATTATTGGTTTAACAGAAACTTGGCTTAACAGTAAAATATCTGATCAGGAATATTGTATCCAAGGATATCAGAAGCCAGTACGTCAAGATAGACTCGATACAAAAGATGGGAGAGGAGGTGGTGTATTGTTATATGTCAAGAATTCTATTGACTTTGTGCAGTTTTTTCCAGAGAGTAGTATAGAGTATACAAATTCAGTCTGGATAGATATTGGAAGTGCAGATGTTAAAAAAACTGTAATAGGTGTAGTTTATAGATCACCTAATTCACCAGGAATAAACAATGATAAACTCATGAACTGTCTTCATGAACTAAGTAACAAAAACATCATCATCATTGGGGACTTTAATTATCCAGATGTTGATTGGGAAAACCTGACAGCTGATCGTGATAGCTCTGAATTTTTAAATGTGGTAATGGACTCATTCTTGCATCAGCATGTAGATTTTCCAACCAGAGGGAATAATATCTTAGATCTTATTTTAACAACTGACCCTAATTTAGTGAACAGTATAGAGTGTATTGGAAGTCTTGGCAGTAGTGACCACATTCTTTTACTGACAAAGTTTAATATGTCCAATGATATTGTTGAAAACTCTCAAGAAATACCAGATTGGAAAAGAGCAGATATGGAGGGAATAAAGGCAAGTCTTAAGGTTGACTGGAAATATATTTTTCAAGGAAAGGATACCCTTCAGTGTTGGGACTTTTTTAAACAGACACTACAAAACACTATTAAAGACAATGTACCAATGAAAAAACGACGTATGAAATCTGAAAAGAAAGTTTGGATGACTAGATATATAGTCAAACAAATAAGGAAAAAGAAACACTTATATAGAAATTACAGATTAACAAGGGAGCCACAAACTTTAGTTAGGTACAAAGAGTTAGAAGCTCATGTTAAGCAGCTTATACGTGATTCAGTGCATCGTTTTGAGCTAAAATTGGGGGAGAACATCAAACATGACACTAAATCCTTTTACAAGTATGTTAAGAGTAAGCAGCAAGTTAGGGATAGTATTGGTCCTTTAAAAGGAAGAAATGAAGAAGTTAGCTCAGATTCCAAATTTATGACTGAAGAACTCAATACTTTCTTTGCATCATCTTTTACTCGTGAAGACAAAGATAATTTAAAGGACCCCGATATGATATTCAGTGGTACTGATGAAGACAAACTCAAAAATATAAATGTTACACCAGAATTAGTTGAGAAACATATAAAACGTTTGAAAAGGAATAAATCACCTGGTCCAGATAATCTAGGCTCTTCTTTCTTGTTGGATATTTGTGACTTTATTGTGGAACCATTATGTATACTTTTTAATAATAGCTTGAAGTGTAAACAAGTTCCAAGTGACTGGAAGCAGGCAAACGTTTCACCAATATTCAAAAAGGGAGACAAGTCAGACCCTGGTAACTACCGGCCTATTAGTCTTACTTCACATGTTTGTAAAGTATTTGAATCTATATTGAGAGAAACTATTGTTAACCATCTAAATGAACACTCATTGCTGTTTAATTCACAACACGGCTTTACTAAAGGCAAATCCTGCCTTACAAACTTATTATTATTTCTTGAACAAATAACCCAAGCCATTGATGAGGGTAAATCAATGGATGTGATTTATCTAGACTTTAGTAAAGCATTCGACAAAGTGCCTCATCTTAGACTGTTACGTAAAATTGAATGTCATGGTATCTCTGGGGATGTAATGGCTTGGATAGGGGAATGGTTAAGAGGACGTCAACAAAGAGTTGTTCTAAATGGGGAACATTCAGGACTACAAGATGTTTTATCCGGTGTTCCTCAGGGTTCAGTTTTAGGCCCAACACTTTTTCTCATATTCGTGAATGATATAGATAATGTAATAGCAAGTCATATACAAAAGTTTGCAGATGACTGTAAGGTGTATCGTTCAGTTTCAACTGATGTAGACATACAACTTCTACAGGAAGATATTATAAAATTATGTCAATGGTCTAAAGATTGGCAAATGGTGTTTAATATAAAACTATTGCATTGCACCGAGTGTTGGCTGCATTTATCTAGCTCTTACGATATTGAGTATTTACTGCATAACTACTACTTTCAGAAACTCGAGTTTTGTCATGTATGTACATAAACAGACTGTGATTAGAATTGTATGTTTTTTATCAGCTTTTTTATTGTATTTTGTTGGAAATTTGCATTTTAAAATCACTTTGGAAATTTTATTTGAAGTAACGCCTCAGTGCATTTTGTTTTCACTAGCCATGAGTGACCAAGATTCAAGGATTACATACGACAGGTGTGATCTTTATACAATAGGCAAATCAACAGCGGACAAGCCTAATCCGTTCTTATTGTCAACGCTTAAACAGTTAGGCATACTACAATACAGACATAACAAAAGAGATAGTCGAGGCGGGCATGCTCGAGAGCGACGCATTTGGGACACCAATCAAGGAATTAATGTTAACAACTTGCGAAACTTGCCTGAAGCTAATGACTACGTCGACCATAACAACTACAACAACACTTCAGAATTCCACACCGACATTAGAAATTTTAGCAATCTTTTATATCCGAAGACCTGCAACAAATTGAACAGGGTAAACGAAAAAGTCACTTGTCTAACTCTAAATTGCCGATCAGTAGTCAAAAAAGATACAATTATAGGCCAGTTATTAAGGGAAGAAAAAATTGATTTTGCACTTCTTACGGAAACATGGTTCTCTGACGACAAGCAACATCAGTATGAAACGTCCGACCTAAATCAAAATGGTTACAGTGTCAGTGTCATCAATAGGAAAAATAGAATAGGCGGTGGCATTGCTTTGACATATAAAACAAACATTAACGTACATAAACTTTCCACCGGAACGAACAAAAGCTTCGAGTTTGGACTGTGGCGACTTATTCTTAAAAACATAACTTTACATGTAGTAGGAATCTACAGACCTCCTTCACTTAGTACATATTCTCAATTTGTAACGGACTTTTTGCAATATATGGAAGGCATTATACCTACATATTCAAACTTAATGGTTATGGGAGATTTTAACCTACATCTCAAAGAGGACAACAATGCAATATTGGATTTCAAAAATTCGATTCAGGCAATGGGTCTTGTGCAGCATGTAAATTTTAGTACTCACACTGGTGGAAATAGCCTTGACCTAGTTATTACTGAGGAAGTAAATGGTGTCGATGTAGTCTCCTGTCAGCCTGGTCCCTTCTTATCAGATCATTGTGTAGTCAAAGTCGTCACGAATATTAAGAAAGAGAACATTACAAGTAAAGCAGTTACCTTTAGAGATTTCAAAAACATGGACAAGTCTGCATTTACGAACAGTTTATCTGAAATTTCAATTGATTCTGAAAATGTTGACATTTGCGTAGACAAGTTTGAAACAGAGATTAAAGACGTTTTAGACACACATGCTCCCTTCAAAGAGAAAACCAAAATTTGCCGTGCACCTAAACCATGGTTTACAAATGAAATACTCCAGCTAAAGCGAAAGTTGCGCAAATCTGAGCGTCTTTGGAAAAAACACAAGGAGCCCGAACAGTTTGAAACCTTTAAAGCAGCAAGGAATGAATACAGTTGTCAATTAAAAAAGGAAAAAAGAAAATCTTTGAGTGAAAAAGTCATTGATTGTAAGGGTGACTCTAAAAAGTTGTATCAATTTGTATCTGATTTGACAGGAACTAAATCCGAAAATCCACTGCCTCCTAGCGAAAGTGAGATTACCCTCAGTGAAGACTTTGCCGACTATTTCATGAACAAGATACGGAACATTCGAGATTCTTTGAATTCTTTTAAAAACTTTGAGCCCATTCAGAAAGATGTTGTACAGTTTACTAAATTGAAGAACTGAGTCAAGAAGAAATTAGAAAATTGATAAACGAGCTCAAGACAAAGTCATGTGAATTAGATATTCTGCCTACAAAGATTCTGAAATTGTTTTTAGATGAACTATTACCTGTTATCACAAAGTTAGTTAACACTTCATTGAAACATTGTGTTTTCCCATCGAAATGGAAGCAAGCCATAATAAGACCGTAGATTGTATAAGAAAGTAGGATTGGAACTAGAACTGTCAAATTACAGACCCGTAAGCAATCTTTCCTTTCTGTCAAAACTTATTGAGAAAGCTGCATTGTTTAGACTTAACATCCACGTAACTGACCATGACCTTCTGCCCAAAAATCAATCGGCTTACAGACGATTTCACTCTTGCGAATCTGCCTTATTGAGACTTGTTCATGACCTACTTGAGGCTATGGAGAACCAAGAAGTAACTGCCCTTATTGCCATTGATCTTAGTGCTGCCTTTGATACTGTTGACCATGATATTCTTCTCGATGTTCTCAAGAGTCAATATGGAGTTTGTAATAATGCTCTGAAATGGTTGGACTCCTACTTACGACCAAGAAGCTGTCGCGTGAATGTAAATTCGTCACAATCACAACCTCGTTTGTTGGAGTGCAGTGTTCCACAGGGCAGTTGCCTTGGTCCTTGGCTCTACCTTGCATACGCAGGAACCTTGTTCGATGTTATTCCTCCATCTGTCTCAGTATACGGTTTCGCTGATGACCATATTGCAAGTAAACGCTTTAAACCTACCCCCAGTAGTGAAAGACAAACTGTTCAAAACCTTGAAGAAAGTGCCATAACGATCAATAACTGGATGAACGAAAACAAACTTAAAATGAACGCAGCAAAAACTGAATTCATCATTTTTGGAAATAAGCAACAGCTAAACAAATGTACTACACATTCAATTGATATCGCAGGAGATGTTGTTGAATCGGAAACGTGTATTAGATACCTAGGTGCTTTTCTCGATGAATCATTAACCTTCAAAGAACACGTGAAAAGAAAGTGTCGCGTTGCCATGTTGAACTACTATAGAATAAAATGTATTAGGAAATACTTGACAAAAGAATCTGCCGAAATTTTAGTTCTTTCACTAGTGATCTCTCATTTAGATTATTGCAATGTCATTCTATACGGAATTGCACAGTGTGATATAGATAAACTACAACGAATCCAAAATATGTGCGCTAAACTCGTTTTGAATAGGAAATGGTCATACAGCTCCAAACAATCTCTTAAAGACTTACATTGGTTACCTATCAAAGCTAGGATCACTTTTAAGATATTGACATACATGTACAATTGCTCTCTCAACCACGCTCCCGTTTATCTGACAGAACTTCTCGTAAAGCCAGCACCAACACGCTGTCTGAGATCGGCAGACAAAGCCCAAGAGATGTATGCTGTGCCTTTCAACAAGAGAAAGACCTTTAGTGATAGAAGTTTTGGGACAGCAGGTCCCAGACTTTGGAACGGGCTTCCTAGCGAGATTAAACGAGCAGAAAATGTTGAATCTTTTAAAAGAAAGTTGAAAACACATTATTTCAGACACTTTAACTCACTTTTAATATTTCGTAGAAACTGTCCGCGTGTTTTAGATGTATAAAGTACTTTACATAAAGTCTGGGTTTTAGTATATTATAACATTTTTTTTTTAACTATCGTTTTATGGATATTAGTTTTTATGCTTTCTTAAATGTATATTCGTGTATTGTATATCCTCTATCGATTTTTATTTGTCTCTGATTTTATTTATGTCAATGTACAACGCCATTGAATGCATTATTTGCAAAAATAGGCGTTTAACCAAGTGATTCAGTTTCAGTTTCAGTAAAGAAATGTAAATCACTGCATATCGGCCATAATAATCCACATTATAATTACAAAATAGATGGTGACAATTTGCAACCTGTTACAGAAGAATCTGATCTAGGTGTTATAATATCTAGTGACTTAAAACCTTCCAAACAATGTGTTTGTGCTGTAAAAAAGGCCAATATGCCATTAGGCATGATCAAGCGTCACATTATATCTAGAGATAAGAAGACCATTCTAAGACTGTATAAAGGACTAGTAAGACCCAAGTTGGAATATTGTATTCAGGCGTGGAATCCATCACTAATCAAAGATATTGAACTTCTTGAGCAAGTGCAGCATAGAGCAACTAAATTGATTCCTGAAATTGCACATTTATCATGGAAAAGTAGTAAAGTCAAGCAGGCAAAGCCACATGCAAGACGCAACCACCACCAAAACACCGATAGACAGCATGACACACACACACAACCACACACCCAAACGCACACGCACACACACACACACGAAATGAACACAGAAAACACCAAAAGACACACAAGAACCAGGGACAAACGTTCCACAACATGAACAAACCACAAGCACAAAGACGCAATGCAAACAAAAGGAAGGGTGACAAAGAGAGTACCGCCTTGGCACGGTCAGCAGCAAAAACACAACTGGGGGTTTAAACCGGTTTACGGACGTCCTAACCTCACACTTCTCTCAAAGTCACCCTAGCTTTACAAATATTGTAAATAAAGGTATCCCCGCTGGACTTACCCACAACATAGACGACGGTGAACACAGGACAACATGTAAAACATAGCATAATAACTGTGACAATCCGTCAAATATGTACTCAATGACTTTGCTGAAGTCAGAGCACCTGCAGGTAAGCCGTTAAGGGCACGACAGGGAAAAAATAATACATGAGTCTGGTAAGCTCCTCCTGTATCCAAGTTTAAGAGTATACCATCATAGAGTACTACCCTCGGCCTGTCATCGCGCAAGCAAAGAGGGAAGCGTAGCTACCGACTGTAAAAGGGTCGATAACCAAACATGCAGTGTGTTGCAATATAATAGGATCATAACCTTTCTTTTTAATTTTTTTAATGCGTTTTATAAACAAATCATGAAAATGGATATGACCCCGAATTTTCCTAAGTTTGTAGATAACATCCCCATAAAATTCTGGTTGAGAAATGCCTTGTCGCAGTAACGTCCGTAGATTGCAATTATATTTACTAATGAGAGGTAAATTTCGATAATAAAATTTAGAAAAGGTTTTCCGAAGTTTGTGATATCTGTAACCTTGCTTAAGAAGTTTATCAGTTATAACTAAATTACGTCTGTTAAAATCTTCAAGCAAAGAACAGGCTCGGGCAAACCTAATAAGTTGAGAAATATAAACACCATAAGATGTAGAACGTGGCACATCCCCATCTAGAAAAGGATAATTAACAATTTTAAAATTAAAATCTTCTCTTTTATCGTATACTTTGGACGAAACTTTATCATTTGTAATTGAAAGATTCAAATCTAGAAATGAAGCATTAATGTCAGATTGATTAGCTTTGTTTAAAGACAGTTCTTTTGGGTAGATTGAAGAAACCATAGTATCAAAATAAGGATTATCTAAATTCAAAATATCGTCTAAATACCTTGAAGTTTTATTAAAAGCATTAACAATATCGGTCTGTGTATCAGGTTTTAAGCTAAGCATAAAATCCCTCTCGTGGCAATACAAAAACAAATCTGCAACAAGAGGGGCACAATTTGTACCCATGGGTATACCAACAACTTGACGATATATGGTATCTCCATAACGCACAAATATATTATCTAAAAGAAAGGTTAGAGATCTACAAACATCAAGGCAAGTCCACATTGTGTAATGTTCAACTTCTGAATTCGAAAAGAATGAACGTTGAACATTACAAGCAATGAACATTTTGTTTTCTCTGGCAAAGGTTTTTTCTATTAATTTAATAAGTCTATCCTTTATAAGATGGTGAGGTAGAGTAGTATAGAGTGTAGAGAAATCATAAGAGCTCAGTAAAGAAATGTTATACTGTTCATTTTCAAGTTTTGTTAAAACATCATTTGAATTTTTTATGGACCAAAAACATTAATACCAGAATTTTCATATATTTTATCACAGTAGCGTTTAACATGTTCTTTGATCGTAGTAAGACAGGACGTCAAAAGTATAGATAATTTAGTAGTGGTACAACAGCTAGAGTTGGCAATAAAACGCGACTTATAAGGGTTTTTATGTAGTTTCGGAATCCAGTACAAAGTAGAAAGTTTATGTTGTTTTATGTTAGGACCAGACTTAAAATCATTGCACATTTTTACATGTTCCGAGACTATATCTTTTTCAGGTGTTTGAACTGTTATATAAGTTTTTGAATCAGTTAGCTCCTTCTTTAAAACATCAACATAATACAATCTTCAAATAATGATTACATTGTTTGATGCCTTGTCAGCAGGAACAAGAACATATTCTGAATGAAAATTAGAAATGTTTTTCTTCAAGTAGCGAAATGTAACTCTAGGTCGAGGTGGTAAAAGATGGTTATTTGATTTGTAAAAAGTTATTCGTGTATCAATAATATCGAAAATACATTTCTTCCAATCCGAAAGGGCATTAACATCAGCATGTTCTCGTCGACACCATTTGATGCAGAATTCTTGAATAGCTTCCGCAATATGAGTTCGACAAGCGTCAAAATCAATAAGGGAAGGTAATCTATATTTAGGTCCTTTAGTTAGGAGGGTCCTGAGACGTTTATCCTTAATGATATCAAAATTACCAGTAATGACATGACCAACTGGTTTATAGCAAAAGCTAGAAATGCTACAATCTCAAGAAATAGGGGTATTAACATCAATATTTAAGTCAGAGACAATTTTATTGTAGTTCAAAATAACATTTCTAATAGGTTTATTATATTTATAACAGATGATAGGTGATTCAGAGTTGATGAAATATTAGACTAATAGACTTCAACAACTACACTTAACAACACTTGAATTGAGAAGACATCGCGGAGACCTTATTGAGACATCCAAAATCCTGAAAGGAAAAGAAGGAATTAAAATGGATAGTCTATTCACTCTGAACTCTTCAATAACTAGAGGAAATTCTTTGAAGCTAAACAAACCACGAAACAGACTGAATGTGCGCCGGGATTTTTTCAGCCAAAGAATAATTAATGCTTGGAATCGGCTCCCAAATGCTATAATAGAGAAGGATACTGTTAATGGATTCAAGAATGCCATCGACCAACATCTTGAAGATTTATATGGGGTTTCCATGACTCGGTCGATTAACCCCTAGGCCGCACTCTTGGGTGTGGCTACAGGTATAACAGGTATAACAGACAATCAAGGTATTTCTGCTGCAGATAAACAATATGCAAAACGTACCCAAGGTCGAAACGTACCCAAGTCAAAACGTACCCAAATTGAGTCAAAATGTACCCAAATGGAGTCAAAACGTACCCACCTATTGGTCAAAACGTATGTGTTAAAATGTAAAACATACATTCATACAATGTATTTTTAAAGAGAATTTTACCATTTAATTATAAAAAAAAGGTTATAAAATATCTGCCCTATTTGCTTAAGATAAAGATCTGCTACCGTTTCTGCCATGGCAACAAATTTCTCTGTCTATGTGGCTTTATAGCAATTGATCTAAACTATATCCATGATGCTCTTATTTCTCACTTGAATATTCATGGAGTAATGGGTTAATTGACCGAGTCCCAAAAAAGAATGTATTCCCTCCCTTAACCCTTTCCCTATTCCATATTTAGTCCAAATCGCAATACCGACATTGACAAAATAGTTGTAATGAAATGATCAATTCCATAAGTAAACAGAGCAGACCCTGATCCGACGGCTCCTTTTGGAGCGGTCTGATCTGGGTCTACTCTGTTTGCAAATGCTTCAAAAGATGTATACATTCCATTAGCAAACAGCGCAGACCCTGATCAGACGGCTTCTACAGAACCATCTGATCTGGGTCTATTATTTGCAAATGTGTGAATAGATGTTTACACTAGGGAAAGGGTTAAGAAAACCGATTTTTAATTTGTGAAATATATGAGTAATTTCCATTCAAAATAAATAGACAAAGTTAAAATAACTGTTTATTTCCCAAATTAGAAAACTATCATTGTGTTTTCTTTATGTTTTGAATAATCCATTTTTCATGAAATAGATGAATTTAGAAATTGAGAAAATTACGTGAAACAATTAACATATTACAAACAGGGAAGACCCTGTCAGGTGGCTCCTTTAAGGTCTGCTCTACCACCACGTTTGAGTAATCATCCCAACAGGTGTCAACCTATAAATGTGGGGAAAGTGGGAACAAAGTGAAATTCTCAGGTATATTCACAAGTTTGACACAGGAATTTCACACCTTAAAAGGTGTGTATCATATGAAACGGATCAAGTCATTATTTCTAAAGTTCAGGATGTTACATTTCAGTGAAGTATTTTTTTGGTATACTAATGGAAAATTCATATGAGGTAAAGGTTTTTTATCTAAAAAAATAGAAATGGTTCAATTCATTACTTCAGTACTGTCAACATTTCCTTTTATCATTTTTTATGTATCGTTTTTCAAATATTTTTTCTCTCATAAATTTGCTATCCAAAACATAAACAAACACCTGAGGAACTAACACAGTATGATATTATATTAATAATTATAGTATAATTTATAATATAATAATTGGGTACGTTTTGACCCAAAAATGTGGGTACGTTTTGGTATTGGGTACGTTTTGACCGGCTCCCTCACCAATCACCTCCAACATCTACAATGAATATGTGTTTTATACCTCAGTGTTTATTTACTAGAATGTTACAATGTTGAAATTTAATAATTATCTGAACAAATGTGTAAAGTTAAGCTCACTGCTACTGATTTCAAATAAAAGATATTATATAGATATCAATTTTGAGCAATCGTTGTCTTGATTATTTGATTGAAATTCTTTAAATAATGCACATTTCATGAAAGTCCGACATTCAGCAGAACTGTGTGACAGAAACATATAGCAGTTGGTTTCGGATTGTTTATGAGTGCATGAGACGGTTTTTCAGGGTTTCACATTGATAAATTGCAGTCTGCATTGAACCAGGGTTTATTTAAAAATGAGTCCCTAGTGATCAGATAGTATGATTTTAAGTGTGCCTAAAATAAGCATTGACGGGTTATGACCAGTTATGACGGTTTGTGGCCAGTACTGGCGAGTAATAACGGCATATAAGGATCAATTTAGTTATATTGTAACCTTTTACATCGAAAATATAAAAAAATCGAGTTTATACCTTGTGTTTTTTTGTTTTGAATCGATAAATCCAATCCGGACATTAGCCCCCTCCCGATCCGGACATTAGCCCCTCCCTTCATCCGAGAGTAAAGATACTTTTTTTTCTCCCCTAGAGCATGTCTCCTGAAAATATTTCGCGGAATTGATGCTCTGTTACTATCTCACCTGTTGTTTAAAGAAATGGAAGTTTATTATTATTATTTAATCGTATTTTGGTTTTTTAGCTCACCAGAGCACAAAGTGCTCAGGGTGAGCTTTTGCGATCGCCTGATGTCCGTCGTCCGTCGTCGTGCGTCGTGCGTCGTGTGTCGTGCGTCGTTCGTCGTCAACAATTTGAACCTTTAAAGTTCTTCTCCTCTGAATCTACAGGGGTCTTAGCTTTCATCTTTGGCACATAGCATCATATGTAGGTCCTCTACAAAAGTTATATAAATTATACCCCTGGGGTCAAAACTGGCCCTGCCCCAGGGGTTTTCAGTTTTCAATAGAAACATATAGTGAAAACTTTGAACATCATCTCCTCTAAAACTAGAAGGTCCTCAGCTTTCATATTTGGCACATAGCTTCAACTTCAGGACTTCTACAAAAGTTATATAAATTATGCCCCTAGGGTCAAAATTGGTCCCACCCCAGGGATTTCCAGTTTTTAATAGCTGACTGCGTAAACAGCCTATGGGATCACCAGTTATGCACAGGAAAATGTTTAAAAATATTCTTGTCAAAAACTACATGTCCCAAAGCTTAGATATTTGGTGTATAGATTTACTTAGCATAACTTTATGAGCTTTATAAGTATCATGGTTCTGGGGTTAAAATTGGCCCTGCCCTGTGTGTATATACTTCTTTACACCAGAAATTACATTCTAAAGGTTTCTCCTTAATATCACTCTTAGCTGAGACCAGTCAGTGGGATTTCTTATATAATCACCCTTAGCCTGATCGGTAGAGTAGAAATTGTGTTTAGACAAATAACACACACTCATTTAAGATTGAGAAAACTGTGGATAATTCTCAAAATGCAGAATACTCTTAAAGCTTTTTTTCATACCTATGCCCTGCATTAAGCTACCAGCTATCAATATAGAGCATATCTGTTGTGAATTTCAGCTTAACTCTTTGCATGCTGGGTAATTTTGTCATCTGCTAAATTGTTGTCTGCAGCATATTCACAAGTTATCCTAACTACACACTTTCTTTCTGAGTTTTTCAGAAGTTCAGTCTCATTGACAAACAGTTCGGATATCAGATCAGGCACCACATTATGTTGGCCCTGATCTGGATCCAAACTGTTTGCATAGGTCATTAGTGGTGGGAGAATCCCACTACACACTTTCTTTCTAAGTTTTTCAGAAGTTCAGTCTCATTGACAATCAGTTTGGATATCAGATCAGGCACCACATTATGTTGGCCCTGATCTGGATCCAAACTGTTTGCATAGGTCATTAGTGGCGGGAGAATCCCACTACACACAGAAGTTCAGTCTCATTTACAAACAATTTGGATATCAGGTCAGGCCCCACATTATGTGGGGCCTGATCTGGATCCAAACTGTTTGCATAGGTCATTAGTGGTGGGAGAATCCGCCTCTAGCATCCAAAGAATACAAGTTCCAGTGGTCTAATGCTCTATCCATTCTTTCACTACATTCTTTTAGCATCATGTTCAGGTCCTCTACAAAAGTTATATAAATTGTGTCCCTTGGGTCAAAATTGGCACCGCCCCTGGGGTGTTAAGTTTTCAATAGAAACATATAGTGAAAACTTTGAAAATCTTCTCCTCTTATTGTCTGGTGAGCGATGTCAGGGCCATTCTGGCCCTCTTGTTTTTTTATTTGTAGGTCGGCCTTCCGTCGTCGAGGCTCCTGTCCCTATCCGAAAGTAAATATGCTGTAAAAACAATATAGGTCTTTAATTATAATATTGCTTATGCAAATCAGTTCTATAAATATTTTTTGATGATCTCTACGACCAAAAACCATATCCTATTCCATGTGTTTAAATAATATTGTTGTTGATAAAGCCACTGGGGGGAAACGTATCCCGGATATTGCTAATAAATGAGCTTTATTTTGACGCAACGGAGAGAACAGGATGGCAACGAGGGTAAGTAAATGCGTATTTTCTCTTAATTAGTTCTTTTTCGGCAATTGATAGGTGGTGCTTTAGATTCACCATACTCATATTATACACGTTATATACATGATTTGGAATCAAACAATGCAAACGATGGGGAAAATCACAAAATGAACGCCGTGCTCGCGAAAGAATGCATAACCATCTCCCAGATTTTTTTATGTTACTGAAAGATGGAATCAAAATCTAAAATTCTGAATTGAGCGATCGCTTTGAATATCATTCAACTATGTATACTGAAAATTTCAGTCATATTGTTTCAAGTTTGCCCAAAATATGGCCTGAAACGAATAGTCGGTTAATCACTGTTAGGGTACTGGGGATTGGTAGCTCAAAGATTTTAGTGTACTGGGTATTGCATGATAGTGTACTGGGTATTGCATTTCATTTGTTCTCTTTTTTTCGTTTTATTGAACGTTGTTAGATATTTCAGATATATTTCTGTCGTGATAAATGCTGTTTCTAGTCAATCGCACATTCCAGATAGATCTATATGCATCTGTATTGAAATACTCGATGATCACTGACTTATTAAAAGCCATTATCTATAAGTACCTGTTAATAATAGTTTTTGTGTAGCAGTGCCGTAAAATCCAACTCATCCATCCATCAATCATAATAGTCTTTTTACTTATTTCTCAATATATCTGTTGTTTACTCTTCAGTTAATTGATATGAGATTACATGTAGATCTATGTGTAGCTCCAGTTAACATGCTCAGTACCATATTGAGTACAGTAAAATTGAAATAGTAGTGCATAGTTAGCTCCCCTGTTGAAATTGTCGCCATTTACAGTGACAAAGAAGAAACTCATTGATAACGATCACGGCATCGTCTGGTTAGTCTCATACAAATATGTAGATCTATGCAAGATAAACAAATTGTACAAATTAAGTATGAAAATTAGGAGTTGAACACCACACTCAACTTCATAAAAATATAGTTTCATGAATGTTGTATTTGAACTTTTACACAGTTAAAATAAGTGCAAAAAAAATGGAGGGTCAGGAAACGTTCCCGATGTATTATAAACTCATACATAGGTACACAAAATCGTTAAGACAATTTGTAAGAAAATTTCTCTTTCGAAAGTCACAGTCCCGTAAATTATAGCAATGTGTCCTGTAAATTAGACTGACAAATAATATGATATACATTGCTTTATAAACAGCAGCATTCATCAAAAGGAGCATTTAGGAGTAATACAA
Source organism: Azorinus chamasolen (assembly GCA_963576725.1). Taxonomy (NCBI): domain Eukaryota; kingdom Metazoa; phylum Mollusca; class Bivalvia; order Cardiida; family Solecurtidae; genus Azorinus; species Azorinus chamasolen. Next base: position 89,187,288 of record OY755240.1, on the reverse strand, counting down.
GTAGACCGAAAATTTCAAATTCAACCCTGCATGTCGTGTTCAACTCTGTAATTTTACTGTCTGAGTTAAAACATCCCTTTTGACTGAACTATGCACTGACCGCTGACAAATGTATGTAATGAAAATAGTTTGATTCAGTCGAACAATCAATTGTTAACTGTTTGCAAGAGTTACTAATAAAATTAACAAAACTGATTACTACTTGCGTTCACATAACCCAGAACCAACCATTTGCTGGGGAAAAGTGTGCCATTGGATTTTCCCGTAAATTATAAAATTATGTTTAAGGACTATTGGTAAAGGACGTGAAGTTGAAAACTTTTTCAGGGACAGTGAACATTCTTCTCCCTTTTCCTGTAGGTACCAGGACGCCTGTCTTGCGCATTACATTTTCTTTTTCAATCAATTTCATCTGCTTTTGATGGCCTTAAGTTTGTTATATTTTATAGTACAGTCAAACATTGATAAGTCTATTAACACGATTTCCTACATACTCGTAATTCAAAGTTTCCATTAGAACTAAAACTACACTTAATTGTTCACCTCTTTATTGGCGAGTCTATATTATATTCGTATGTAGATCGGGCAATAGGAATAAATGCAATGAAGTGAATGGTTGCTCTTTTTTTTGTAGAAGAAATACCAAGTAAGCATGTTCGTGAGTTAACAAAAATAAAAGTAAATATAGTAGTGAAAAAAATCTGAAAAATTCTACAAATAATTGCCATTAATATATTGCCAATCTTGTTTTTATTGAACCATTTATTATTTCTAAATAGATTTGTATTATACTGGCATAATTTAAACTTACTTTACGTTTGGAAAATTGTGTAGAAATACTTTGATATTGGCATCCTCATCTACGGGACAATTTAATCTAAGCTACGAACTTTCATGTGGAATATTTAAACAATGCGAAAAGTTATGTTATTCAAACGTCGATAATTCGGTATTCAAATCATAATTATGAAATAATATGTATACAAATTCAAGGAGGCAATCCTGTAAGCTATTTCTGCAAAATGTCAAATAACTCACCGCTTTCTTAAGGAATTGTGTAGACGAATTATGTAGCAAAATGACATCCTCCATGAATTATTTACATGTGACTGGTTTAAGTATTGAATTAGACGTAATTGAGTGGCATGACACTCGGGAATGATGGAAGGGGCAACTGCAGAAATATATTTGTCTCGTAAATTAGGCCTCGTAGATTAGGATTTTTTCTTTTCCGCTGTATTTGATTGACCAGCAAAATTTTATATGCTTTCTCAAAGTACTTTTCATTAAATTTTGATAAACAATAGGTTATTTAGTACACAAAATTTGCAAAACAAACATAAAAAAGTGTTTTATGGGGAAACGAATATGCTTATTTGTGATGACTCGTAGATTAGAAAGCTAAATTCCTTAAGTGTAATTTAGACATTGGCCTCTGAATTTTTTTTCCATGGATAAATTTGGTAAAAATCTTTTTTCATACACATGATATACATTATTAAAGGGTGAATGAATAAGGCATTGCAGAATTATCGTGCAGTATGTGATATTCTATTTACCGTTATAGTTTAGCCTCGTAGATTAGGTCTGGTTTGGCGACATTGCATTAGCATGTCAGTGTATTTTAATGGTTGGTTGCTTTAGCGCCGTTTTGTCTTCGTGAAAAACATCCATTAATAATGAATAAATGCAGGGGTTTAAATCGGGCATGATTACATTCTACACTATATTATGGGTACAAGGAAAACTAAAAATGTCCATGGCGACATGCAAATTCCGCCACCCCTTGCAGATTTAAAGGCCTGGAAAGCCATTCAGAAAAACATTTTATACCGTAAAAATGTTTATGAAATAATCCTAATACATTGTATAATGAAAAATTGAGAAAAACAATGACACGACGTTAATTGCTTTTAATTGGCGAAATATCAGTTGACTTATATCGGCGACATTGATTGTCCATTTTTTTTGAGAATGGGTCCCCACCAAATAGGCTGTCCTATATCATTGAATGATTCATATAAACTGCATCAACTACAGTACAAGGTAAAGAAATGTCAACTTTTATACCCAACACAGGAACCAGTCTGTATTGTCCTCAAAGATAAGTTCATGCATAACTGAAAAATGCAAACACTGGGGTGTCATGTGTTATGTAAGAAAAATATCTTGCACTCCAGTTACTTGACACTTCTGACAGAGGCACTGACTAAACAGGGACATGTCACTTAGGTTCACACAAGTTCTTCACAAACCCTTTCTAGAATAACAGACATGCATTGTATCTATTCTCTGACAACCATGTATATCTACATGATAAACACAAAATGATGAAAATCCCATGAAAACAGTGCTACTTTATTTTGAGGCAAAATATTTGACACTAATTCTCAGTGGACTTGTAACCTTTGACTACACCATGGAGCATTTGCGGCTAATTGGTGTTCTGATACCAGTTACTTCTACCCAGTTACTGATTTGTATCTGAAAAGGTGTATAAAGGGTATCTGGGGTCTTCCTCCACCAGTAATTAGCTGGACGTCGCAATATGACTGAAAAACTGTTAAAGAGACGTAATATCTGAAACAAATAAACAAACAATTTTTAATGCATTTTTTTTCATATAAAATAGTTTGAAAATCATTTTCTGTCTCAATATGACACTGTACATAAAGAATATGTATTGCTAGAATATTACAACTAACGTTTTCAGGCTATCCGATCCCTGCTGAATTACATCGATGGATAGGGCATATTTTAACAACGCTTAAAGACCTATTATAGGGGTTCATAACTGCCCCTTTACCGCAAGTCAGTTAGCACAGTAGGGTTCTAATTGATAGATGCTAAACCCATATCATGCAGCAATATATGTACATATTTTAATTCAAAAGGTATCAGAGACAAATGTATTTTAAATCTAACAGCCTGGATCTAGATCAAACGCGGCATTATGCAGCATCTGATTTGGATCCAAAACTGTTTGCAAATAACAGTCAAGACACGACCAGCAGGATAAGGGTTAGTTGCAATTTATCCTTATCCTGCTGGTGGCCACTTGACTGTTATTTGCAAACAGTTTGGATCCAGATCAGAGGTAGCATAGCATACAGAATCTGATGTATGTACAAATCGTATTTAGATCTAAATATTGTTTTGCAGACGGCAATTTCAAAGCAGACGAAAGTACTGGAGGATATGGGTTAATGTGATGTAATAACTATCAAGCATGTTGGGACCCAACCACAATAAACAATCCAATTAACACCCTATCAAGTCAAAACTAGACCTTTAAACACTACTTTATGATGAAAAAAGAAGAATATTGCCTGAATAAACTTTTCAGAGGTCTTTTCACATTATTATGCTGGTGAATAAGCAAAAAAACAACTAAAGTGTAATGTACAATCCCCAGTACACCAAATTTAGACAATATGCAATACCCAGTACACCGTTTATCAATCCCCAGTACCCTAATAGTGACTAACCGACTATTCGTTTGTGGCCATATTTTGGGCAAACTTGAACCAATATGACTGAATTTTTCAGTATACATAGTGGAATGATATTCAAAGCGATCGCTCAATTCAGAATTTTATATTTTGATTCCATCTTTCAGTAACATAAAAAAATCTGGGAGAGGGTTATGCATTCTTTCGCGAGCACGGCGTTCATTTTGTGATTTTCCCCAACGTTTGCATTGTTTGATTCCAAATCATGTATATAGCGTGTATAATATGAGTATGGTGAATCTAAAGCACCACCTATCAATTGCCGAAAAAGAACTAATTAAGAGAAAATACGCATTTACTTACCCTCGTTGCCCTCCTGTTCTCTCCGTTGCGTCAAAATAAAGCTCATTTATTAGCAATATCCGGGATACGTTTCCCCCCAGTGACAGCGTTGGTCGTGAGAATATATCTCGGTAAAGACGGCTTGCCGGCTATCGCAACGCACCTGCTCGGCTATCGCATCGGACAATATTAAGGTATAAGGCGCATGCGTGAGGTGTAAAGACATGGATATTTTGACGCTGAGAATTTTGGACTTTTTATGGTTTAACGTGAATGGACAGTGTTAAATAGTGCTTACAGATGGATAAAAACAATTTGCACTCAAGCCAGAAACAACCACTACATCTAAAATTCAGAAGAAGAAACGTAAAAAAGCTGAAAAAAGAAAGCCTAGCAAATCTCCAGAAGCTATTTATAGCGACGGTCAGTCACCTGGTCAAACCGGTTCGATCACCCCAGGTACATCGATTACAGCACAGGTAAACAAATTTACTCCAAACCCTTTCTACGATAGCTGCCAAGATTATATATCGTCCGTCATGAATCCAACAGTGTCCCCAGTTATGAACTTTTCTCAGCAGCCAACATATGGCTTTCAACCTCAGACACCACAAGATACTTTTATTAATTCTCCACCACCATCGGCAATAGGGCTCATTGAAGATGTAAAGTCGATCAAATCAGTTATTCCGAAAATAGACAGAATAGAAGAAACAATCAGTAATATTAAACTACAAATGGCACAAATGGAATCAAAAGTTGCGAAATTAGAGACGAAAGTGAATGAAATAGACTCAGCTTGTGATTTCATAAGTAATGAAAGCGACCAGCAGAAAACAGAACTGAAGCAGGCTAAAGATCAGATCAAAAATTTAGACAAAAAGTGTAAACAGCTTGGAAAAAAAACGCGCACTCGTTTGAAGAACAGTACCAGAAATCCAGAGACGACATGCTCGACTTAAAAGCCCGCTCAATGCGCGACAATTTAATATTCTACGGAATCAAGGAAATAACAGAAGATGAAGACTGTGAATCTGGAGTGAAAGACTTTATTAAGGCACACATGGACCTAGACACAAGTCATATGGAAATCGACCGCGCACATAGGCTTGGATCCAGTAAAGCCAAGAAACCGCGTCCAATTGTGGTTAAATTCCACAACAGCAAAGACCGCGAAATGGTGCGTACAAAATCGTTAGAAACTGACATAAAAGCGACACTCAATGGTCTAAATTTAGGAGTAGGAGTTCAGTCACCGAAAGAGTACCGAGACGCCAGGAAGGCTCTGAACCCCATCAGCAAAGAGGAAGAAGGCCGCGGAAACAGCACACGCATTGTCGGTACCAAACTCTACGTCAACAACGTCATCAAGAAAAAGTACGTTAACGGAAGTGTATGTGACCACTCCACTGAATAGGGAAGTCATGAGAAAAACATTTCGATACTTACATGGAATATTAACGGCCTTGCGCGAAAAGTTTTAGACCCAGACTTTATTGAAATTATTCAAAGTTATGATATTGTGCTTTTATCAGAAACATGGATCTCTAGCAACACTCATTTTAACCTTGAAATACAAGGATATGACAGTGAACATTTACACGGTAATAAAACTCATAATGTAACTAAAGGCCGATACAGCGGCGGACTATCTGTTTACTACAAGCATTCAATTTCAAACAAAATTCAAATTGTTGAAAAACAACAAAATGGTATAATATGGATCAAGTTATGTAAAGACCTATTTTGCTTCAATGAAAATGTTTATATATGTAACACCTATATCCCACCATCAAACTCGAATGTTATAAATCCTGACACTTTCGACTTTTTTAACGAATTAGAAATAGGGCTAGAAAAATACAAAAGTTTAGGAAAATGTTTTGTGACAGGAGATCTTAATAGCCGATCCTCAGATATCAAAGATTTTATTGAATATGACATATATATTGATCATGACAACCAACTGTCAAACTCTGTTTACATCCCACCACGTGCCTCAAGAGATCACGTGCTCGATAGGTATTTTAAACGCTTGATCGAGCTTTGTCAGTCGACGTCTTTTGTTATAGGTAACGGTCGCCTGCATAGCGATCTAGGTATTGGGGATTATACATTCCATTCAGGTAAAGGCTCAAGCGTGGTAGATTATTTGTTATTGCATGCAAACGATCTGAACGATGTTACACACTTTAAAGTTTTAAACCCTACAGCATTTTCTGATCACTCTGGTCTAGCATTTTCATTCGAAAAGAAAAATACACCATTAGCACATGATACCATAAATTCAATAAACCAAAAAACATTTATTGCATTTGATGAAAGTAAAGTAGAGGAATTTAAACTTACCCTGGCACTAAACCGAAATGAATTTGTTACGTGTACTGAAAAATTACACCATAGCGACTGTATCGAAGATATAACAAATAAGTTTGTATCGATTTTACACGATTGTTCCACGAAGGTATTCGGACACACAGTTGGCTTTTTTAAACAACAGAAAACGAAAGGAAATAAAAAGCAATGGTTTAACACAGACTGTTATACTGCTAGGAAACAGTTTAATAAAGCAAGAAATGCATTCAATAGGAATAAAGCAAATGAAACACTACGTAACAATTTCTTAGAAGCAAAGTCATACTACAATAAAACAAAACGTACTTCAAAATAAATACATAAGAAATGAAAAAATCAATTTATCACGTTTAGGTAAATCTAACCCAAAACAATTCTGGAATAAAATTAAGCAGCAGTATACGAACAAACAGAAACAAGCACAAAATCTTAATATAACTGATTTATATGAACATTTCAAGAACTTGTATAGTTGCGAAAATGATAACAACGAAGACGCCGACAACACCACCGATAACAATGGCAATAACAGTAACAACAACGACAACAACAGGGACAACAACAACAATAACAATAATAACAATGATTCTTTAAATGAACACATTTTTGATGATGATTTAGACAAAGATATAACTATGCCTGAATTAAGGGACGCTGTATTCTCTCAAAATAACAACAAGAGTAGTGGACTAGATAATATATGTGCTGAAATTTATAAACATTCATTTGAAGAGACCTCCCAATTTATGCTAAACCTTTTTAAAAAATTTAATCGATTGCTATCAAAGGGAGAGTACCCAAACTGCTTCGGCGAAGGAATCATTTGCCCAGTATTCAAAGGAGGCGACATAGAAGATCCAAAAAATTATAGAGGTATAACTCTAATAAATATTCTTTCAAAAATATACTCACAAATCATTTTAAATAGACTCACAAAATGGAGCCAAAAACATGATAAAATAATTAAAAACCAATTCGGCTTCCAAAAAGGCAAGTCCACGATCGATTGCATCTTTGTATTACACTCCATAATTGCAAATACCCTAGCAAATAAAATGAAATTATATTGTGCCTTTATAGATTTTGAAAAGTGTTTTGACAAAATTGATAGAACTTACTTATTTCATAAGTTAATAACAGAAAATATAAGCTCGAAACTGGTAACAGCACTTAAAAGTATGTACAGGGTAGTTAAGGCATGTGTTAGATATAATACTGAAACATCATCATTTTTCGAATCAAACATCGGTGTAAAACAAGGGGGCCAGTGCTCTACCATAATGTTTTTATTTTTCGTAAATGACATATTGACACGCCTAAATAGTAATATCGATGGCTTATTCACTATTGATGACGCAAAATTATTCATCCTCTTATTTGCTGATGATGCGGTACTTTTTGCACATACCCCACAGGCTCTACAATCCTTACCTAACGATCTACAAATGTATTGCAACTCTTGGGGACTAAAGGTAAATACAAAGAAAACAAAAATCATGATATTCGAGAAAGGGTGACCTACAAAATACGATTTTTATTATAATAATATGAAACTAGATTTAGTAGAATCCTTTAAATACCTCGGTATAAACATGTTCAAAAACGGAAATTGGTTCCGAACACAGAAAAAATTAGCCGAACACTCCTTATTTGCTATGCACAATTTATTTATAATTTTTAACCAGTTAGATCTAGTTATAACAGATAAGTGTAAACTTTTTGACAGCCTAGTAGGATCTATACTTAATTACGGATCCGAAATTTTCGGATACCACGAATGTAAAAATATAGAACTAATACACTGTAAATTTCTGAGAAAGGTATTATGTGTTCGAAAAAGTACTAATCTTGATGGTTTGTATGGAGAGCTAGGTAGATATCCTATGAAGATACGCCGAAAAATCTTAATAATAAAATTTTGGATAAAAATGATCCAATCTGAAAATAATACACTTGTAAAGATAGTATACAATATGTTAAAACAAGACGCAAATAATAACAACACATATGGCGGTACAAATTGGGCATCACATGTAAATAAATTCTTGATGAAATAGGAATGTCAGATGTATGGATAATGCAAGAGAATATCACGATAAATTTTAATGTCATTAAACAACGACTCATAGATTCTTACAAGCAAAACTGGCATAATAGTATCAACAATTCAAGTCGACTAATGTCATACTGTAAGTACAAAGAAAACCTCGAAATAGAAAACTACCTTAGCTACATAAATATTAATAGTTACAGAATCGCCCTTACCAAATTTAGACTCTCTTCACATGATTTAGCTATTGAGAAAGGCAGACATTTAAATATACCAAGAACAGAAAGAATCTGTAAAAATTGCAACATGAACATGATAGAAGACGAATACCACTTCCTCTTAGTATGTCCGAAATTCAATGAATTACGACGACAATATTTTTCTCATAACTTCTGTCGGTGGCCAAATACTCACAAATTTAAAAACTTGATGTCATCTAAATCACCAAGAAGTATCCGTAATGTCTCGAAATTTATTTACAATGCATCCAAACTTAGAAGTGAAAATTAGAAAACTAAAAAATTCACAATCTCTGCCGCATCATTCATATACCCAAAATAAGAAAATACATTCATTTATTTAATTTACCATAACTCTAATCAGTCTATACTTCTCTGTAAATTTGACTGAATGAAGAATATAACTTTCCATGCCATTGCTCTTTACGTATGTAGATATTTATTTGTTCATATATATTGATGGCTATGAATATGCTTATGCTATTTTATGCCGAATAAAGATTTGTATCTTGTATCTTGTATTAAGACCTCTTACCTACAGTGGAATATCTATCTTAAGATAGATCACGTTGCATGAAATGCTGAAATTCACTATCCAAACATGGGGCTGGTAATAAATGTACATACATGTAATGTATATCATAAATTACCTTTGTGTGAGAATGTAATATTCCAAATAGAATGAAACACAAACTGCTTGTTGCACATTTTGTCATGGCTAACCCGAATTCAAGTCCACCTGTTCTAAAGGTATTTCACTTACATAGTAGATCAATTAAATCAAAAAGTGACAAACAATGTAATGTTGCAAACTGATAGAAACTGCGACAAACAACTCATTAATCTACCAAATATGAGATAAACTTCTGTATGTAACATCTAAATTCATAGCAGATTTTAGATGCTCGCGCTCCTATTCAAATATGATTAACCCGTGCAATTTGTTTGATATATGCCACCACTGACTGTTTAAATCCAGTTTTATCTATAAAATACAGTAGAACCTATTTTAGAGGCCATGCAAAAGAGGTGGACTTGAACTTTGGGCTTTTTGTATTATTTTTGCCTTGCTTTTTAGTACTCTCGTGTTCAGTAAAGGAGTGTTCTATAGTATGTGTCGGGAAAGTGCATAGATTGGCCGCTTCGGTGTTTTTCGTGTTTTTCCTGCCTCCTTCTTTCACCATCTTCAATCTTTCGCCGATTCCTCTCTCCATCTCACCATCAATCTCACACCTACTCTATCTTTCTCTCCACCCCTTCTCTCCCCCAACATGTCACCAATTCTCTAGCTTTCCTCTATCTCACCATCCATCCGTCTCTCCCCCACATTCTTTCTCCTATCTCCCCCGCTCTTCTCTCTTCTGTCACTCTCTCACCATCCCCCGTCCCCTCTATTCTAACTCTTTCCTTCTCACCTCTTTCTCTCCATCTTTTGTCTGCCTCTATCACGCCATCCGCCCTCACACTCTTTCTTTTCGCCACCAAGTCAAACGGCGAAAAGAAGATTACTGAAATGAAACCTAGCCTTTTCTTACAAAATACATATTCAAATAAACTGATACTTACGGTGGCACTGAGGTGATATATGCAAGATTTTTTTTCAAGTTTGTTTTTACGAGATAATTTTTTTTATTATCTCGAGAAAACGAAACAAAGTTCGTTTTCCTGAGATAATATTTTTTGTTATCTCAAGAAAACGAAGTACATGTAGTTCGTTTTGACGAGATAATTTTTTTTATTATCTCGAGAAAACGAAAAAAGTTCGTTTTCCTGAGATATTTATTTTTATTATCTCAAGAAAACGAAGTAGTTCGTTTTGACGAGATAATTTTTTTTATTATCTCGAGAAAACGAAAAAAGTTCGTTTTCATGAGATAATCTTTTTTATTATCTCAAGAAAACGAAGTAGTTCGTTTTAACGAGATGAAAAGAATTATTATCTCGAGAAAACGAAATAGTTCGTTTTAACGAGATAAAAAAAATTATTATCTCGAGAAAACGAAACAAAAATTTTTAAGTCGTGCGCAGGACTTAATAAGCCAATCAGAACCCTCCATCAGAGTCAATTGTTCATCTATGGAGTTTCTCGTTTCCCGCTTAGCGAGGCTCGATAGATTTGCAAACACTTTTGACCTAGATCAGACAAGTAACAAGCGTCTGATCAGGATCTAAGCTGTCTGATACTCTGGCAATATAATTTTCCCAAAGTAAGCGAATCAGAAGAAGTTACGAATTTATGTGGAAACGAATTATTTTTGCTGCATGATAAGAGTTATTCCTTTCCTCGATATATAATTAAAGACCTATATTGTTTTTACAGCATATTTACTTTCGGATAGGGGCAGGGGCCTCGACGACGGAAGGCCGATCTACAAATAAAAAACAACAAAATACGATTAAATAATAATAATAAACTTCCATTTTTTGAACAACAGGTGAGATAGTAACAGAGCATCAATTCCGCGAAATATTTTCAGGAGACATGCTCTAGGGGAGAGAAAAAAACAGTATCTTTACTTTCAGATGGAGGGAGGGGCTAATGTTCGGATCGGGAGGGGGCTAATGTCCGGATTGGATTTATCGATCAAAAACAAAAAAACATAAGGTATAAACTCGATTTTGTTTATATTTTAAATGTAAAAGGTTACAATATACGGTGTGCCTAAAATAAGCAATGACGGGTTATGGCCAGTTATGACGGGTTATGACGGTTTGTGGCCAGTACTGGCGAGTAATAACGGCATATAAGGATCAAATTAGTTATATTGTAACCTTTTACATTGAAAATATAACAAAAATCGAGTTTATACCTTATGTTTTTTGTTTTTGATCGATATTTCCAATCCGGACATTAGCCCCATCCCGATCCGGACATTAGCCCCTCCCCCCATCTGAAAGTAAAGATACTGTTTTTTTCTCCCCTAGAGCATGTCTCCTGAAAATATTTCGCGGAATTGATGCTCTGTTACTATCTCACCTGTTGTTAAAAAAAATGGAAGTTTATTATTATTATTTAATCGTATTTTGTTGTTTTTTATTTGTAGATTGGCCTTCCGTCGTCGAGGCCCCTGCCCCTATCCGAAAGTAAATATGCTGTAAAAATAATATAGGTCTTTGATTATAATATTGCTTATGCAAATCAGTTCTATAAATATTTTTGATGATCTTTACGACCAAAAACCATATCCTATTCCATGTGTTTTAATAATATTGTTGTTGATAAAGTGTCGGTCGTGTGAATATATCTCGGTAAAGACGGCTTGCCGGCTATCGCAACGCACCTGCTCGGCTCTCGCATCGGACAATATTAAGACCTCTTACCTACAGTGGAATATCTATCTTAAGATAGATCACGTTGCATGAAATGCTGAAATTCACCATCCAAACATGGGGCTGGTAATAAATGTACATACATGTAATGTATATCATAAATTACCTTTGTGTGAGAATGTAATATTTCAAATAGAATGAAACACAAACTGCTTGTTGCACATTCTGTCATGGCTAACCCGAATCCAAGTCCACCTGTTCTAAGGTATTTCACTTACATAGTAGATCAATTAAATCCAAAAGTTTGTGTCAAACAGTGTAATGTAGCAAACTGATAGAAACTGCGACAAACAGCTTATTAATCTGCAAAATAGGTGATAAATGACACAATGTACTTCAGGATACAAGGAAAGGAGACAGAACAGACAGGCGAACATGGAGACGTGTAGATCTATCTATATCTATAGTGGTTAGTAATTAATAGTACATTTTACAAGAAGTATAACCTCCAAGTTGATAATCTCAATTTAGAATATAAATTTAGTTTGTATCCTATTTGTATTTAGTCAGTTACTTGAGAATTATTCAAGTAAATATGGTAAATAGTCTGGACTCAGTCGGACGCCAAGTATTTTGACGTCTTTGTAGGATCTAGCCTGTTTAGCATGCTGACATTGATATTGAAAAGGAAATGATCTGATATGCTTGAGAAGTGTAGATATAAGTTGATAAATCTGTTCATCCTGGTCCATATTATTTTACACTTACACAGTCTGGATTTAGACTAGATGAACCATTTGTCTGCAAAAGTTGTCTGCACAAATTCCTATTATAAAGTGTCCGTTTATTTATTGTTTTCAAAATTAAAAGTATAGAAAAAGAGCAGCGCAGATCTTTTAATTTGTAAACATGCCCATGTATATCATTATATAAATACACACACGTACACGCGCAAGCATTCAAGGACGCACGCAAACTATTAGATTCTAGGGTTGTCTGTAGAGAGACAGACAGCCATAGGCGGAGAAAGGTTGGAGAGAGGGATTGGAAGAGATAGATGGAAGGAGAGGGATAGAAAGATGGAGAGAGAGAAGAAGAGCGGAGAGAAATAGAGAGCGCGTTGGAGAGGGAGACATGCACAGACAGAAAGAGAAAGGAAGACAGAGAGAGAGAGAGAGGACTCCCCTCTGATCAGGGTCTGTACAGTTTGCTTACAGAACTTAATAGATGTCTTTAGATTCTAAAATGGCTACAATGTTCCAATTCCAGTATTTCATTATAACTATTGTGTTCATGAATCCTCAAATAGGTAATGAATTTTGGATTTGACATAGAACAGACAATTGTTTGCATGTATTTCAGGTAACTGTGCATATTTTACCACTTATCCTGCTGAAAATACTACTGAAGCTCTGATCTGTGGCATGTTTAGCTTACTTCCGATTAGTAAAAGGGTTTGACACTTTGGACCGAGTGACCAACAGCTGAGAAAATTGATGGGATACCGAGTTGTCTCATCTAAATCCAAGCTATATCGCCAATTCGCATTAGGTCCCACTTAGCAAGATAAAGGTCAATACACATTTGTTAAAAGACTTCCTACTGAGATTGATAGTTGAGCTGCAGTTCTCTTATCAAGGACTACCGTAGTGAAATATGGTATTGTTTAGACATGGTCGGTAACACTCCGGTGACTGACTGACTAACTGACCAATTAAACGAATGTAGGTAATAATGCCTTAGGTAAAAATGTAATAGGTAAAAATGCCACAGATATAAAAAAAAATCAATAACAAATATTTTTTCAATTTATAAAAGGTTTCATTATTGTTTCAAAATATAGTATTATGTATTGCAACATACTACAGATAAAAAACAACAACTCACAAGTAATGCAAAACAGAGTAGACCCAGATTAGAAGGCTCCTATAGGAGCCGTCTGATCAGGATTTGCTCTGTTTGTTACTCGAATTTGATAGATAGATCTGTTTCACTGTTGTTTCAAAAGATAGTATTATGTTCTAAAGTTAAAAAAAAAATAATGCAAATCAAAAGTCCACCTGTTGAGTTATTGACAATGGTTAATCGACGTCGCCAGCCTCAGTTCCCATGTGGAATTTGTTCTGTTGAGTGTGAGGGTACTAACTGTCTCTGTTGCGAGGTGAGTAAATTATTTGATTACTTATATTAAGACGACTTTAAGCCATTACCTCATAGGCTATTTTTGGATCTAACCACTTTGAATAAATCTACAAAAAGGGAAATTACCTAGAGAAAATGATCTTTTGTAGAATTTTGTAGTTTTTAAACCATTGTGATAAATAGAGCATTTGCTCCTAATGGCAAATGCTCTACTTATCACAATGGTTTAAAAACGTGACTATTACAGGGGCGTAAAAAGGCGAATTTATGGAGGAAAGGGTTAACTAACTCCATCCTTTTTGTATATATATAAAATCTCACAGAACAAATATTGAGTTGCAACGATCAGTAGTGTGATTTGTGATATATTTAATCAAACAGTTAAGTTTAGAGACTGAGCAAGCAGCTCATACAGAAGCAAACTGTTTTTAGAAGCATAAGAAGACGTTTTTACCAGATACCTGTAAGATATACCCTTATCATTAACCTGCAAACTGACTTTTGTAGTGAAATGAAAACGTTTATTCGGTAATGTATTCAATAATGAACGTCTATCAAAATTTGTTTGACTCTGCAAACATTATTTGAAATTAACCCTTGCTGGGCATGTTTGGGTTTGGTGAAATGTCAAATATTGTGGCGAAGGGAAGTAACTTGTACGAAATTGAAGGGAAAGGTGGGGTTCAAAAGTACAGGTATCCGTCTTTTACGTGGTAAAGGTAAAGTCAAATCAAAACACTTATTAAAAGACAAGTCATTCATTCATTACGTTTGGTAAATGTAATATGCTAATAGCACACAATTATCAATGTTTATTATACCATGAATTGTATTACCACAAGAAGGATATTCCTTATAATTATTTACAAACAGAATAGATCCAGATCATACAGATTCTGAAACATAGCCTTCTGCTCAGGTTTTATCCTATTTTCTCAATGACAATTAATGAATATTCATTAGGTGAATATCATTGTATATAAAACACGCATAAGTTGTATAACCACAATTAACTAACACCTTTATAATTATTTTTCTAAACTTCAAAACAAGGTAGACCCAAATAAAAATTACATCTATCGGATCTAGATCTACCCTGTTTGCTCAGTGGCAGGTTTAAAAAGATTCATTTAGTAAGGTAATTAGCACACTCCTTGCAAAATAAACATTGTAGATCACAAGGAGGAGATTCCTTATAATTTAAAGCTATATGATCTGGCTCTACTCTGTTGTTTAATTAATACTAGTATCGTTTTTCATAGTGAGGGGCTTTGGTAAACCTTGACCATTTTGGTGAGGGGCTTTTGAATGAGGTGTTCTTGTAGTGAGGGGCTCCTGTAGTGAGTGGCTTTTGTATCAGAGGATTTTATATTGAGGGGATATTGTGATACACCCGAAAACTGTACAAACCTCGACCATTTAAAGCTTACCGTTTGGTTGGATCTTATTAGTTAGTTTCCATGTAGACGGAGCGTTAATGTAACTGAGTGATTAACCAAAAAATGGAGACATTAGTGCTGTGGCTAAAATGGCATTTTTCTCTGTTTGATGATTTTAATTATGTTATATTGGATTATTCAAACTTTTTCCTTTCAATAAACATCCATTAGGCTAGATCATAACCAAATTATAGCTCTCCCAAGTTCTGTAGACACTGACAATGAAGTCGTAATGTTCCGATATATGACGTTATGTAGGATGACAGTCAAAACAGTGAATTGAATTTATAAATTAAAGCTATTGGTTTAAACGGTAAAAATGATTGAACGGTTGATATACATGGGTGACGGTCCTTGTGTCAAACTGCCAGTGCGTCAAAAACGTTTTATTCAGTGTAATCTGTCTTAGGCGATCATAATAAGGTATACTTATGTGGTCTCTAATGCAAGTGGTAGCTTAATGCAGATTAAAAGTAATATAGAAAGCTCTTATAGGAGCTTTCTACATTACTTTTGCCCTGCATTAAGCGACCGCCTGGTTTTTTAAGATTCATGTGTCAAATAAATGTAGCGTCTACTTTAGTACAAAAGTAGATTCGTCAAAGACAATACATAGAGAAATATTTTTTATGGTGAAATAAAATGCAAAAATCAAATATACAAATATTGAAGACTGCGATTTTTACAGACGAGAATTACAAAAGAAAGAAAGCCCATTTTTAAAGGTTGGTTATTTTTTCAAACATTCTTGATCCAAATCAGATCAGATCTGGATCAGCTGTTTGACACACGAATGCTATTTTATGATGAAATTATTTGAAAATGCATAAAAAAAATTAACTAGCAAGCAAAAGGCTAATCCAATTTTAAAAGTGTGATTAACATTGGCGTAGTGCCTATATTTATAATATTTGATACTCTAAACAGAACACTTCTATTACAAAGCTCATCAACGAGAACGTTAGCTCTAAGAAATTATTTGCAATAAGAAATATGCACAATGTAAGTGAAGGCATGTGTGAGATATCAAGGTAAAAACTCGCGATATTTTTATTCAAATATAGGGATAAAAAACGGAGACCCGAGCTCCGGTCTTATGTTTCATTAATGATATTTCATAATATATTAACCAAGACTTAGACTTAGATGGAATTTTAACTTTCGATGAACGTAAGCTATTTATGGTATTATTCGCGGACGACAGAATACTATTCAGCTACAATCCAGAAAACTTGCAATTAATGCTAGATATACAAAATTACTGCGATATATGGGGGTTAAAAATTAACGAAACTAAAACAAAAGTACATTTAGTGATATTTGAAAGAGGAGACACAAAAGATACGAATTTTACATAAACAACATTACAAACAGTTACTTCATTTAAATATCTTGGAGTGTACTTCTTTAAAAACGGTAACTGGCATATGACACAGAAACGAATAACACAACATGCGTCATTTTCGCTACATAATTTGTTCATTGTATTAAACCAGGTAGAATAATCCACCTCCGAATGTGTAGACTATTTGATAGTCTAGTAGCACCTACATTAAATTATTGTGCTGAAGTATTCATAAAGATGTCGGAAATAAAATGCATGTTCTGTATATTCAATTCATTTCAGGTGTGCTTATATGGGTTTATTATTATCATTAACTGTCCCCAGCTGTTACCCATTACCTGTAAAGTATATACGAAATAAAGATATCATGAATATTTATTAGCCGGCTTGTTGACGCCAGGTGTATTAAAACGGAGCAGCTCCTGATCAGTCTTAATTGGGTCTACTCTGTTAGCATATGCGTGAAAAGGGAAATGGTTGAAGTATACCGCCTCGGCCAGGCGTAAAGCAAACCATGCTAAACAGGTAGTAATATTACAGAAGTGCGCTACTATACTGATAATCCTAACCCTGTCCCTGCTGTTGTTTAATATACGGGAGCTGACACGGAGTATTCCCGATTCCATATTGTTCTTTCAGGCACATCGCGGAAGGATCCGAATAATGCCTATATAGAGTAGCCGTATTCAATTAATGATCCTAATCCTGAGGTCTTAATAACTGTAGTATTTAAAGACGCCTCACCGATTTGTAGTAAAATTATGTAATTGGAAGCATGAAAGGCGTCTAGTCCCTCGGAGTCTGGCCATTGCCTATAAAGACATTTCAAAGCTCCTTCAGAAAGTGACCCCCCATTATCGCATTTCTTTGGTGTAAATACTTTCATAATGTGGTATTAACTGTGATATTCTCTTATAATTCGAAAATGAATGGCATTGTGCAATGGGTATTGTTTATATTTTGATGTATTGCTGTGATACTGTACAATGAAGATACTTAAATAATGATTCAATACATACACAGTATCCAGCTGTGCGGATTACTGATTATTGATTCCCTGGAGTGCTCCTGCAGTGTCCAGTCAGGGTCAATGACCATATGAGATAAAGGTGTGCAATTATACCTTGATCCAGGTAGATAGGCAAATTAAGTATATATTCTTTATTCGAGTCTCTTCATGGTAACAATAATACACAGCCATCACTATATCTATAAAAATAACCATGTCATTTATAATTGAATTATAAGAGACTATACATATATCACCTTATAATTTCATAATTATTGCACTATATCTATACAAGAATTAAAAAGTATACAGATATTAAGAAGTCTAAGAAGTCTGTTAATCCTACAAACAAGACATCTGCATAATCATGAGTACATCTATCTGCTTATATAAAAACTACTTAAATTAGAAAGCATATGAAAACTGACTACAGAAAAACGGCCAAACAAGCCACGTTACAAAATGTTCCTAAAAATACGATTATTACCTCAAATCAGATTTGAGATAAACTGATTAACAGAGACTTTATACATTAAATAAACAGCAAAGATTTAAACATTTGTTACAGACATCATTTACAATAAAATAGACCAATACTTTAATACCCGTGCCTAGTTTCACAATAAAATAAACTGATACACATATACCAGAGTAGAGAGTACTCTACTATCCGAGCACTTATGTGTCCGAACTATCGACGACTACTTATCTAACACTTTCCTTCACACAAATGGTCTCCACGCATTTGCCAACATAGTACCGGTAGACCCAGAATATAGGGCTCCTAAATGAGTCATCTGATCAGGGTCTGCTCTGTATGCTAGTGGGACCCGAAATATTTGCAAATCTACTGTCTAAAATGGATACAAGAAGACAGAGTCCCGCAATTTTACATAACAGTGGGCTTTAGAGTAAAATACTTCGGACAATGGAGGAGCACAAGTCTTTCATCCTCTACAGTGTCCTCACAAAAAGGACATACCCTGTCTTCTACTGGCTGATTTAGGTATCTTCCTGTCTCTATTTTAAGTGGAACTACTACACACCTAAACTTTGCAAGTGAGGATCTATGAGATGCAGACATATTCAAAGTACAATATAATTCAACTCCGTAAAATCTCTTAAACAGTCTTATAATATCTGAACTTATTTCTGCCAGACCCTTTAGCTCCAAACTCTCTGTCAATTCTGATCTTCCAATCATACATGTGTCGAATGGTAAGCTTATCTGCCACTTTGTTTGCAATATAATTATTTGGCTTTCACAGATCTGCAACAAGTATAAAATTCCCCAAGTCCAAACTTTTTAAACATATTATTAACAGAGAAGCACTAATTTCTACATTAAGTGCTAGGCAGTACATAATGCCAGTTTTTGTGTGAAATAACCAATAAAAATACCTGTTTTTACGCATGAGAAGAGTAGACAGAGAAGCCGTTTGATCAGGGTCTAATATGTTTGCTTTTGACATTATATCGATCTGATTCTACAGTTTATGCCAAAGAAAATCGTCTTTTTATAGAAATAACATGTTTTACGCATAAGCAAACAGAGTAAACCCAGATAGAAAGCGATTATCAGGTTCTTCTCTGTTTGCTTTTGACACTATAGATCCGATTCTACAGGGGTTTTTTTGTCAAAGCAAAAACTTCTCTTTATAGAAATAGCAAACAAATTAGACCCAGATCAGACGACTCCTTTAGATCAGAGTCTGCTGTATATTCTAATGGAGTTTGATAGATATGTTTCTTTACTTTCTAAAATGTCTTCAATGTTCCACCTTCCATATTTCATTATAACTTATTTGTCCGTGACTATTCAGTAGGTAGTGTTTGCTTTTGACACGGTATAGATCAGATTCTAGTTTTTGTCAAAGCAAACACTTCTCTTCATATAGAATTAACTTATATTTATGCATAAACAAACAGAGTAGATCCAGATTAGACGACTCCTACAGAAGCCGTCTGATCAGTGTCTGCTCTGTTTGCTTTTGACACGATATAGATCTGATTCTACAGTTTTTTTCAAAGCAAATAGTGAAAGGGTAATAGGTGCATGTTTAGAAACTGCAGAAACAAACATATACATTTTCTTATAGAGAAATCAATGATAAATAACAAACTATCATTTCATTTACCTGTAGATATTTTATCAATAATTCTGCTGCATATTGGGATAACCTGATAATTGACCACTGATATCCAGCAGTTAAATTCCCAGCAGGGCACCATAAAGTACCCACAACACACAGCATGGGGTTAATGGGTCAACATTCCTTCCGAAATTATTTTAACCCTTTACCCAAAAGATGATTTGCCCCAAAAAAAAACACCATTGATTGCCAAATAAGTCGTTAATTATTGATCAATACGCTTTAAATTCACACGAACATTATAATTTACATGGTTCAATTTATGCCATGAAAAGTATCAGTTTATTTGAATAAGTATTTTGTAAGAAAAGGCTAGGTTTCATTTCAGTAATCTTCTTTTCGCCGTTTGACCTGGTGGCGAAAAGAAGACAGAGAAACCAATGATTGTTTATAAAGTCATTCTTTTCTTTTCATTACCAGTACGTACATGGTATATTATTTTGTAAGTTAATTCAAGTTTGATTTCGGAAATCTTCTTTTCGCTATTGGACTCGGGGGCGAAATAAAAATTCGGAAACAATAAGTGCTTATAAAATCGTTTATTTGTTCACACCTTACATCGCATCATACATTAGATATGGTGTATTTTATACGCGTGAATATTTCATGTTATTTGGATAAGAATTATTCTTTTCACCGTTGGACGGCGAAACGAAGATTGATAACACAATTATTGTTCGAAAAAAACATTTTTTGCCAATCCGCTTTAAATTATCTCACCATACACATAAGATGGCATCTTTTCTACAAGTGCAAAATTCAGCTGAGTATTGTAAAAGAAATGTCAAGTTTAATTTCAGTATTTTTCTTTTCGCCGTTGTACTCGGCGGCGAATAGAAGATTGTGTAACCAATACTTTTTTTTAAAAAAATTGATACTGAATGCAATCAAAGTGAAGTAAAATACAGTAAAACCCATTTAAACCGGACGTTCAGTTTAGAATAATTTTCGGTCTTAGAGACAGGTGGCTGCTCAATGCTGGGTGAAAGTCATACAGAAAGCTCCTCTGCATGACTTTCACCCAGAATCAAGCAACCACCTGCCTCAAAGTATCTAAATTCTTCTCTACTAGAATTCCGGTTCAGAAAGGTTTTGCTGTCACACAATATATACTCAAACAAATAACATTTACATGCAATACAAAAAAACAAGTAATACAGAAAGATCCAACGAGAACTTTTAGTATACGGCTCGCACTCCATGAATATTCATGCAAAAAATAATGTCTGCATTGTTACAATGGTACATGAACAGCAGAAATTTTGTTTTGCTATGACAAAAACTGTAGAATATGAATCACATAATATCATAAGCAACCATAGCAAACCCTGGACAGACAGCTCCTACAGGGACTGTCTAATCTGGATCTATTTTTTGCAAAGGCGTTAGTTAAAACGCATACACGAGCACAGCTGTGGAGTAAAGGGTTAATTATCTACCCTTACATCGTAATTTGTTTCTAATGGAAAATGGATACATAAATACTTAGCCATGGCAGACTCATCTGACATCATTATCGTATTTATATTATTTCATAAGCTAACAGAGCAGACCCTGATCTGTGGTTTCTCTGTTTACAACGGCGTTAAATGGCATATCTACAGTAAAACATCTCTGTAACCAAAACTTGTTTGCAAAGTCATTATAAATATTTACCATCTTGGTTATGCATAAAAGATGGTATATTTTTGAAGCACACAGAGTTCAGCTGAACAGAATAAGTATTTTGAAAGAGAGCTTATATTTGATTACCGATTGTGTTACACGCCCGGGTCTTCCCGCGGTAGAGCATCATAATGCTGCATGATTGTATATTCTTTAAATTTGTATAAATATGTAACTGCTTTGTAAACTGTTACACCTTAGTTCCATTTAATTCTGTTTTAATGAGCTCTTAGAAATGATAGTCTACTATAGATCACGATTGTGTTACACGCCCGGGTCTTCCCGCGGTAGAGCATCATAATGCTGCATAATTGTGTATTCTTTAAAATTGTATAAATATGTAACTGCTTTGTAAACTGTCATACCTTAGTTAATTAAATTCCGTTTTAATTAACTCTTAGAAATGAAAGTCTATTATAGATCACGATTGTGTTACACGCCCGGGTCTTCCTGTGGTAGAGCATCAAAATGCTGATTGATTGTGTTTCTCTGTTAACTGTCCCACTGTATTTGTTTTATTCTTTAAATTTGTATAAATATGTAACTGCTTTTTAAACTGTCGCAACCTTATTTCCATTAAATTCTGTTTTAATTAGCTCTTAGAAATGAAAGTCTATTATAGATCACGAACATGTTACACACCCGGGTCTTCCCGCGGTAGAGCATCAAAATGCTGCATGTTTGTGTTTCTGCAAACTGTCCCACCTTTTAAATTCTGTTTTAATTAGCTCTTAGAAATTAAAGTCTATTATAGATCACGATTGTGTTACATACCCGGGTCTTCCCGCGGTAGAGCATCATAATGCTGCATGATTGTGTATTCTTTAAATTTGTATAAATATGTAACTGCTTTTTAAACTGTCGCAACCTTAGTTCCATTAAATTCTGTTTTAATTAGCTCTTATAAATGAAAGTCTTTTATAATCACGGTCCTGTTGCACGCCCGGGTCTACCCGCGGTAGAGCATTAAAATGCTGCATTGCAATAGAGAGCAAATGCTCTATTTATCACAGTGTTTTAAGATCTTCACAGCTACAACCTTTCCTTTTCTCTAAACCAGCATTGTTGTTTTAATTAGCTCTTAGAAATGAAAGTCTATTATAATCACGATCCTGTTACACGCCCGGGTCTACCCGCGGTAGAGCATCAAAATGCTGCATTGCAATAGAGAGCAAATGCTCTATTTATCACAGTGATTTCAGATCTTCACATTTCTAACCTTTCCTTTTCTCTAGAGCAGCACAATGCTGCATGATTACTTTAAACTGTCCCTATTATAATTATTTTATATCAAAATACTAAATGGTTGCATGGATGGAGAGAGGGAGTGGTGAGATGGATGGAAAGAGAGAGGAGACATCAGAGGACGAATAGAGCAATATCTCTATTTAGATCAATAGAGCTATTTATCACAATGGGATACAGTTTTGTTGGGTGAGAGGCGAAAGAGATGGGGAGATGAAGATAGAGAGGGATGGATGGTATGGGGCAGGGGGACGGGAGACGGGGCAGGAGATGAAGAGAAGGGTGGTATGACAGAGGGGGCAGGGGAATGATTTCTTGAGAGAGGGGACAATACTATTGGACAGATATGGCTGGAGAGTGAGGAAAAGAGGGATGGTGAGATAGAGGGAGAAAGAACGAAGAGAGAAGTAATACAGAAAAGATGGGCTGAGATGGGAAGATAGGGTGAGATGTATGAAGGGCAAAGGAAAGAAAGATGGGAGCGAGGAGAGGATGCGGTGTGAGAAATATAGAGGGTACTGGTGAGATGGAAGGAGAGAGGGTAGACAGAGAAATGGACTTGGGGCTGGGGGAGGGGAAGGAGCAAGTGGGTGTAATAGTGAGGGATGGAGAAGGAGACAGAAAATGTGGACTGATGGAGAAATGCTGATAGAAGGAGAGACAGATAGAGGGGTGGTGAGAGCGGGAATAGCAGCGTGAGGAAGATAGGGGAGGGTGTTAGAGGAGAGACTGGAAGAGTGATGAAAAAGAGTGAGATAGGGGGAAGAGTGTGAGGGCGGATGGCGTGATAGAGGCAGACAAAAGATGGAGAGAAAGAGGTGAGAAGGAAAGAGTTAGAATAGAGGGGACGGGGGATGGTGAGAGAGTGACAGAAGAGAGAAGAAGAGCGGGTGAGATAGGGGAAAGAATGTGGGGGAGAGACGGATGGATGTTGAGATAGAGGAAAGCTAGAGAATTGGTGACATGTTGGGGGAGAGAAGGGGGTGGAGAGAAAGATAGAGTAGGTGTGAGATTGATGGTGAGATGGAGAGAGGAATGGGCGAAAGATTGAAGATTGTGAAAGAAGGAGGAGGGAAAAACACGAAAAACACCGAAGCGGCCAATCTATGCACTTTCCCGACACATACTATAGAACACTCCTTCACTCAACACGAGAGTATTAGAAAGCAAGGCAAAAATAATACAAAAGGCCCAAAGTTCAAGTCCACCTCTTTTGCATGGCCTCTAAAATAGGTTCTACTGTATTTTATAGATAAAACTGGATCTAAACAGTCAATGGTGGCATATATCAAACAAATTGCACGGGTTAATCATGTTTGAATAGGAGCGCGAGCATCTAAAATCTGCTATGAATTTAGATGTTACATACAGAAGTTTATCTCATATTTGGTAGATTAATGAGTTGTTTGTCACAGTTTCTATCAGTTAGCTAAATTACATTTTTTGTCACTTTTTGATTTAATTGATCTACTATGTAAGTGAAATATATATATATATATATCTTTATTTCCTCCATAATTGAAGATTATAAATCACATGTAAGTAACAGTATCAGAGAAAAAGAAAACAAGTACAATACAACACAACATCCACGCTACACATAAACATAATACATACACAACCAATGCAAATGCAAAATTATATTCCATATATGTACTCTGCTAGTACACCTCTAACCGAAACGAAACGTAGAGACTGTACAAGAGAACATGTTAACTAAGACAAGTAATGTGAACCTGTCTGCGATAATTGAATATAAACAAACGTACATAATGATGCATACACACCCTCAGACAAACATATCATACATATACGAAACAAATGTACAAAGAATGACGGGTAAATATAAATTTCAGAGCGAAGATCTGCGCATTAGTTATACGATTCAAACTACATGCATGCATCATGTATCTCTCTGATCGAAACGAAATACAGAGAATACACAAGGCTACATACAAGTAGTAACCAACTTGCATTTATATGAATCAAACGGCAGCTATAGAGTAGCTATATCGACACAACATTGGTTCTGTAGACTGCCCACTTTGCAAACGTAATGTACATGCTTGAAAAGAAATTTCAACAAATCATTGTAACATTTTCCAGTCGGAAGTAACAATTCAATCTCTGGATGATACACCAAGTAGTGTATTAACATACACTGGCCGGCCAAGGGCCAATATACAATTACAAACTTGCTGCCCAAACAGGCGAACAATACCGTCTAACATGTTTTGTCTTGCTGTGAATGTCATGGGACAGTCTAAAATAAGATGATCTGTTAAATTACTCATATTGCAGTCATTTGTACATTTATAGCAGACATCATCGTACCTAGACAAATAAGCCACTAACTGGGCAACTGACTTGACATGGGTTAACATTTTAGGAAACAATTGAGAAAAGTTCCATAAATTACACATTTGATAGTTACAATGTACTGATCTGAATCTACTGAATCTATCAACAGACGTGCGGGTATTCCTTTCTATTATATATGTGTCTCTGATTGCTTTCTTAACGAGTCGTTTCCATGCCAATTTGTCTGGAAAAGAACCATCTTTCAAGTATGTCAACATAAAATGTCTTAAACCATATTTACTCAGTATATGTTCAACTTCTGGCAGGAAACCAAACTTGACTCTGTTTAACATAAATGAGCAAAGTCTAAACAAAAACATTGTCTTGATCGCACAGTCTGCATGTAGTCTGCATAATTGACCAAACAGATTTAATTTTCTGTATTCAATCTCTAATTCCAACGGTAAGCAATCAAGCATACTTAAAACACAATCAGTACTAGTTCTTACGTTAAGACCCTGTATGTACTTTAAACAGAAGCGATGAGCTCGCTCAAGATCCAAAATGGCAGTGTTGGTCAAGGTAGGCCAACATTCACATCCATACAGTGCCTTCGTAAGAACCGCTGAATTGTATATCCGTTTACAACTTGATGGCTGCAACCCATTATCATTAAAACCAAGATTAGTAAGGCTAAAGAACGTGCCACGAAGCTTGTTACAACTCTCTTTTACAACACAATCTGCTTTCATATTTCTGTTCATTAAAATTCCAGACGCTTATAATTCTCAACATAAGGTATGATATCTGTGCCAAGTGAAAAACTAGATACATTACATGCGTTTGAACGTTTAACACTAAACACTAGAATCCCACATTTAGTAGGGTTATACTGGTGCCTCAATATGCATGAATAACGATAGCATTCATCTAGCATCAACTGCAACGAACTCCTTGACATGGCAAGCAAAAGCATGTCGTCTGCTACAGTTGGAGCACAGAAACTATTGTTATTAATGGAAAACCCAACATTGAGCTTCCGTAATTTAACAATCAGACCGTTTATATAACAAAGATAGAGGAATGGCGACCACACCCCGCCCTGCCTGGTACCCTGTAATATAGGGAACCAGCTAGACAAAAAAACCTTTATGCAAAACGCAACTGGTCATATTACTATGCATTTCTATAACATTCAGCAGTAAAGCTAAGGGTAAGCCATCCTTATACAGTTTGTAAAATAATCCATCATGCCAAACTCGATCAAAAGCCTGTCTTGCATCGAGAAAACATGCATACAAGTTACTTCCACACTCGCTGCTATACGAGACTGCTTCTCTTAATAGAAACGACGTCATCACACAGCCAATGTTGCTCTGAAACCCTCCATGTAAACCACTAACCTCCATACCCAAGTTACTTTCTAATTCTTTAAGAAGAACACGCTCGTACAGCTTTAAAATGCAAGAAGAGAGAGTAATTGCACGGTAATGTTTGGATTATCATTAGGCTTACCTCCCCCTTGATAGAGAGTGACTATAATTCCCCCTTTCAAGTCCGCAGGGACATAAGACAATCTGTACATCATATTAAATAGCGTGGCTAAATAATCCCACAGTGTCTCACCACCATACATTATATGCTCATTATACACAGAATCCAAAACCACACACCTTGTCCCTTTTTAACTTAGATATAAATTCAACTAAGGATTCACGATCCGTAATATTTTCAGTAATTAAAAGCTCTTTTTGTTTAATTTCATTTATAGTCGTTACTACTTCTTCAAAATGATTTAAATCATAGTGATCACTTTTCGTATCAGCATATAAAGCAGAAAAATATCTACCCCACCCATTGGCTACGTCCTCTGCATCACGGGTAGTGACCCCATCAAACTTAATTTCACAGCCAGCCTTTAATAATTTCTCATTTTTCCGAGCATTAAATAGTCTCCAAAATAGACCACAATCTACCCCTGCAGCCCTGTCAATCTCATCATTAACTTCTCTTAGATATTCATTAACTCTTTTCCTATGATAAGCCCGGAACTGACGTTTTGCTTCCTTATACATGGAAAACGATTCAGATCCCGAACTGTGTGGCTTGCCATCTGACACCCATGTGTTTCTCTTAAACCTCATTAAAGAATGCAAATCTTTCAGAGTCTGATCCCAATATGGTTTGAGATACGAACGATAACTCTTGTAGGGGAGAGAAGCCTGAGATGCACTACGTATGCAGTCGACAATATCATTATAAAGCAGGTCTACACTTTCTCTACATACGACTATACTTTGCAGATCTAAAGCATTTAGCAATAAACATGAAAATGTACTGGAATACATGTCAATATTACATTGCCCGACTTTGCTCCATTTAATTGGTTTAAAAACAGGCTCCTCAAAACTGTTATTTAGATCAGGAACAAGAACATTACAAATAATGGGTCTGTGTGAAGACACATTTAAGCAATTGTCATCAACAATACAACAGCTATGAATCAAATCACACGATTCTCCCGACAACAGTATATGGTCGATAAGAGACTCGTGTTTACCATCGTACGACACAAAGGTAGAGAATGATCCCGTGCAAAACGGTAACGTATCAATAGCCACAAGATTATTTAAATCCATGAAATTTGTCAATTCACGGCTTCGTCGATCTTCATGTTTAAGGAAAGATCTACTGTGCAAGTGAGTGTTAAAATCCCCCATGACAATCACTCTACCTTTATCCGTGTAAGCATTAACAACATCATTAAAACAGATATATAGTCTCTGTAATACTGAACAGAGTGATTTGTGCATGGCATATACACTTGAAAAATATACATAAAACTATCTTTAGATAACTGGACCTGAATGCCAATTAACCTGTCACTATCAAGGTCAAGTGCAGTAACCCTTTCGTTTAAGCGTGTATGCCATATCAGCGCCACGCCCCCTTTACCCACGCGTCTGTTGCTAGGTAACGAGAGGGTGGCGTCAGACTTGCCAAAACCATTGTAGTTACTGTGCAAAGAGTTCAGAAAATGCAAGTCGTAACAGTGCAACCAATGTTCTGATATGCCACATACATGTACCTCATTTTCTACCAGCAAATTGCTGAGATATAATGCACTGGACATAAGCCCTGTTGCATTCCAAGTACAAATATTTAAGCTGTTCATTAAAAGCAATATAAAAACACTATTCATAATTAGACTTGGTACTGAACGCATATAACAAGTTCTTCCACTGATTGCCTGTCTATTAACGGGACTGCTGAGAACCTGCAGACCGATAGCTGTCCCTATTTTCTCTCACTCCCGAGCGCGCATGCCTATAATAACTTTCCCTGGAAACCCACGGGTGACATTTGATATTATCGGGCCAAAAGTCATGATCTAACAAACTGGAGCTATTGTCACTTTCAACACTAACGCGTAAATACACATCGAGCCCGCTTCTCGGGGTAAGAATGTCAATCCTATCTACCCTCGGCCCACTGTTACTGTTTTAATACACTCCTCCGAAATACCATGCTTAAACCTCCCAACATAGAAACGTTTCGTTTTCTTTCGCACATGCTTAATAAAGTCTTCAAAACCGGAATGAGAACCAACTTCACACTCTTGGTTCCCGTTGCCTCGTCTATCACGTACGATCGTAGGTATTTTCTGCTGCGGTTGGTCGTCAATATATCGCCCATTTGTCGTGCCAGGAACACCTTCATTTGACTTGGCCTGGGTATTTTTGACTAGAACCTTCCTGTACGTAGGTTTATCCACTATTTGTTCTCTCCCACGGACAAATTTCGGACCGTTTTCACCCATAGTGTGGAACAGCTGATTATCTCCTGAGGGAGATCTCCTGCCGATTCGACGCGCCACTAAAATCTCGCTCGATTCAGTCCCTACATCACTTATCCCATCACCGACCGAATGTCTGCACGGTCCTTTGTCAACCGGAAGTGACGTCTGACGTGTTCCTTCGACGTTGCTGGAATCGACAGAGGCTGAGTTTAGTACGGCGTTTCCCTTTGTCTGGTCGTGTCTTTCTCTGACTACTGCCGCCTGCTTACTGGTGTCCGATCTCTGTGTACCCTCATTCGCCTCAGAAATGCCCTTAATGCGCTGTTCAATTTTACTCAGCCTCTTATCTATTGTCTTTGAGTGGCTTCCAAGCTTTTCCTCCGACAGCTTAATGAGGCGATCACATTCATCAGCAGTAGATTTCATCTCTGTTCTAACAAGCTTCACATCAGTTCTCAGTTTCGCTATCCCTGAGCTTCTGTCATCCGTTATCCTATCTAAAGACTGTGTGTTGGCACTAATAAGCCTCCGTATTTCCTCTAAAGTGTCTGCCAAGTCTCTGTTTACGTTCTTAACACATGTCCTAACAGACGAAAGTCCCTCTGCAATAGTATCAGACAACACCTTGTTTTCCTGCTTAACCTTAAGTATGTCTGCCTGCAACTGTGCCACAGTATTACTCAGAATGTCTAAATTCGAAGAATTTCTCTGTGTGTCACAAATTCACGCATTGGCTTCCGATCGTGAATACCGCGGAACGTTAATAATGTCTCTCAGCTCTTCGAAAGACCCCCCATCTATCACATTTACTAGACAGTATATATCAGTGGCCAGCTTATATGGTACACTATCGCCCCTGCGTCTATAAATTCTCCTTTTCAGTTCCGATTTTCTAGGAAAGGGAAAATCTCTAAGGGAACGAATCTCCTTGAAAACTATATCTCGTAATTCTTCTAGCTTGACATCGTCGGAATCTACCCTGCTTATCAGTACCGATATAAATTCACTTTTAACATGGCAGTTAATAAGATCCTGTAATTCCAAAATTTTCGATTTATCCTCTGACAAACTGTCAAAAATTTCATTCCCGTCGTCTCCCTTGTTCGCACGTTGTGCTGGAGTAAGAGGAGAGTCATACCAGTCGTGATCGTCTAGGTCTCTTGCCGTTCCCATAGAAACGATGGACGCGTCCGTGCTCCTCTCGCCCGCACATTCCATGCCTCGGTTGTCGTACGCAATACACCGTTATCCAGTCACAAGCTGATCAGTTCTCCATTATGACTGTATTCACTCATGCGTGACGACAAAAATTGAGCAAGAGCCCCGGGCTTTTGCAGAGTTGTCACCCCACCCACACAATATAGTCACTATAGTCAACCAATCACGAATTACACTAAATTCACATAGAATATTACAGTTTACATACCAAGTGTCAACGTGATACAGATACAATCCTTGAAATCTCAAATCCGTTCAAGAAAAAATGTCACTAAACACTATATTCCAACAATATTCCAACATTAATATAGCGAGAGAAGAAAAACACAACAGTTAAACCGGAACCGGAACCATGACAGAATGTGCAACAAGCAGTTTGTGTTTCATTCTATTTGGAATATTACATTCTCACACAAAGGTAATTTATGATATACATTACATGTATGTACATTTATTACCAGCCCCATGTTTGGATAGTGAATTTCAGCATTTCATGCAACGTGATCTATCTTAAGATAGATATTCCACTGTAGGTAAGAGGTCTTAATATTGTCCGATGCGATAGCCGAGCAGGTGCGTTGCGATAGCCGGCAAGCCGTCTTTACCGAGATATATTCACACGACCGACGCTTTATCAACAACAATATTATTAAAACACATGGAATAGGATATGGTTTTTGGTCGTAGAGATCATCAAAAAATTTTATAGAACTGATTTGCATAAATGGAAAAGTAGTAAAGTCAAGCAGGCAAAGCCACATGCAAGACGCAACCACCACCAAAACACCGATAGACAGCATGACACACACACACACACACAACCACACACCCAAACGCACACGCACACACACACACGAAATGAACACAGAAAACACCAAAAGACACACAAGAAACAGGGACAAACGTTCCACAACATGAACAAACCACAAGCACAAAGACGCAAGGCAAACAAAAGGAAGGGTGACAAAGAGAGTACCGCCTTGGCACGGTCAGCAGCAAAAACACCACTGGGGGTTTAAACCGGTTTACGGACGTCCTAACCTCACACTTCTCTCAAAGTCACCCTAGCTTTACAAATATTGTAAATAAAGGTATCCCCGCTGGACTTACCCACAATAAGCAATATTATAATTAAAGACCTATATTATTTTTACAGCATATTTACTTTCGGATAGGGGCAGGAGCCTCGACGACGGAAGGCCGACCTACAAATAAAAAACAACAAAATACGATTAAATAATAATAATAAACTTCCATTTCTTTAAACAACAGGTGAGATAGTAACAGAGCATCAATTTCGCGAAATATTTTCAGGAGACATGCTCTAGGGGAGAAAAAAACAGTATCTTTACTTTCAGATGAAGGGAGGGGCTAATGTCCGGATCGGGAGGGGGCTAATGTCCGGATTCGATTTATCGATTAAAAACAAAAAAACATAAGGTATAAACTCGGTTTTTTTTTTTATTTTCAATGTAAAAGGTTGCAATATAACTAAATTGATCCTTATATGCCGTTATTACTCGCCAGTACTGGCCACAAACCGTCATAACCCATCATAACTGGTCATAACCCGTCATTGCTTATTTTAGGCATACCGGCTTAGGGTTTTTAAGCGGTTAACGTTGTTCGCATTTAAATTATAAACGATCGTTAGCAAAAAGTAATATTTTGTTTTTCAAACTTTACCTGCTCGTTGTCTCAAAGCAAGTTGAATCATTCTCCTTTGCGGTTAAACATAATGACAGCCTACCCTCGAAAGGCTGCCTTTAACTCCGCAAACTGCTCAGTCGACCAATTTTATTTTCTCGGTTTCTTGCAGTTTTCCATTGCGAACAATATGCATACAGCATATTTGATTGTTTACATATGACAGGTGCTCGCGTCATGAATGTACTACCTCCATTTGAAGAGTTACGCACTATTCTTACGTATAACATATATTTCGCAAGTTACAATAGTTTAGTAGGCCTAAAACGGGTTACGAAAATCGTAAATTTGAACGTAGGCGTTAAACTTACGACGAAAGTCACGCAAAAACTTACGAATTGCTAATAGAGCTTAAACGGGTATGCATTGAGTCTCAAGTTGAGACTGCCCAAGACCATGCTCAAGTGAGAATGAGTTTCGTTCTCACTTGAGCACAATCTCAGACTCAGATTTTTTTTATAAGCACCAAAATCTGAGTCGTGCTCAGCGTTGAGCACGAAACCTACCTGTGAGTCTGAGATCGTACTCAGGAAAGTTTTATAAGCACGGACCCTGATTTGTAACCCTTTCTGTCATACAAACGCTTTTCACGCCTTTGCAAAAAGAGAGTAGACCTCTAATGTAATATATCAATTGCATTAATAAAAGAATTCATTAATTAACCGTTATATCATATTACATATACATGAATAAAACAGTATATTAAATAGCAATCACATTACATATACACGTATTTCACATATGCAATGCTATTGACCATGTCACACTTTTCACATACTGCCTGCCAGAACATTTTATCTGTCAATGGTCTATAGTTTCTCTCACTAGTTTCTGAATTCACGGACGACAACTAAATTTACACAAGCTTAAAGATGTGTTCCACTTGTCTCCCTCGAATAAAGAAACTTAAAGAATCTACCTAGCTCTAACATAGTTTTACCCTAACTCTCACATGTTCCCAACCTTACCTTGATATAGTTTTAATCTATCTCTAACATAGCTGTAAAATATCACTAACCTAAATTTAATATAGTCAAAACATAGCCACTACTAAACTTAACTCTAACAGCCAAAACATTGCCACTGCTAAACATAACTCTAACATAGCCAAAACATAGCCACTACTAAACCTAACTCCAACAGCCAAAACATAGCCACTGCTAAACATAACTCTAACATAGCCAAACATAGCCACTACTAAACTTAACTCTAACAGCCAAAACATAGCCACTGCTAAACATAACTCTAACATAGCCAAAACATAGTCACTACTAAACTTAACTCTAACAGCCAAAAAATAGCCACTACTAAACTTAACTCTCTCTCACTCAAACACACACACACACACACACACATGCACACACACACACACACACACACACACACACACACACACACACACACACACACACACACACACACACACACACACACACACACACACACACACACACACACACACACACACACACACACACACGCACGCACACGCACGCACGCACGCACGCACGCACGCACGCACGCACGCACGCACGCACAGAGAGAGAGAGAGAGATGGAGAGGAGATGGAAATATTGAACACGAACAAACGCACAAGTACAAAGACACCAGACCAATATAAGAGCGAACACACACGCACGAGACGAAAACCACAAACCCAAACAAACACACAAGTACAAGGACACCAAACGAACAAAATCAAGGGTGGCAATGGGGGTGCCGCATTGGAACGGTCAGTTGCAAAAACACCACTGGGGTTTTAAACCGGTTTAAGGACGTTCTATAACCTCACACTTAACTCAAAGTCTCCTATGCCAAACAAACATTGTAAGCGAGAAAAAGTATTGATGCAGAGCATCAAAGTCGCCGAAATTATGTTTCAACATCATTTTGTGTAAAGATAAGTGCGCTAAAGGCAATCTTTGCACAGCAAACTATGTATAAATATGTTTAATTTGTTTGTGTTGATTAACAGAACAGCACAGAACATACTTTTATTCAAGGACTTGAACATTACAGTTCATCGTCACACCACAATACTATTCACAAAAAACACGCGAGTAGCAAGTGTAATAATATATATAAAAAGAGAAGAAACTGGGATATATAGTTGGCGGAAGTAGCCTATAAAAGAAAATAGTATATAAGGTATGCAAAAGTAGTCATGATATTGGTCTTCAGCTAATCAGCTTCTATATTAATACTCTAGAAGATGTTTGCTCTTTGCAAATGCCTTTGAGTAGTATATGGCAAGTTTATATAGCGTATTCACATACGTACAGTCCAACAGATTTATGAGTTTATACATGTTTGGTCTACGGAAATAATATTTCTTTATATATATTGCTCTTAATTTAACAAAGGGCGGACAAACTAGAATAAAATGAAATTCATCTTCTACGCCACATTTCCTAAGATTTCGTTCAATTTTTGTGTGTATTCCAGTTCAATGCTTAAATTGTGTGACGACAAGCGTATTCTTGCTAGCGTGTTTCTGAATTTGACATTGTACACTTTAGTCAAGTAATCTGAAATTTCAAAGTTAAATTTTAACTCTCTGTTCAGATATAATGAAGTACTCGAATTCATCTCTATGTTCCACTGACTGATGTGCATATCTAAAAGGCGTCTTCGAAGTACTAGGGTAAATACTTTTATGTCAATTGACACAGGGTATAACCAAACTTCGCTGAGATCACACATCCTTCGAAAGCAAAAGTAGAAATGCAAAACAGAAAATTGCAGATTCGGTTTTTATTGAGTCTGATCATGAGTAGTAATTAAAAGTGCAACACTACTCAGTACTCACACCCCTAGCATCGGCTTAAGCAGTATTCAATTTTCTAATAACACCAAAACTTATGATCCCGAGGGACCAGAAAATATAACAACACTGAGAATGAAGTACAGGGCGACTTTTTACGGCCGCCACACAAGCACTTAAAACCTGTTGTTGTGAAGTACATATATTCTGAAAATGGGTGATCCTTCGAAAGCAAAAGTAGAAATGCAAAAACCATATTTGACAATTTTCATTTGGAAGTTGATTGTCAGCAGATATCGTCCTAATTCTCCATATAAAACTGTGCCATTAGTTGATTGTTTAATATTTAGCATTGATTTTAAGACCTTTCTATGTACTCTTTTAATGCAGCTATGCTGGGCGAATTGACTAACGATTGCTAATTTGCATAAAAAACGCACTAGCGCATTTCCGCGATTTACCGCACTCTGTTACGGCACTCCCACAACGCAGATTATGTGATAAATGTTTATATCAGGCTGGGAACTAGTACATGTGAATGATTAACTGTGAACATCATTTGCACAAAAGGTGATAGTAGTCTTATGAATGACAGTTTGTATACTAATCGTACTACGAGGGCTTCGTATTAACACTGAAATTTATATGTGTTGTTTCAGTCAATTAGTAATCGTGAATATATATACATGTATATATATTAAAATACAATATAGCAATTAGTTTCTTAATTGGGACCGCCTTTGCACAGTTTGTGACCTACGCGCAAACAAACATCATTTACGCATGTTATGATTTTAAAAGTCGTTATTTCGCATAATATATTTAAGGTTTAAACAAGGAAGTGACTACTTATTCACATTATGACTCTTTACTGAAATTTCATGTCTTGCTATCTCCCCTGGATATGAAATTCATATCCGTCGGGCTAGAGGGAAAGACCAGGTATGAATCTAAAACTGTGTTTTAATAATAGCCTACTCATGCAAGTGTTTATCTATGTGCAAGTGTGCCTATATTCCTAAATACTCATCTGGTAAAGGTTTAAACATTGTTTCAGCAGTTATCTCGCTGAAATGTGATCTAACATCTGTTGTGCTGCATTTCAGGGCCTTTAACCTTTAGCCCGGTGATCACGATTTGTCTATCTTTTATTGGGTACACGTCTCATTTGGGTCCAAGTTGTTTGCAAAAGTAAACATTATTCCGTCCTGACCAGACTAAAGGTTTATACGCCATATAATACGGGGAGAATAAAATCTCACAAACATAATTATTCAAGAAGACTGCGTGAAAGACAGATCCACCGACGAAGATATGATAAAACTATTACCGAATAATAAATTCAGTTCGTTCAGCAGTCCTAAGTCCTAAGTCCTAACGCATCGGGAGAAACAAACAACGTTATAGTTCCAATACAAATTAAAATGTTATTGATTAAATAATGCAAAGAAAAATATATGCAGACAATTTTAAGCAATAATGGGTTTAATGCATATACGAGCATAAGTTGATCACTATAGACCATGTATAGTAAGTATATGTGTTTAACCTTCAAACGGATATGACTGTCTTATCCGATGAAAATAAAATAATTTTTATCCAGTCACCAAGCTTCTCTAGTGGCTGACGTAACACATGGGGTGCAGATAAACTTAGGTTTATTAGGTTAGGAGGTTAGTAGATGTTTCTAAGGCGTACTGACTCTAAATTTTCTGTAAATATTGACGGTATATGTTGACGCAATAGAATTGTACAAATAAAAGAAAACAAAACAAAGAAACTAAAGAATTTGGCTAACGCGGGATTCGAACCCACGCCGGATCATACAAAAAGTGGAATTCAATCAATAAGAAACCGGTTGACCCCCTAGGCCACGGCCGCTTAAACGCTTTTGTTTCCAAAACAAAATAAAAATAAAGGGTCGCCAGACTTGCCCACAACATAGAAGACAGTAATCACATTACAACATGTAAAATATAGCATAACAACTGTGAAAGCCCGTCAAACATGTACGCAAGAACTTTGCTGAAGACAGAACAACTGCAGGGAAGCCGTTAAGGGCACGACAGAGAAAAGGTAATGCATGAATCTGGTAAGCTCATCTCATTTCTGGGTTTAAGAGTATACCATCATAGAGTACTACCCTCTAGTACTAAGTCTAACCTAGCTCTAACCTAGCTCTAACCTAGTCTTAACCTATACTTAACGTAACTCTAAAGCAACCCTAACCTCGCCAATACCTAACTGACTGTAACTTAGCCTTAATCTAGCTCATACATAGCTCTAACCTCGCACTAACCTATATACATACATGTACCTCTAACATAGTCATAACCTCGCCCATACCTAGCTATAACTTCGCACTAACCTATATACATACATGTACCTCTAACATAGTCATAACCTCGCCCATACATAGTTCTAATCTCGCCCTAACCAATATCTAACATATCTCTAACCTAACTATAAAATAACCCTGACCTAACTCATACCTAGCTCTAATTTAGCTCTATCCTATCTCTAACTTTGCTCTAACATAGGCCTAACCTAACTATGAAATAGCCCTAACCTAGCTAATACATATCCCTTACCTTGCCCTCACCTAGCCATAAAACCCATATCTAGCTCTAGCTTAGCTCTAACCTAGCTCATACATAAAGCTAATCTCACCCTAACATATCTCTAAAATAGGTATAACCTAGCTATAAAATATTCCTGACCTAACTCATACCTAACTCTAACTTAGCCATAACCTAGCTCATACCTAGCTATAGCATATCCATAACCTAGCTCTAACATAGCCCTAACATAGCCCATACTTATCTCTAACATGGCCCTAACCTAGTAAATACCTAACTCTAGCATAGCTCTAACCTAGTCCATACCTAAATCTAGCATATCCCTAACCTAGCCCATACCTAACTATAGCATAGCCCTAAACCTAGCTCATACCTAGCTCTAACATAGCTCTAACCTAGCTCTAGCATAGCCTTAACCTAGCTCTAACATACCCCTAACCTAGCTCATACTTAGCTCTATTATAGCCCTAACATAGCTCATACCTAGCTCTTGCATATCCCTAAACTAGCTCATACCTAGCTCTAATCTAGCTCATACCTAGCTCTAGCAAAGCCATAACCTAGTCCATACCTATTTCTAACATACCCCTAATCTAGTCCATACCTAACTCTAACATATCCCTAACCTAGCTCATACCTAGTGAACATACCCTTCAGTGCCATAAAGACTGGTCTGTGATAGCGCATGCACACAGTATAGATCCAGGTGTGACAGCATCTCATCAGGATATTAACTGTTAGCCACTCTGTTTATCTTTCAGAAAGAAATTGAACAAGTTCCCAGTCCAATTCTTGAGGCAGCCGAAAACGTGTCTAGGAAAAAAACACCTTTTTTTATCCTACAAATATCAGAAAATAACTTCAAATGCAGTTTAGCATGATGACAAACACCACAGGAAATAAAATATCCAATTTGAGGACCAAAGCATTAATTTTAAGTAACTGTTTCACCGCTTCCATGGCAACACCTTAGTTTTCGTAATGATGGCCCATACCTGCAAAATCGTCCATATCACAGCCAGAGTTTTTCCTTGTGCTTTTTTTCCAGTTTTTTATTATCTTATTTGCATACTCATGAATATCAATGAGGATATTAAAAAAGTAAAAACAATATAGAAATAACGTAAATAATGTAAACTATTCACTTTTCATCCTACAAATATCAGAAAACAACTTCAAATTCAGTTTAACATGACGACAAAATTCTCAGAAAACGAACTACCAAATTTGAGGACCAAAAATTTAACTCTAGGTAACTTTTTAACTGTTTCCATAGTAACCATTCATTTCACTCTGTTCACACATATTTTATTAGTCGACACCTACATGCAAAACTCTTCCATATCACAGAAAGTTTTTGTGCTAACTGTGTAAATCTGGTACCGAGTTAAGACCTTATGCTTTTGTTTAAAGGCTATGCTTAAGAATTACCTTATTTGCATATACATGAATATTAATGAGAATAATAAAAAAAAAAATACAGAAATAACGTAAACCTCTCAATTTTTATTCTACCAATATCAGAAAACAACTTCAAATGTAGTTTAAATTGATGACAAAATACTCAGAAAGCAAAGTATCTAAATTGATACCCAAACAATGAACTGTAAGTAACATTGTAACGGTTTCCATTGTAACCGATCCTTTCGCAAAATTTGGAAATTTGACATCTACCTGTAATACTCCGCTAGATCTCAGTTATTTTCGATAAATCATGAAATCAGTTGTTACAAACATAGATATAAGGCAGTGCTTTAATAATAAATATTACTTGTCTGATATAAACTAATTTGCATATGTATGAATATTTATGAGAACAGTAATAGATGTTAAAAATTTCGACAAACACCAGACTTTCTCTTATTAAGCAAACAAAAATGCAAAATGGTTAGCTAAAGTTTACAATGATCACTGAATATCACCAACATTGTTAGATAAATAAATTTGGGACAAATTATTTAGCACTGGTGGTGAAATATCTGTTTCCTAGGCAACCATTCTAATCTCATTGTTCATATTACAGAGTGTTTTAATACCTGCAGCATACAAAGATATTGCGGCCTACTTTGCCGATAATTATAAATTATATAAACATATACCCGGTAGTTGATGTATGAATCTTCATGTTTGGTTTACTTTATGCAAGTTACCTTATTTGCATCCTCATGAATATTAAATAGCGATAAGAAAACAAAGATAAACAATATTGAAAATAACATGTTTGGCAGTATGCCGAGCACAACATTACAGCATTTTCCAAATATAGCTTGCAATAATAAATGAATCTTCTGATGATGAATAAATAAATTTTATGTCTAAAACTGTTACCAAACTGACCATGCACTGCTTCCATGGTTACTGTTGAAAGCCAAGTACTCTGAGACCCGAAACAAGTTTCTGTTATTGTTTTTAAAGTGTTAAGAAAACAAAGAGAAACGATATTGAAAATAACATGTTTGGCAGTATGCCGAGCACAACATTACACTATTCTCCAAATATAGCTTGCAATGCTAAATGTACCTTTTGGTGATAAGTAAATGAATGTTATGCCTAAAACTGTCTAAAAGATGTTAAAGGGCATGTTTACATCTAGTAGAGGGTTAATCCCTACTCTCTGCTTTAAAACACCTTTACAGAAAGCTTCTTTGAGTATGCCGACTCAACCAAAATAGATGATTTAACCTTTTACCAGCTAAATATTCATGTTAGAAATAATGACATCATTGGTATTTATTAGCTAATTTATAAATTGAAGGTCTGACTCTCAGAGCATACCTTAATTAGAGGTTAAAATGGAACAGTTTATATTGGATCTTCTCAGGTAACACTCTTATAAGAGGTCAATATGATAACATTGCTGCTGATTGTCTGTGGAGCATACCCTTATTATAGGCCACAATTTAATCATTGCTGTTGATTGACTGTCAGAGTTACATGTTGACAACCATTCTTCTCTAAAAACAGGGAGAATGTCTGGGTCGGGAAAGTGAGATCTCTTCCAAAGTATCAACTGGTAAATAACTCTTCAGATGTGCTGTATTAAGTATGCCCCACAAGGGGGTAATGTTCCCATATCAACATTGCGTAGTGCATCTGTTGGCTTATCTTCACTCTTCTTACAATATCAATTAATTCAAAGTGTAAATCTAGGATTGCCATATATTGCACACGTAAATACATCCAAGTCTTGCACATGATCTCCAGACACATCCAAAGATTGCCCAAAGCTGCTAATTGTTTTATAAACATTGGCTTCTTTTCAATGGTTCTCTGCCATTGAATTCACTTGTAGAATCACAGCCACAGTACAAATGGAGACCCTGAAGTGCTGATCGGTAATCTGTGTATGCTTGGGCAACTTATCACATGTTTATTATTTTTGATGATTGCCCAAGCCAGTATTAAACAAGACAGTAACACCTTCAAACCTGTTAAGGTAATACAGAAGAATGAAGAACATATCACTGTCTGTAGTTCAAAGATGAACAGTTTTGTAGCCTTGTTCTTTTGCATATATGGTGTAAAGAACGACCCTTGTATCAGTTCCTTCCTGTGTTGAATTCAGTGCATCAAGACTGTTTCTCACTGTTGATATACCATACTCTGGTGATAAATGGTAAGCCTCACCGTCATAGATGTGAAAAAAAAATCTGCATTGCAGCTTCTTAGCGTAAGCACACCGTCCAATCGATTATGGTTACCCCATCGATAAAGCTGTGGTTACCTCGGGCAGCGAGAGTCGATTAAAATGGTGAGTTTGTATTTTGCACCGACAGACTCCTATTTTCAGAAGATCGACACTTCTTTGTATGCAGCCGTAAAAAGCAGTGTTTGCCGAACATGTTGGTGTAATATTTTCCCAATAGCAAGCAGAATGGTGTATTAAATCAGTGGATCAACGTGAAAATAGGAGTCTTTAGGAGCAAAATACAAACTCGCC
The DNA here is from genome assembly GCA_963576725.1 of Azorinus chamasolen. Taxonomy (NCBI): domain Eukaryota; kingdom Metazoa; phylum Mollusca; class Bivalvia; order Cardiida; family Solecurtidae; genus Azorinus; species Azorinus chamasolen. The sequence goes on along the minus strand of OY755240.1, from coordinate 89,146,274 downwards.
GTTTTAATCGACTCTCGCTGCCCGAGGTAACCACAGCTTTATCGATGGGGTAACCATAATCGATTGGACGGTGTGGTAAGGAATCAAAGAATTGTAGCAATTATTAGTGGTTCACAAAGACCCAATATGCAGATTAATATAGGTGAGCTGATAAAGTACCCGCTGACACCAGTTCCCTTCGGTATTGGCACGGCTGATGATGGCTAGGCAAGACAGACAAATCAAAGGGTCTTAAAACACTTCACAGGCTTACCAGTTCTCGACAGATGATGGTATATCAATAGTGAGAAACTAATTGATATTCATGAGGATGCAAATAAGGTAGTTTGCATAAAGTAAACCAAACACGAAGATTCATACATCAACTATATGTTTATACCATTTATAATTGTCGGCAAAGTAGGCCGCACTATCTTTGTATGTTGCAGGTATTTAAACACTCTGTAATATGAACACTGAGGTTAGAGCGATTGCCTAGGAAAGAGATATATCACCATCAGTGCTAAATTATTTGTCCCAAATTTATTTATCTAACAATGTTGGTGATTGCATTTTGTTTACTTTCTAAGAGAAAGACTGGCGTCTGTCGAAAATTTCAACCTCTATTACTGTTCTCATAAATATTCATACATATGCAAATTAGTTTACATCAGAAAAGTAATATTTATTATTAAAGCAATGCCTCATATCTATGTTTGTAACAATTGATTTCATGATTCATCAAACATAACTAAGATCTAGCGGAGTATTACAGGTAGATGTCAAATTTCCAAAATTTGTGAAAAGATCGGTTACAATGGAAACCGTTACAATGTTACTTATAGTTCATTGTTTGGGTATCAATTTAGATACTTTGCTTTCTGAGTATTTTGTCATCAATTTAAACTACATTTGAAGTTGTTTTCTGATATTGGTAGAATAAAAATTGAGAGGTTAACGTTATTTCTGTATTTTTTTGGCTATTTTTTAATCATTCTCATTAATATTCATGTGTATGCAAATAAGGTAATTCCTAAATATAGCCTTTAAACAAAAGCCCAAGGTCATAGCTTTAATTTGGTACCAGTTTTATACAGTTAGCACAAAAACTTTCTATGAGATGGAAGATTTTTGCAGGCAGGTGTCGACTAACAAAATATGTGCGAACAGATTGAAATGAATGGTTACTATGGAAACAGTTAAAAAGTTACTTAGAGTTAAATGTTTGGTCCTCAAATTTGATATTTCGTTTTCTAAGGATTTTGTCATCATGTTAAACTGCATTTGAAGTTGTTTTCTGATATTTGTAGGATAAAAAGTGAATAGTTTACATTATTTACGTTATTTCTATATTGTTTTTACTTTTTTAATGTCCTCATTAATATTCATGAGTATGCAAATAAGATAATAAAAAAACTGGGGAAAAAAGCACAATGTCCTATCTCCAATTTGGTACCAGTTTTATAGGTTATGGAAAAAAATGGCTGTGATATGGACGATTTTGCAGGTACGGGCCATCATTACGAAAACTAAGGTGTTACCATGGGAACGGTGAAAACGGTACTTAAAGTTAATGCATTGGTCCTCACATTGGATATTTTGTTTCCTGTGGGACTTGTCATCATGTTAAACTGCATTTGAAGTTATTTTCTGATATTTGTAGGATATAATGCCACCGGCAATTTCTAGAATAAAAACAAGATTGGGCAAAAGGAAATTTTCTAGTGTCAAGAGTCGTGTTAAGTCTGATTACACTCAAAAGCATTACAGAAAATAAAAGATATAAAGATACGTCAGTTATTAACATGTCTAGCTACCTACTTAGTAATGTACAAGAATTAATTTTAGAAAAGGGTTTAAAATGTATACCATCCGGGACTAAAATAGACAAGGCAAAACTGTTATCAAATCTTTCTGAATGGGAAAGACAAATGAGACTGAAAGAGTATTTCATGATGACAGTAATGATCAAATTAGTGATAAATTTAAGGTGAAGAAAGATAGAAACTTCACAAGAAATTCAGGTAGGGATAGGAATCTTGACCTATATATAGAACAAGTGATTCGTATGAGGCAACTAATAGTGACCGAACTGAAATAAGCCATATCAAAATAAATGAAACAGTATCTTATCCAAAAGTACTCCAGATCAGGAAAATTGAAAGGGAACCCCAAAATCCACAAACCAACCGCTCCTTTTAGAACAATTGTTAGTGGCATGGGTACTGCCACTGAGAGGTTAGCTGAAGTTGCTGAGCATGAACTTAGTGAATTTGCTGAAATTTCACCAAGCTACATCAGGGATACAACTGATTTTATTAACAAACTAAAAGAGATTAATGAACCACTTTCAGAATATTGCATTTTGTTCCGTTTTGACGTAGCAAAGTTGTATCCATCGGTACCAAAGAAAGAGGGACTAGATGCATGTATGGAAGGCCTTGCAAACAGACGTGATCCATTGATTGATACAGAAAAGGTTCTTAAGATGATTCAAATAGTTTTAGACAACAACACATTTTCTTTTGGAGATAGCTCTTTCATACAAAAAGATGGGGTGGCAATTGGATCCAAATAAGGAAAGAAATTGGCTTGTGCATATATGAGGAAATGGGATGAAGAATTGATGTCACACAAGAAAGTGCCAATGTTTTACAAGAGACTCATTGATGATGGTTTCGGGATCTGGGATGGTACAGTTCAAGAACTGGAAGATTTTGCAAAACATGCAAACAGTATTCACCCGAATATTAATATAGAGCTTAGATATGGTTTTGATCAGATAGAACTTCTGGACACTCTAGTTAAAATAGACAATGGCCATATATATATATACAGATATTAATGTTAAGCCTACAGACAAACAGCTGTACCTTAACAATTCTTCCTGTCATCCTCCTAGTATAAAGAAGAGCATAACATATAGCTTGGGACTAAGAGTTAAGCGTATATGCGAAAGAGAATCCGACTATATTAGAGAAAGAAATAACTCAAAGGTCAGCTATTGAGGAAGAGAGGATATAGTGACAGGATGATAGAAAATCAGCTGGTAAGGGTGGATAAACTTGACAGATCTGCCACTTTAGTAAAGAAACAAACAGTTAGATCTAATAGGAAAATGAATAGGGTTCCTTTGGTTTTGACATATTCAAATCTGCTTCCGAATATGCACGACATTGTAAAAAAACATTCAAAATTTTTGCACCAATCAGACCGGCTTAAAGAAGTATTTCAACAGCTGCCAATTGTAGCATTCAGACGTGATAAAAATCTATGTGATACACTGGTGCATTCAAAAACTAACCGGATTGTTAGACCAAGCAATACAGTTTGTTTACAGGGTTGTGCTACTTGCAGTATTCTTGAAATGTCAAGTATTAGTGAAACAAATAGGCAATCAGTTTACAATGTGTCTACCAATATTAATTATAGAGAAAGAAATGTAGTAGATCTATATGCAATTAAATGCAGTAAATGTGATATAATGGTGTATGTCGGCGAGATTGAGAGAGAAATTCGGGAGAGAATGAAAGAACATTTGTGTGTTGTGAGGCATGAGAGAGAGAGAAGCCAATAAACAGATATTTTGGAATCGGTGGTCATAGCAGTGATGATGTGAGATTTGTAGTTTTGAAACGGATGTTCCATGCATATAGAATTGAAAGACATATCCATGAAACTGATTGGATATGGAGGCTGAGAACTTACCTACCATTTGGCTGTAACATCAAGGAGGATAATGCGCTAATGCATGCATGACATCGTTGCACACATGACGTCATTTGATAACGTCGTTTTGATGACGTCATGACATTTTAAATAACAACCCAATGTCACCATGACGCTGGATCAACATTATTCTCTTTGATTTTATGGCTGAATGCATGTGACAAAAATGTGACGTGTATTTTGTCATGATAATCATTGAAAAGGGCCCTTAGTGGTCGAAATATTAGATCAGAGCAATTCAAGTATTTATGTAAAAAATGAAAGGTTTACGTTATTTTCTATACTTTTTGTCTATTTTTAATGTTCTCATTAATATTTATGAGTATGCAAATAAGGTAATTTAAAAAAACAAGTTGGACATAAAAGCACAATTTCTTATCTTCCAGTTGGTACCAGTTTCATAGTTTTAGGACAAAAACTGGCTGTGATATGGGCGAATTTGTAGGTATGGGTCATCATTACGAAAACTGGTGGGGGTGCCATGGAAACGGTTAAAATACACATAGCCTGAAATAATTTAAACTTAAGTACATTCGCGATTCAGGATTTTCTGAACATTTTGGTACCCATGAAAAAAATCTAGGGGTGCATGGTAGACCCCATTGGCTCCTATAGGAGCGTTCTGTTTTACTTTCACATTGCTTTAAGCAGCCACCTGTCCTAAATACCAACTAATTATAGGAGCGTTCTGTTTTACTTTCACCTTGCTTTAAGCAACAATCTGCCCTAAATACCAACTAATTAACACACTTTAGTGGTTGTTATAGAGAGGTCATACTGTAGTTATGATTCTGCAGTTTTTGCCATGGCTAAAAATTATTGTATCCATGTGCTAATACATGTATAACAATCAATCAAATTAATATTTTATGATGTCATTATTTCTTATTTGAATATTCATGGAGTAAAGGTTAAGAATATACATGTAAATGTGATTTATGTGTTCGTAGGACCGTATTATGTCATACCAAGTTGCGTCCAAGTTTTGAAAATAGCGTCTCTTAAATTATTCATTCTGTTAGCAATCGCTTCCGTTCCGTAACGCTATCAACAGAAGCACGATTTCCAACTACTTTTACAAATCGAGGGCTTGGTGCAAAACTATTCTAACTCCTTCACTAGAATAGTTTTCCACCAAGCCCTCGAAATGTGTTAATTTTAACCCATTCCCTCACACTGACCCCCATTTGATACCCATAGTCCACAGGAGCAAATGCTCTATTTATCACAATAGTTTTAAAACTACACAATTCTAGAATTTACCTTTTTGCTAGTAAATGCTCCTTTTGGTCTAAAAATAGGGAATGGGTTAATCTGCAGACTTCGGACGGTATCCCCAAGATCAGAATCAAGATGTTGATACTAAGTTTAACGCAATTTTGCTTCCGCTTTATTTTTCCATGCAATTGTTAGATTTCCCTTAATTGCTTTGTTTGATTTTCAAATATTTTTGTTACTCATAAGATGACTTAAGAAGAACAGTCGTGTCCTCCTCCAAGGTCGATGTCAGACCAAATCGATGTCTTCTTTCTTCCAGGTCGTTATCAAATTCATCCCCGACCCGCTCCATAATTATCGCACATTAGACCCTGTCTTAAGCGGCTATTCATTCATTGAACATAGGAGTCTTACAAAGCAGGTGGTTGCTTAACCCATTCCCTCATATTGACGCCTTTTTACGCCTCTACTAAAGTCACTTTATGAAACCATTGTGATAAATAGGGCATTTGCTCCATAGGAGCAGATGCTCTGTTTATCACAGTGGTTTCAAACTACACAATTCTAAAATTCTCCTTTTCTATAGTTAATGCTCCTTTTCAGTAGATTATTTCAAAGAGGTTGGGTCTAAACATAGACTATGAGGGAATGGGTTAATGCAGAGCAAAAGTAATACAGAAAGATCCTATGGGAGCTTTCTGCATTACTTGTGACCTGCATCAAGCAAAACACGTGCCTTACAGGCCCATACTTGGACATCTTTTTGATTACCGCTTAAGGCAAGTACTACTGAAATAATGTATGTATGAATAATTGTTTGGGTTAGCGTAATATTTATTTTGGCATATTAACAAGAAAATGTTTGATATGACAAAAACCGTAGAATCAGATTTATATACATTTGTACTCTCATAATTATTCAAACAGACTTGACACTGATCAGACGGCTCCTATAGAAACCTTCTGATCTGGGTCTACTCTGCTTGCTAAGACGTGCAAATGTGTATATAAGGAGTAAAGGCTTAATTTTAGTCTGAAGGTGTATCGCGCCTTTTACATGACAGAAAGTCAGGCTATGTATACCACAACCTCTCATCAGATGTGCTTTGGTGTAACTGCATTCTCGTTTATGAATTACGCGTGCGTTGTCACATACCACGAATGCATGAGCTGGCAAATATTTTCTCTATTCTGACGTGATAAATGAATTCAATAACGTGGCTCACACTCGATAAAGTGAAACAATGAGCTTGACAGATAAAAGTACAGTTCTAGTGATAGGTGAATTTATGTACTTTTCTGGAATATAATAATTTCAAACCAAAGTACAGCTCTGCTATTTTTATTTATCCCTGTGCATGCCTGTGATTCAAATAAAATGTAAAACGCTTTTCTTATTTCCCGATCAAACATCGGTCCACTCGAAACACCTCAGCTATTTCTACGAACTATATTAACCCTGACGGAATAACACGAGTAGGTACGAGTAGAGCTCGGTCCTGGGGTCCGTTTTACTATAGACCCTGACCGTAATACTTAATTTATCGTTAGTTCAATTTTTTTCGACAATCGCTTCTACTATGATAGCCGAAACCAACGTATACAGTAAATACCCTCTTAACCGGATTTCTAGTACAGAAGATTTTAGATAGGCAGGTGGCTGCTTAATGCAGGGTGAAAGTCATGCAGATCGTTCCTGTGGGAGTTTTAAGCTTCCATCTGTCTCCAAGACCGGTATTTATACTAAATTTAACGTCCGGTTTAGAGGGGTTTTACTATATTCTGATGTACAGCAATTAAGGGTAATTCCGTCTAATAGAAATTGTTATCACCAACCTGTTTGAATAAATCTACCCAAAAGAACCATGTTGTCAGAGAAAAGAATTTTGTTTTAGAACTGTGTAGTTTTGAAACCATTGTGATAAATAGAGCATTTGCTCAATAGGAGAAAATGTTCTACTTATCGCAATGGTTTCAAAAAATGACTTTTACAGAGACGTTAAGAGGCGTCAATATGAGGGAATGGGTTAACTCTTCGCTTGCTATTCGCGTCAATATACCTACCTGTAAATAGTGAAGACCCAGATGAGACAGCTCCTGCAGGAGCTGTCTCATCAGGGTCTGCACTATTTACAAGTTGATTGTGCGACCAGTGCACTCCATAGCAGTGATTGCACAGCGAAAAACGTGTACACAGTGAAGATATATGTAATTATACAACAGGGCATGGGTACAGAAGGAGAAATGTGTTTTAAAAATCAGCAAGCGAAGGGTTAAGACTTTGCAAACAGGAACCGTCTGACCAGGATCTGCTTTGTCTGATTATGTAATTATGTAAATCTGATTCTACATTGTGTCATAGCTAAATACGCATTTACTCATGCGTCCTTATAAACTTCAGCTCATGAATATACATGCTGTCATTATATCTTACATAAATATTCGTGGAGTTAAGGAACCACGAAACATTGTTTGATTCAGATGATCCCATAAAGTCCATGAAAAATCCGCGTTCTTTATGCATTAGCAGTATTATTGAAGAGTGCTTGATTGTGAATCACCAGGGGCATTTGGTTAACCGTACAATAAAAACTCTTTAAAGAGACACGTATCTCGTGCACATTCATAAAAGAAGCCATGACGTCATGCATATTAATTAGATGAAATTTATAATGGCATATGTAACCATGGCAGAAATTGAAAATACATATCTATATTATGTTATAAGCAAACAGAACCTAACAATTAACCTAATTCATATTCATGATGTAATTATCTTTACATAAATATTCATAGTGTGAAGAGTTAAAGCGGTCATATTTTAATTTGACATGGTGTCTATTAACCCTGTACTCTATAAATACGCATTTCTACGCATTTACAAACTGAGTAGACCCAGATCATACGGCTCTTATATGAGCCGTCTAATCAGGGTATCCTCTGTTTGCTTATGGTATAATATAGATATGGTTCTACAGTTTCTGCCATGGCCAAACGTTAGTGTGCCCATTTGTAACTACAGGAAAACCTCTCTAAACCGGACGTTAAATTTATTGTAAATATCTATCTTGGAGACAGGTGGCAGCTTAATGCAGGTTAAAAGTCATGCAGAAAGCTCCACTAGGAGCTTTCTGCATGACTTTCACCTTGCATTAAGCAGCCACCTGCCTAATTGTATCTGAAATCATATCTACTAGAATTCCGGTTTAGAGAGGTTTCACTGTATAACAGTTAATTGATATTCATGACGTCATTATTTCTTACATAAATAGTCATGGAGTAAAGGGTTCAGATAATCATTTGCTTATGCAGTACGACAATACTGCAGACAACTCCTTTCAAAGTTCACTGCATACAGCAGCGGCCAACAAAACAGGTCTAAGTATGGGTCAGTAAGGCAGGTAGTAGCTTAACCCTTCTCTTGCTGAATTTTAAAATACATTTCTCCTTCTTTGCACATGCCCTGTTGTATCATTCCATATATCTTCACTGTGTACAAGTATTTCGCTGTGCAATCACTGATGTGGGATGCACTGGTTGCACAATCAACTTGTAAATAGTGCAGACCCTGATGAGACAGCTCCTGCAGGAGCTGTCTCATCTGGGTCTTCACTATTTACAGGTAGGTATATTGACGCGAATAGGAAGCGAAGGGTCAATGCTGGTCAAAGGTAGTGCAGACAGTTCCCATAGGAGCTGTCTGCATTACATTTGCCCTGCATTAAGCAACCACCTGTTTTTAAGACTAATATGTTCAATAAATAAATGGCATCTAAGAACATGTTCAATATGCATTCGAAATTATGCAGCATGACTACTAATTAAATTATTTTGTAAATGGCCCTAGCTCTACACAATTTGCGGAGGCGTGAAAAAGTGTTCCTATAAGATAGTGTTGAAAATAGTTTAACTGTTCCTATTCTCTTTCTTTGGAGTTTTTCCTCTCTGTTTTCCCTTGTTATACTCACCGTATTTGGTGTGTTAAATAAACTTCCGTGTTACTCCCCTGTCGCCTGCTCGTCCCATACAGTTCGTAAAATGGGGTTTATCTGTATCAGTGTGCGTGCATTTAATGATTAATACGTTTTGAATTCGACAGGCTTTATGCACAGCGCATTTGCCATGTTAGATATTGCGCTATGCATACCATAACCTCTCAACCCATTTTCTCATAGGATATTTTAGATCCAATCTCTTTAAATAAATCTACTGGAAGGGAACATATACTAGGAAAAAAACAAATTGTGTAGTTTTGAAACCACTGTGATAAATAGAACATTTGCTCTCTATTTATCACAATGGTTTCCAAAAGTGACTTTTACAGAGGCGTCAAAAGACGCCAATTTGAGGCAATGGGTTAACGAATGAACATAAGTGCTTCACAATCCTATGGATGCTTAATGCAGGATGACCTATTCCCTCATAGTGACGCATTTTGACGGCTCTGTAAAAGTCACATTCTGAAATCATAGGAGCAAATGCTCCAATTATCACAATGCTAACAACACTTCACAATTATAAAAAATTCCCTTTCCTCTAGTAAATGCTAATTTTCGGTAGATTTATTCTAAGAGTTGGGATTTAAAAATAGCCCATGAGGGGAATGAGTTAATGGAGGACGACATAATTCAGAAAGCTCTTTTGGGGGCTTTCTGTATTACCTTCGCCCTGCATTAAGCTACCACTTGCATTTGTGACCCAGATTTCGTTGTGGTTGTCCCTTGAGGGGGTGATTGTAACATGACTAACCTTTATCGCGCATTCCACGTGCTTTTGTGATTATCTTTGCAAACATTTTGTATATAGACCAGGTGGTGGCCCGTAAAAGGTCGCCCCGTACTTCATTCTCAGTGTTGTTATATTTGGTCCTTCGGGATCATCAGCTTCAATGCAGTTAGTTATGAAAATTGAATACCGCTGAAGGCGGCGTTAGGGGCTTGAATAATGTTGATCTTTTAATAGCTGCTCATGAATAGACTCAATAAAACAGAGTCTGCAACTTTCTCTTTTCGCATTTCGCTTTTTTTTTGGCGAAACTTCGGCGTTTCACTGGTATCCAAGCGTCTCGCCTGAATCTAAATTGTAAAATTTTTGTGGACATTTACCAAAATATACAACTATTTCATTAACCCTTTAGCTCATTAATATTTAATAAGAAACAACGTCTATTTGGACATTGATTAACTGAGTTTATATAACAGCATAGTGAAAAAAAGAGAAAAGTATATCATGGTGGAAGCTGTAGAATCAGGGTCCATGCTTATAAAGCTTTTGATTGGTCAGATTTGAGTTCTCAAGCTTTTGATTGGTCAGATTTGAGCCAAAGGCTCAAATCTGACCAATCAAAAGCTTGAGAACGAACTCAGACTCAACTAAAAAGTTTTATAAGCATGGATACAGATCTCTGTTATGTCTTAACCTTTCACTCTGTGAATATTTATGTAAGAAACAAATACATCATGAATATTAATTAGATTTTTTAATGGCACATAGACACTAACAAATTTTGCCGTGACATTAAAGACTCAGATCTATATATAATTCCATAAGCAAACAGAGCAGACCCTGATCTGGATATACCTTGTTTTCAAGGGCATAGAGAGGCGTATTTATGGAGTAAATGGTTAAGCAAACAGAGCAGATACTGATAAGAGAAACAATAAAAACAAACCTTGGTGCGTATAGTATTATAAAACTACACTTTTGATAATAGAATTTCTTGTAGTAACAGTAAGGTTTTAGCATACTTGGGTGTTTCATGAATTTACTTTATGGAATAAGTTTGTAACATCGAACTCCAATGTATCCGATGTTTCAAGTCTACTGCAACTGATTTACATGTACTTCCAATCCATTCAATGTTGTGAGAAACTATTGACCGAGTGTCAAACACACTGGAGTTTGACAATACGCCGAGTTACTCGACGTCGCATCTTAATCCAAACTGTTTGCCAATTCAAATGTCTCGCTGACATGATAAAGGTTTAAAGCTGATTAGGGTCTACACGTCTCGCTAAAGCCAGAGTCGCCACAGGACTTCTGTGTAGGCGGTCTTCGTCACTGAGAAATCGAAGGACTTACCCGGACAGAGAAGTACGTCACTCATGCTCAATACGAGGGGTGTTCCATAAATAATGTCATCTGTGCTTTATTTCGCGGAAATCGTGCAATTCATGCACAAAACCACCTCGTGTCGATTGAGTGATCACTGGCTCGTGACACAGGTAAATATCTCGTCCACACGTTCACTTGCCTCGGTACAGTGTACATCGTTTCATAGCCTATTCGTTAGACTATACACAAAATGACAGGAAAACGAGCTGAAAATGTTCTTGAAATTAGGGCCTATATAAAAGGTAGGTCATTACTCGGCATAAAGGCTGTAGATATTCACCGCGAGGTGTGTGACATTTATGGGGAGGGCCAAATGTCCCACAGGATTGTTTGTAGGTGGGTAGCTAAATTTAGTGCTGGGCAGCAGCAACTGAAAGATACTGCTCGCCCAGGTCGTCCTGCAACAACTACGACCAAAGGTAACATAGAAAAAATCCGAAATATCCTCAAAACTGATGCTCGATTCACCGTAAGACAATTGGCTCGAATGACAAACTTGTCGTTAGCAAGAGTTCATGCAATTTTGAAGAAACACCTAAAAGTTAGAAAGACAAATGCAAGATGGATACCCCATTTGTTAACGGATGAGCAAAAGAAGACGCGTGTAACAATGGCAAAAAAACTTCTCAAAATGTACCCAAAATATAGTAAAAAGGCTTTTGATAATATAGTCACTGGTGATGAGACCTGGGTGTAATATTTTGAACAAAAGCGGAAGGTTTCCAACCGAATATGGGCCACTAAAAATGCCAGACGCCCAAGTATTGCCAAACGAATACGAACGGTAAAGAAGGTTTTGTATGCTATTTTTTCACTAATAAGGGTCCAGCTATTCAAATCCCGGTGCCAAAAGGCAGAACGGTCACAGGCAAGTTCTATAAAAACGTTGTTCTGAGAAAATTGAAGAACTACTACAAAAGTAGCCGCCCCAAAACAGGACTTAAGTATGTCCGACTTTTGCATGATAATGCACCCGCTCACAAGGCACGTATTGTGACTGACTTTTTGGAGTCAGAGAAGGTTACCATCCTTCCGCACCCTCCGTATTCGCCAGACTTGGCCCCCTGCGACTATTTTCTCTTTCCAAAACTTAAATATCATTTATCTGGAAGGAGATACAATTCGAGAAATGCCCTTGGATCTGCTGTTTATCAGTGTTTGATGGGTGTCCCCATTGAAGAGTATAAAAAATGCTTCCAAAAATGGATTGACCGGCTAAAAAGGTGTATTCTGGCTGGCGGAGAGTATTTTGAAGGGCAGAGCAAATTAAAATTAACAAAAGCACTTCCGCTATATGAGCACCGATGCAAGTGACATTATTTTTGGAACACCCCTCGTAAGAATCGTAACTACTCGGCTCACCCCGTCAAGCTCGGAAAAGAAGATTACGTATTTAGAATATAGCCAACGAGTTCCGATTGGGCCATACTTAGACATGTCGAATGCGTGTTAAGGGTATTTCATTCATAAGATTTGTCCTTGTTATGGAACGGCGATAACAGTCTAAAAATACAAATGTATAACAGAATCATTCATTGAAGAAAGAAGTTTGTACAGAAAGAAGTATCTGCTTAATGCAGAAAACAAGTACAGTACATGTAATGAAGAAAGCTATAGTATAGGAGCTTTCTGCATTGCCTTTGTCCTACATTAAGCTACCACTTCAATATTCATGATTAGATTTCTTTTGAGTGGTCGCTGAAGAGATGTGTTGTTGTATGGCAATGATTTACTAGATCTACTGACACTCCAGTAAAACTGTCACCAGCAAAAAATCCTGCATCAAAAATGGACATTCCCCACCCCAATCCACTTAAAGACAGTCCTACTTACAAATTGATAGTTTGGATCCTGTTGAAACACCAAGCCAACCAGCTATCCAAGATCCAGTCTTTTTGTCTGAAATCCGATCTTGCATTGTTCTAAAAAACACCAGTAATTTCTTCTCTGTATGGTGAAGCTAGCTGATTCCTAACAATTCAATTCAATGTCTTCATTTCCTCCAGATAGGAGATGTGAAAAACATGCATTATGATATCAGTTTAGAAAAACTTATTCTGTTCATGGCAATGCGCCAGGTAGAAACCTTATCGAAAAAAACATAGACTTTTATGCATATTACAGAAGCCTGTATGAACAGAGCCCCGAGTTGCCCTAACCTAGTTCTGGCATAGCCCTAACATAGATCTAACCTAGCTCTAACATATTTAACCTAGCTCTCACATAGCCACAACCTAACCGTTATATAGTTCTAGCCTACCTCTAACATAGCTGTAACCCCTCACTATTCTAGCTCTAAACAGCCACAACCTAACCGTTATATAGTTCTAGCCTACCTCTAACATAGCTGTAACCCCTCACTATTCTAGCTCTAACATAGCCACAACCTAACCGTTATATAGTTCTAGCCTACCTCTAACATAGCTGTAACACCTCACTATTCTAGCTCTAAACAGCCACAACCTAACCGTTATATAGTTCTAGCCTACCTCTAACATAGTTGTAAACCCTCACTATTCTAGCTCTAACATAGTCACAACCTAACCGTTATATAGTTCTAGCCTACCTCTAACATAGTTGTAAACCCTCACTATTCTAGCTCTAACATAGCCACAACCTAACCGTTATATAGTTCTAGCCTACCTCTAACATAGCTGTAACCCCTCACTATTCTAGCTCTAAACAGCCACAACCTAACCGTTATATAGTTCTAGCCTACCTCTAACATAGCTGTAACCCCTCACTATTCTAGCTCTAAACAGCCACAACCTAACCGTTATATAGTTCTAGCCTACCTCTAACATAGCTGTAAACCCTCACTATTCTAGCTCTAACATAGTCACTACTATACATGTAACATAGTCCTTACATAGCTCTAGCCTAGTCCAAACCTAGCCCTAACATGTCCCTAACCTAGCTCATACTTAGCTCTAGCTGAGCTCTAGAATAGATCATGCCTAGCTCTTACATAACTCTAACCTCGTCATAACCTAGCTCTAATATAAATCTAACTTATCTCTAGCCTAAACCTAAACACAACTCTAAAATAGCCCTAACCTCGCCCATACCTAGCTCTGACTTAGCCATAACCTAGCTCATACATAGCTCTTACCTCGCCCTATCCTATATCTAATTTAGCCCCTAACCTAGCTATAAAAAAGCCATGACCTCGCTCATACCTAGCTGTAACCCCGTCCTAACCTAGCTTATACCTAGCTCTAACTTAACCCTAACCTAGCTCATACAAAGCTCTATCCTCGCCCTATCCTGTCTCTAACATAGCTCTAATCTAGCTACAAATAGCCCTGCCCTCGCTCATACCTAACTTTGCCCTAACCGAGCTCATGCCTAGCTCTAGCTCAGCCCTAACCTAGCGTATACCTAGCTCTAGCTCAGCCCTAACCTAGCGTATACCTAGCTCTAGCACAGCCCTAACCTAGCGTATACATAGCTCTAGCACAGCCATAACCTAGCGTATACCTAGCTCTAGCACAGCCCTAACCTAGCGTATACCTAGCGCTAGCACAGCCCTAACCGAGCTTCTAGCACAGACCTAACCTAGCGTATACCTAGCTCTAGCACAGCCCTAACCTAGCGTATACCTAGATCTAGCACAGCCATAACCTAGCGTAAACCTAGCTCTAGCACAGTCCTAGCCTAGCATATACCTAGCTCTAGCACAGTCCTAACCTAGCTCTAGCACAGCCCTAACCTAACGTATACCTAGCTCTAGCACAGCCCTAACCGAGCGTATACCTAGCTCTAGCACAGCACTAACCTAGCGTATACCTAGATCTAGCACAGCCCTAACCTATCGAATACCTAGCTCTAGCACAGCCCTAACCTAGCGTATACCTAGCTCTAGTACAGCCCTAACCTAGCGTATACCTAGATCTGGCACAGCCCTAACCTATCGTATACCTAGATCTAGCACAGCCCTAACCTAGCGTATACCTAGATCTAGTACAGCTCTAACCTAGCGTATACCTAGATCTAGCACAGCCCTAACCTAGCGTATACTTAGCTCTAGCACAGCCCTAACCTAGCTCATGCCTAGCTATAGCACAACCCTAATCTAGCATATACCTAGCTCTAGCACAGCCCTAACCTAGCGTATACCTAGATCTAGCACAGCCCTAACCTAGCGTATACCTAGCTCTAGCTTAACCCAAAACTAGCTCGAATTTAGTTCAAACAACTTGGATCCTGCTGAGACGCCGAGCTACTTTTGAAACAAAAGGCAGAAAATTCAAAGATAACATTTGAAGCAGACGGCAAAATTTGCAAACGACAATGCGTGGCAGAGGTAATATTCGTGATGAAGTGAGAGTAAAGGTATTGATTGACCGGGGCTTCCCGAAGATACTCGAACATGAAATAATAGAGTTTACGGATATTGATGAACCCTTTCGAGGCAAAACAAATTTAGTCAACTTAGATTAATGCCTGTTTCATGTTTCAAAGACGCGTTTTCTTCCATTTATTGTTATATTGTATAATTATATTGTCAAACATTTTGGACCCTAATACGACGTCAAATTATACGGTATCTCATCATTATGCAAACTGTCTGCAAAGGTTATCTCAGAATCGCACGTGACAGCGAAAGAGTTTCATTGTATTAATAACAGATTTTCGGTTATTTTTATGTCCTTTTTAGGATGAAATGTAAATATACATCAATTGGAATGTTGGGACTGTCAAACATCCTTCTATACATGCCATTCAATATGCCGGGGTGGGGAGTTTTAGTTCTGTCGGGTATATAACTCCAGTGAGTTGTTCAATCGGCCAGACCTCAAGGATCACAAGAGAATACAGAAGCAGCTCAAGAAGCTCCAAGTTCGAAGTTAACATTTACGGTAGGTGTTCCTACTTTATCGTGCGTTCAGAACTGGCAGCCATGTGCAAACCGTTGCAACCAGAGACTTGCAAGTGCAGTAGAACCTGTCTTAACCCATTCCCTGTTCTATGTTTATTACAAATTTCAATACCTACTGAATATTCATGGGCAAAAAGGTTATAATTAAATATGGAAGGTGGAACATTGTAGCCATTTTAGAAAGAAAAGAAACGGATCTTTCAAATTCCACTAGCAAACAGAGTAGACCCTGATCAGACGGCTCCTCTATGAGTCGTCTGATCTGGGTCTACTCTGTTTGCAAATGCGTAAAACACGTTTATATGAGGGAAAGGGTTAAGAATAATAATAAAAAAGGTCTATGTATGGGTCCGTAAGGCAGGTGGTAGCCTAATGAACGTCAAAAGTAATGGAGAAAGCTCATATAGGATTTTTCTGCATAACGTTTGCTCTGCATTAAGCAACCATGTGCCTTTTCAGACTCCTGTGTTCTATTAATGAATGACCGCGTAGGATAGGTTCTACTGTAGTGTGTTTGCTATGCTTTAATCACATACAAAGAGCGTGGAACTTAGTTCATATAAGCCCCGTAACTAGACCTCAAACATTTACACACTGAAAGCATGGGTTGGCATTTTACATTTTTCTTCTAAATACAAGTTTTTGTTCAACATACAATTTTCTAGACTGAAACGGTAACAAATAACGCAGCAATATCTGTCTAATTTGGCCACAAATGTTACTCCATGAATATACATGTACCCGTAGATGTAAGAAATAATTACATCATGGATATCAATTTGATTAATTTTTACAATGGCACATAGGCACCGGAGTTTTTGGCAATAATAGGAATTGTATATAACCATATATGCGCCATAAGCAAACAGAGCAGACCCTGATCTGACGAATACTACAGGAATGGTCATAGAGAAGCTTTCTGCATGACTTTCGCTCTGCATTAAGCTGCCACCTGTCTCTCAGACCGATATTAATACTAAATTGATTGTCCGGTTCAGAGAGGTTTTACTGTTCATATAATTGTATCAAAGCGAAACTCAATCTGCTGTGTTGGATAATATCAACAAATTCGACAGTTTTATCGTTAATCAGCCGCGTGTTTAACCCGTTTGGCAACATTAAAAACAGAATTGACCAAGATCAGACAGCCATCTGACCAGGGTCTGTTCTGTTTGCTTTAAATAAATGCTGTGATAGGAGGTGTGTGTAGTGTTACACTTTTAATAACTGCTCATGAATAGCCTCAATAAAACATTGCTGCCTTTTGCTTTTGAAGGATCTCCTACTTTCAAAATTTATAATGACCATTCTAAGAGATTTCGCTTTATTCGTTTACTATAACATTTTACTTCATAAATACGCCTTTGTGCGCCTATACAAACAAAGTTGACCCAAATCAGACGGAGCTTTTAGGAACCGTCTGATCAGAATCTGTTTTGTTAGTCTATCAAACAATACATGTATAGATACAATTCTACAGTTCTATGACCAAAACATGTCGGTGTTCACGTGCCATTATAAAATTTAATCTAATTATTATTCATAATGCCATAGGTTTTAACAAGAATTCGTGTATTAAAGGGTTAAAACATAGCCAACATACCTGACAATGATAACTGTCGGATCGTCAAAGATAAGCTTGCAACATTAAGATACCCCATGTCTTGCCATAGCGACAGATAAAGGTGTAAATTCAAATACTTAAATCGACATTTGTCACGAAACCAATACTTAGACTTCTCTACAGAATCGTCTAGAGGAGAGTGGTCACAGTATAGGGTTTGGTGGAAAGATAGAGGAGCTATTCTTGAAAATGTTTCAATTTACACATCTTATCTGGACCCCTGTATTGCTCTGTCATTCAATGTTTCTATTATGTTTTCTACATTTTTCAGATGATGTCACTGGTACTATCTTTCCACTATCTACCAATTCTACTATTAGCGTGTGTACACGCATTACCAGCTTGGTTAACGTCAACTGACAGTCACGCTGCATCATTCCAGATGTCAAAGACAAACTACAATAACTACCCATGGTCAAGTTACAATGCTACCCTGTCTAAAATAAGCAATGACAGTAAGGCTGCTTATGGAGGACTCACCGACAAGTGCCCGGATAAAGTCATGGAAGGTAATGACGTACCGGTGTATCGGCGTTCGACGTGTCCCTGGTTTTACACGGTTGATCATGATCCCACTCGTTACCCTACCACGATATTAAAGGCAATCACAATGTGTCAGTTTTGTATCGGAAACAGCGGGCATCAGTGTGAGGCCATCATGCGCACCATCACCGTACTGAAGACGGTGAACACTTCTGGTGGTGCTGTTGAGTTTATTGAGAAGAATGAAAACATCCCAGTTGGATACACTTGTGCTGGAGTTAGGACTGCTGCCAATGTCACGCCCACTATCACCACACGTTTTACGTTTGCCAAATAACAGAAATGTTTCCTTTTCGGTTAACTTGAATCAGCCAGTGAGGCATTGAGTGTTCATCCGTGAAGATATCCCTGTTAGACCACATTGGTCAATAAATAATACTTATTAAGATGTAACGTATAATACAAAAAGGTCAGTTTGATTATTATAAACCGTGTAGAACTAGAAAACTTGCCTTATTTGACTGCGGCGTCTGAACAGATTCAATACTGTTGCCCAGTTTACCAGCAACAGAACAATGTTCATGAATGGCAAAAACTGCTGGATAAGATCAACAGGCGCGTAGTACAAGCTACAGGTAATCTAGATCTACACCGTTTTAAACTGTCGGACTGTCCATATTAACTGTGATGTGTTTAACACATACTTATTTATTTTTCAAATAAATATTTATCTTTATATATTTAATATTTAATGTATATAGGCCTATACATGTATTTAGAAGAGCATACGACATATATTTGTGTACAACTTTTTTCTGATTATAAAATTTACAGCTTATTGTATTGTTTTGTGTTGTTTTCTATCCATTATATGGTGCGTTCAAAAATGTTTTCACCTGGGCAACATATATTCAGACTTCAAAATGAAGAATAGGATCAACATGTTCACTTGGTTCCGAATTTGTGTTGAGTCTGACAGCAGCGTTTAACTAGTTCACACCTTACTATTGAGTCCGATAGAAGAGGTTTAAAGCGAGTCCATGCCCTTCTACGAAAGATGTTCATTAGGTTTCCAGGTTGTTTTGAAATATGTTTTCTTAGTTCCCAGCCAGATAGAGTGTTTGGCGATTTCAAGCTCTATTGTTAAACATATTCGTTGGGATTGAACCAAATAGTATAACTTTGGCGATTTCTAGCCCTACTAAATACATTCGTTTGTTTTTACTTTTTAGCCAAATCGTAGTGTTTTAGCCATTTAAGAAATAATGACACAATGAATATTTATTAGCTGACAATTTTGATTGTATATTACACATGCTTTGTTTCTATGGTAGACACTGTAGAATCACGTCCATCTTAGCAACACAGAAGATCCTGATCACTTCCTCCAGACACTATCTGATCTGGGTCAACTCTAATTGCAAATGCGGAAAGAGGCCCCTCCATGAAAGCTACCCCTCAAAATATGGAAACTTTATCTGGCTTTAACCCTTTACATGATGAAAATTCATGCGAGAAAAAATTACTTCACGGATATCAATATTTTTATATCCCATCACCTAATATAAACGCTTTTTGGCGCCTTTGCAAACAGAATAAACCCAGATCAGACGGCTCCTATAGTCTGATCAGGGTCTGCTCTGTTTGCGTATGGAATTATATAGAACTGATTGTAAAGTTTCTGTTATGGCCAGACGTTCCTGTGTTTAGGTATCATCAATAATGCTCATCCAATGAAAATTCATGAAGTGATAGAGTATTGCATAAATATGCATGAGATTAAGGCACGCTGGCATATAATCACATGAAAGTTTGGCCATGGCGAAAACTGTAGAATTAGGATTGTATTTTTCTATAAGAAAACCAAGCAGACCCTGATGAGACAGATCCTACAGGAGTGTTTGATCTGGGTCTACTCTGTTTGCAAATGCTTGAGAATGGCCCTCTGTCAATTAAAGCGTTAGGACAGGGCAATATGTGCTCAGACACTGTTTTGTTCTTTTTGAAATAGAATCACAATGTAGAAGACAAATGTGCATTTAAAATTGTACCAGAAGATGGATTTGCAAAACAACCGATTATGGTTCGTAATGGTGCTCAATCGGGTACTAAAATCCTCACAGAGTGGTCACAACATAGGGCTTGGTGGAGAAATAAAGGAGTTATTCTTGAAAATGTTTTAATTTACGCATCTTAACTGCCCCTCTATTTGTCTGCAGACAATCGTCACTTAGAATTGTAACTGCTAAAGCTTTCGTATACAGTTGCTAGTCTGTGATTACCTATGCAAAAAGTTTGAACCCAGATGTCCAGATAATATGCGTAACTTAAAACTATTTCAGGAGTATCACCTTCAGTTGATTAATATTAATAAGTGATACATCAATACATACTATTTATGACGGAAAGGTTAATAAGGCTTTGTTTTAAGCGCATTATTGGCGAAGTATTGCACAGACTAGACGAGTCTGCATCATGGCGATGCTGTTCAGCGCTCGTCTAAGATGCATGTGATTCCTAGTTCGACTCTGAAGCCCAAAAGGAAATAAACTACATGTATAGTTCATAGCATCCGCCCATCGGACGGACGTCACTGGAGATAATTCAGAATCAAATGGGTTTCAAATCCTAATACCACTCGGAAAGAGCTTATAATCTAGTGTATATTTTACTGGCATTTGACGGTATAATTTTGCCGTTGTCACCTGGTTTCCTGGTTCGATACCAAGACCATATTGATACTATCTTTAAAATGCAGTTTTTTCTCTCTTTGTCATCATTCGTTATTTCATTTAGTTGACTCGTTGCTTGAAAATAAAACTGTATTTGTGCACTGCATTGCAGCAGATGTGCACAATATGGGGTCGCTAAAGCTTCTGCAAAACAACTGGTCTTCAGTTCCATTAGTGTCAGAGACAACAGATTCTCAGATTCTCCAATTGTTAAGAACCATGATCAGAATCATATCTTTGTCATTACAATTTGCAATGCATTGATACTGGTTTTTCCATAAAGCAGCTTAATAAGTTTTCGAAAATAAAAGTGATTGCTTATAAGTGAATTCCGGACGTCACTGACATAAAGCCCGCTTGATCATATACTGTACTTTAATGTACAAGTATATCCCGCTAGTTACGACCTGAAACAGCACGGACCTAGATGAGACGATCTATTAGACATAGCACGGACCCAGATGAGACGATCTATTTGACATAGCACGGACCCAGATGAGTCGATATATTTGACATAGCACGGACCCAGATGAGTCGATCTATTTGACATAGCAAGGACCCAGATGAGACAATCTATTTGACATAGCACGGACCCAGATGAGACGAAGTATTTGACATAGCACGGACCCAGATGAGACGATCTATTTGACATAGCACGGACCCAGATGAGTCGATCTATTTGACATAGCACATACCCAGATGAGACCGTCTATTTGACGTAGCACGGACCTATATGAGACGATATCTTTGACACTCTGTCAATAGTTCTATGTAATAAGCTTGGACGAATCGGAAGTATTCAAAAACTTGCTACGGATCAGACTTTGAGCGGATATTAGTCTTGTTACAGCGGAGTAAGTGTTTATAGTAGATCTTAAACATTTCTCTGTTTAGTATTCATGTAAGAACTAGTGACATCATGAATATATATTTGCTCATTTTTTAATATTAACTTTTCAAGGGACTTTGACAAGAACTGTATATCAGATCTATATCATGTCAAAGCTAACAGAGAAGACTATATGATCAGACGACTCCTATAGGAGTCGTCTGATCTGGGTCTACTATGTTTGCAAATGCGTGAAATGGCGTTTATATGAAGGAAAGGGTTAACAGGATATAATTTCTCCACAACGCCCACATATACATGTAAGACGTCTAGTAGTAAAGTGATAGTCTCTAATTGCGTTTTTAAAATGTCTAAAAATTAAATAAATTTGTTCTATGTTGAAAAGAAGTATAACGCAAAAACAATCGTATAAATCCTGAAGAAGGCAAAGCTTTCATATGTTTGATATCGAAGACCCGATGTTATTCATCAATGTATTAGTATTTATCCGGGTTGGGTTTTAGTTCCGTAACTGTTTGACATAGAATGACAATAGTTTCTTGTATAACAACAAAATAAGTTTCGAAGAAAGCAGTTTGTTTCTTTTATTACATTGACAATCATCATATTAATGATTGAGCATAACAAGTATCAAGTTTTATGATCTTATTTAAAACATGCGTCTCTTGAAGGGACTATCTCTCTAAAGTAGCTTGAGTCTCTATGCGTGATGAAAATGTTACTATAGTTCTACATTAGCGGCCATAGCTACAGATACAGTGCGTACTCAAATATTAAAATCGTCATTTCTCCACCAACCTCTGTACTGTAACCACTCTTTAGAATCGTCTAAATAATGTGTCACAGTAAAGGGCTTGGTAGAGAAAAAAGGAGATATTCTTGAAAATGTTGATAGTTTCCGCATCTTATCTGGACTTCTGTTGGCCTGTGGTCTGTTTACCCTTTCCCTATTCATGTACAAATTATTAGCTGAGTTTTGCAGAAATTTCTAAAGCGACCTCATGAATAAACATGGTTGTCTTCAAAAACAGTTTGTAGCTTAACGAAGGACTACAGTAATGCAGAAAGCTCCTGCATGAGCGTTCTGCATAACTTTCGTCCTGCATTAAACAATCACCTGTCACTATTATCCAGAATCATATTGACGCTTTTTGACGCCTCTGTAAAAGTCACCTTTTGTAACCATTTGATAAATATAGAATTTGCTTCATAGGAGCGAATGTTCTATTTATCACAATGATTTCAAACCTACATAATTCTAAAAGTTACCATGTTTCTACCAAATGCTCCTTTTGGATAGATTTATTCAAAGAGGTTGGGTCTAAAACTAGTTTATGAGGTACATGTGATGGGTTATACCTATTTTGATGATCGCAATAGAGCGTGTTTACTGTATTGAGATGTGTGTACACCGGATATTTGCATCGGTAGAAACTGTAGAATCAAATCTATTACACTAAAACATCGATACTTCGAATTTTTAGTAATGAAGAATTTTTATTCCTTATTAGGCAGGTGGCTGTTTAATACAGGATGCATATCGTGCAAAAAAGCTTCTTTAGGACTTGTTTGTATTAAGCTTTCACCTGTCTTAAAGACCGATAATGATATTTGGTTTAGTATTTCGAACTAACAGGGTTTACTGTTTAAGTTAGTAAACAAACAGATCAGACCCTGGTCAGACGGCTCCTACAGGAGCTGTCTGATCTGGGTCTACATTATTTGCAAAGGAGTGATAAGACACTTATTTATATGAGGGAAAGGGTTAAGCATCACATGACCGACATTTTCAACAGGTTTGGTTAAGATGAGACGCCACCGAGTACCTCGCCATCTCACCAGGGTCCAAGCTGTTTGACACTGAGTCAATAGTTTCCCAAAAGTTTTAACCAATCGGACGTCAATGAAACATGTAGCAAATCAGAGTTGGAACAGAAACACATAGTAAAAAAGCAAACTTATTATTATTCCTTTTTACAAATCAAATTACCATCTTTTACCACCTCGACCTAGAGTTACATTTCGCTATTTGAAGAAAAATATTTCTAATTTTCATTCAAAGTATGTTCTTGTTCCTGCTGACAAGGCTTCAAATAATGTAATCATTATTTGAAGATTGTATTATGTTGATGTTTTAAAGAAGGAGCTAACTGATTCACAAACTTATATAACAGTTCCAACACCTGAAAAAGATATAGTCTCGGAACATGTAAAAATGTGCAAAAAAATTAAGTCTGGTCCTAACATAAAACAACATAAACTTTCTACTTTGTACTGGATTCCGAAACTACATAAAAACCCTTATATTATATAAGGCGCGTTTTATAGCTAACTCTAGCTGTTGTACTACTACTAAAATATCTAAACTTTTGACGTCCTGTCTTACTACGATCAAAGAACATGTAAAACGTTACTGTGATAAAATATATGAAAATTCTGGTATTAATGTTTTTTGGTCTATAGAAAATTCAAACGATGTTTTAACGAAACTTGAAAATGAACAGTATAACATTTCTTCACTGAGCTCTTATGATTTCTCTACACTCTATACTACTCTACCTCACCATCTTATAAAGGATAAACTGATTAAATTAATAGAAAAAACTTTTGCCAGAGAAAACAAAATGTTCATTGCTTGTAATGTTCAACGTTCATTCTTTTCGAATTCAGAAGTTGAATATTACACAATGTGGACTTGCCTTGATGTTTGTAGATCTCTTACCTTTCTCTTAGATAATATATTTGTACCTTATGGGGGTACCATATATCGCCAAGTTGTTGGTATACCTATGGATACAAATTGTGCCCCTCTTGTTGCAGATTTGTTTTTGTATTGCTATAAGAGGGAGTTTATGCTTAGCTTAAATAAAACCTGATACACAGACCGATATTGTTAATGCTTTTAATAAAACTTCAAGGTATTTAGACGATATTTTGAATTTAGATAATCCTTATTTTGAAACTATGATTTCTTCAATTTACCCAAAAGAACTGTCTTTAAACAAAGCGAATCAATCTGACATTATAGCTTCATTTTTAGATTTGAATCTTTCAATTACAAGTGATAAAGTTTCGTCCAAAATTATACGATAAAAGAGAAGATTTTAATCTTAAAAAAATGTTAATTATCCTTTTCTAGATGGAGATGTGCCCCGTTCTACATCTTATGGGGTTTATATTTCTCAACTTATTCGGTTTGCCCGAGCCTGTTCTTTGCTAGAAGATTTTAATAGTCATAATTTATTATAACTGATAAACTTCTTAAGCAAGGTTACAGATATCACAAACTTCGGAAAACGTTTTCTAAATTTTATTATCGAAATTTACCTCTCTCATTAGTAAATATAATTGCAATCTACGATCGTTACTGCAACAAGGCATTTCTCAACCAGACTTTTGTGGGGATGTTATCTACAAACTTCGGAAAATTGGGGGTCATATCCATTGTCATGATTTGTTTATAAAACGCATTAAAACATTTAAGAAGAAAGGTTATGATCCCATTATATTGCAACGCACTGTATGTTTGTTTATCGACCCTTTTACAGTCGGTAGCTACGCTTCCCTCTTTGCTTGCGCGATGACAGGCCGAGGGTAGTACTCTATGATGGTATACTCTTAAACTCGGATACGGGATGATCTTACCAGACTCATGTATTACTTTTTCCCTGTCGCGCCCTTAACGGCTTACCTGCAGGTGCTCTGACTTCGGCAAAGTCATTGAGTACATAATTGACGGATTGTCACAGTTATTATGCTATGTTTTACATGTTGTCCTGTGTTCACCGTCGTCTATGTTGTGGGTAAGTCCGGCGGGGATACCTTTATTTACACTATTTGTAAGGCTATGGTGACTTTGAGAGAAGTGTGAGGTTAGGACGTCCGTAAACCGGTTTAAACCCCAGTGGTGCTTTTGCTACTGACCGTGCCAAGGCGGTACTCTCTTTGTCATCATTCCTTTTTGTTTGCCTTACATCTTTGTACTTGTGATTTTGTTCATGTGTGGAGTGTTTGTCTCTAGTTCTTGTGTGTCTGTTGATGTTTTCTGTGTTTATCTCGTGTGTGAGTGTGCGTTTGAGTGTGTGGTTGTGTGTGTGGTTGTGTGTGTCATGCTGTCTATCAGTGTTTTGGTGGTGGTTGCATCTTGTATGTGGCTTAGCCTGCTTGACTTTACTACTTTTCCATTTTACCATAATTATTTTTTTATTGCAAATAATAATAATTATTATTGCATTATAATTATAATAATAATTACTATAATAATAGAATATTATTCTATTATTATAAATATATTATTATAATTATTACTAATTATTATTATTATAATTATTGTTATTATTATTATCATTGTTATTTTTATTATCTAACACGCTCGAATATATGTTGGTTAATTGAAACATTTATGATATTATGCCCTTCACAGCCAATGTCCCAAATATGCAGCACGACAAATAGTACAGTCCCAGATCAGATTTTTTTTAGACTTTTCAAGGCGGGTCTGATCAGGAATTTCACTTTTTGTCTCAATCTCTAGTTCTATATCTATAGTTTATTCCTTTGAAATTTGCATTTATTTAACTCATGTTCTTATTTTGCAAATTTTGTTTTCACAAATTCGGGTTGCATACTACAATTAGAAGGGTCAAACATGCCATCAAGAGGGTAAAGCAAGACAAAGCACTGCACTTGGGTGTAAATATTATAATTTTACTATACAAATACATGGTGTGCCATTCGGCAAAATGATAAATATTGACTTGAAGTCATAAATAAATAAATACATTGCACTTTTATTACGGGAAAGGGTGACTCCTACATTGGAAAACAATGAAGATCCAGATCATCTGTTGTCTTTTCCACGCAACGGTTGATTAGAAACAGCAAATATTTGTCAATCACCAGCAGTGCCCTGCTGACCTACTGGGAAAACTGTGTTGATCCTCATCACGTCACATTCAAACACTCAAAACATTCAACAAGAAGGCCATGGTGGTCGTGATATCGCTCATCAGACAATCAGAGATGAAGTTTTCGCTATGTTTCTAATGAAAACTGGCCACCCCTGGGACGGGCCAGTTTTGACCCCAGGGGTATAATTCATATAACTTATGTAGAGAACCTAAACATGATGCAACGTGCCAAATATAAAAGTTGAGAACATTCCAGTTTCAGATGGGGTTTTTTCAAAATTTTCACTATATGTTTCTGTAGAAAACAATGCGCCCCTCGGGAGGGACCAATGTGCCAAAGATAAAAGCTGAGAACCCTGTAGATTCAAAGGAGAATATTTATAAAGGTTCAAATTGTTGACGACTGACGACACACGATGCACGCCGGCGGACGACGGACATCGGGCGATTACAAAAGCTCACCCTGGGCACTTTGTGCTCTGGTGAGCTAAAAAGTTAGTGAAAAGTCAAAATCAAAAAAAATGGACTGACATTGGTTTTTTAACATGAGAAGGATTAATTGACCAATGTGGTCTAACTTGGATGTTCACACAGGTGAACAAAAGTCCTCACTAGCTAGTTCGATATGACCCTAGAGGTACATGTCCTCTTACTTGGCAAACGTAAAACGTGCAGTCGTAGTGGGCGTGACATTGGCAGCAGTCCTTACTCCAGCACAAGTGTATCCCACTGGGAAGTTTTCATCCTTCTCTAAAAACTCAACAGCACTGCCAGAAGTGTTGACCTTCTTCAGTACGGTGATTGTTCGCATGATGGCCTCACACTGATGCCCGCTGTTTCCGATACAAAACTGACACATTGTGGTTGCCTTTAATATCGTGGTAGGGTAACGAGTGGGATCATGATCAACCGTGTAAAACCAGGGACACGTCGAACGCCGATACACCGGCAAGTCATTACCTTCCATGACTTTATCCGGGCACTTGTCGGTGAGTCCTCCATAAGCAGCCTTACTGTCATTGCTTATTTTAGACAGAGTAGCATTGTAACTTGACCATGGGTAGTTATTGTAGTTTGTCTCTGACATTTGGAATGATGCAGCGTGACTGTCAGTTGACGTTAGCCAAGCTGGTATTGCATGTACACACGCTAATAGTAGAATTGGTAGATAGTGGAAAGGTAGTACCAGTGACGTCATCTGAAAATAAATGTACGAATTTGAGTTCATATTTGAACTTCGAATAGTTGCATTGTTAACAATGTATATGATGAAATTATACGACTATAAACATATTCATCTGCAAAAGGTCGCTTGGGTATGTGGATGATGCAGACTTTTGTGTGGTGCTGTTGCAAACTTGTGTATAGTGACCAGGTGCTAACGCAAAACTGGCGTATATCACTGTCGCAAATACGGTATATAGTGCTGAGGCAAACGTGTCTATGGTGTAGATGCGACACTTGTGTATGGTGTAGATGCAAACTCGTATGTTTGTATATGGTAAAGATGCAAGCATATGTGTAGCATAGATGCAAACTTCTGTCTGGTGTTGATGCAATCATGTGTATGGTGTAGATGCGAAACTTGTGTATGGTGTGAATGTAATTTTGTGTATGGTGTAGATGGAAATCTTTTGTGTGGTTAGGTGCAAAACTTGTGTATGATGTGAATGTAAATGTGAACGCAAAATCTGTGTATGAAGTTGGCGCAAAATGTGTGTATGATGTTGACGTAACATTTGTGTATGGAGATGGTCGCGAAACGTGTATATAAAGTTGTGTATGGTACTCATGCAAAACGTGTGCATGGTGTTGACGAAAACACGTATGTATGGTGCTCATGCAAAATGTGTGTATGGTGTTGATGCAAAATTTGTGTATGAAATTGACGCAACATTTGTGTATGGAGTTGACGCACAACGTGTGTATGGAGTTAACGCAAAAAGTTTTGCATTGTGTTAATGCAAAACCTATGTATGGAGTTGGCGATAAAATGGTGTATATGTGTTTCATTTAGCGCAAAACTTATTTATGGGAGCCATAGGAGCTTTTTCCATCAGGGTTTCCTGCATCAAGCAACCATCTGCTTTAAAAGACTGCCATGTTAAATTAAGTGTAGTCTCTTCAGAGTTTACTATAAATTATTAGTGTAAACATTTGCGATACAAAAGCAATTTAACTCGTAACCTGCTTTGAAAATGTACTTATATTCCGATATGTTTCAGTTGTCTCTAGCTTCCGATTCGTTCAAAAGTTTGTGAGACTATTGACAGAGTGTCAAACAGTTTGAATCCTGATGAGACGCTGAGTTACTCGGCGTCTCATCTGGGTCTAAGCTGTTTTCAAATGCGAGCCAGGTCGCGCTAAGCAGGCAAAGGGTTAACATTTTATTTTGTTTTAAAAGGTATCCGCTATAACAATATGAAAAATGTACAAAAAGAGTGAAAACATGAAATTTCAGAAACAGGGAATGCGTCACCTATGTGTTGTAAAGCTAGGATCAAATTCAAAGACTTGTCAACCATATTAACCATGTAATCTATTAATATTCACGTAAGAAATATTCTAACGCAATCTGTCAATTTTCTGCAATCTGATTGGCTCATGTGACTAAATTTGCGGCATATAAAAAGTGTTTTATATGTCGCAAATTCAACCAATCAAAAACGGCCGAATAACACCATGTGCATGTAAATATATCAATGCGCGTTGTTTATAAGCAATGATAAATCCGTATGCATACTTTGACATATAAATCTAGATCTATTCCAGTTTGGCCCGTTATTTCAAGTTATGTTCCATTGTTTACTTTGTCACGACTTGAACGGTCTCTTATATGCACATGTGTCATGTGGAGAATTATTGAGATACTCTAAGCGTTGGGATCCAGATTAGGCCTTATTTATTATATCGTTCAAACATAACGTTATAACGTGACGTCATTGTTACAGGCGACGTATGGCGCCAAAGACTAAGTTGACGTTACTTTACCAAAATGTGTATTGAATGTATGTATTGACGCATGTTGAATAGCTATCGCACAATTATTCATGACTAATAAATGTATATATATAAACCAGGGTGAAAACACACTTACTTTAAGAAATCTGAGAGAAACTGGTGCACTATTTCTTGCCTCATCACTCATTTAATCATCCGCGCGCAAAGGATATTACTTGAGTTAAAAGCGGCTCAACAATTTGTCGTTTTTCGTGTTAAGATTGTGTTAGAATAGGGTTAATCCTACTGTAATTTGAAATTTGCGATGGTATATTATAGGGTTAATCCTACTGTAATTTGAAATTTGCGACGGTATATGAGGTTTTTAACGGTCGCAAATTATTTTAATGGCGACGCCGAAGGCGGAGCCGTTAAAATAATTTAAGACCGTTAAAAACCTCATAACCGTCGCAAATTTC
The DNA here is from genome assembly GCA_963576725.1 of Azorinus chamasolen. Taxonomy (NCBI): domain Eukaryota; kingdom Metazoa; phylum Mollusca; class Bivalvia; order Cardiida; family Solecurtidae; genus Azorinus; species Azorinus chamasolen. The sequence goes on along the minus strand of OY755240.1, from coordinate 89,116,334 downwards.
AAATTACAGTAGGGTTAACCCTATAATAACAGACCAGATTAACATATAGCAACTCATAAACATACCGTAAAGTAAAGTTAAGCTGAGTCTTGCTGTTGTGTTCTCTGGTAAGCTTTTGGAAGTTCTGTCCGAAAGAGAAATTCTATCAAACTTTTATACCCCAGACTGATAGAAGCCCCCCACCCCAGCACTCGCTATTGTCAACCCTTTGAATGCGAGGGACACGTATACACTGGCATTTTAAAACAGTGTAAACCTAGATGAGATGGCTCCTCGGGAACCCTCTGATAGGGGTCTGCACTGTTTGTCATTCAGAACAATCTAGCCAGATTAAACCTTTTCTACTGATTCTTCAGTTAAACACTGATGGGCTATTCCACTCCGATCATTCAGGATTGAAAGGGTTACTTTTTAGAAGGATCTTTGTCATTCTTAAAATTCCAGTCAAAATTTAACGGAAATGTTTAGGTACATAGCAATCAATATAATACAACGTCGACACCGGCATGTTCGGAATTATACGAAGATTCCCGATACAATCCAACACCGGCTGTGACTAGACATTAAATCCTGCTGACGCTTTGCATTTACTCCTTTGATAACGCATTTCGATAAATTTAAACCAGGATATTGAGTGTTTTACGATAGTGTGACATAATTATGCACTGTTTACGGGTGATTCATGGTGACATTTGTATAGGTTTGGTTCCACATTAGATGCTTGGTAACTCAGAGTCTCATAAGCATCTAAACTATGATATCTTAATCATCAGTTTAAAAACAAATAAAATAAACTTGTTAATAATATTCAACACTTTGGGTAATATTTATTATATAAGAACAAGGAAATACACTTTTTTTCCATTTGTAGTTGGAATGTTGGGTATATCAACCATCCTTCTACATGCCAGAGGACGAGCGTGGAGGCGGGGGCTTCTAGTTCTGTTTAGTATAAATACTACATCCAGTTGTTCGTTCGACCAAACCTCAAAGATCACCAGCGAATCCATCAGACAGTTCGCAGATCAAACTTACTATTACGGTATGTACTTTCCGTACAACTCTTTCTCTATTCATCAAGCAATTTCATAGGTGGATGCATATTATTGCCGTGCAGTAGTGCCTCAATGTAACACTCACTTAATCCTTTCCTTCATACAAACGCCTTTCCACGCTATGAAATTGATTTCTGCTTAACCCATTCCTTCACATAAACGCCTATTCGCGACTTTACAAACATAGTAGAACCAGACAAGACTATTCCGGCAGGAACCGCCTGATCAGGTTCTGCTCTGTTTGCCTGTGGGGTTATACGTCAGTTTCTGCAATGATCAAATTGTCCGGTATGATGTATGAACATCATAAAAAATCAGCTGATAAATATGCACGAAGTCAAGAGTTCCTACATAAATATTTGTGAGGAAAAGAGGTTACATGTATTTCCGAATGAATTGTTATAGTTTTCACCACGTCCGATTCGTCCAAGCTTTTTCGAAACTAGTAGCCGAGTGTCATACAGATTGGATCCAGATTAGATGTCGAATAACTCTGCGTCTTGCCAACATATTGGATCCAGATTAGATGTCAAGTAACTCGGCGTCTTGTCAACAGATTGGATCCAGATTAGATGTCGAGTAACTCGGCGTCTTGTCTGGAGACAAGTTTTTTGAAAACGCCAGACTTGTCACGGTTAAACCTTTCTTTCATAGAGACGCCTTTTCACACCTTTGCAAACAAAGTAAGCCCAGATCAGACGGCTCCTGTAGTGGTTGTCTGATCAGGATCTGCTCTATTTGCTTACGAAATTATGTATATCTGATTCTTCAGTTTCTGTCGATGCCAAAATGGCATGTGCCATGATACCATTATGAAAATCTGTCTAATAAATATTCATGGTGTTATTATTTCTTACATGAATATTCACGAGGGAAAGGGTTAACAAAGGGCTAATGTGGAGCAAATGCGTAGAAAAGCGTATTTATGGAGTAAAGGGTTAACAAAGGGCTAATGTGGAGCAAAGGCGTAGAAAAGCGTATTTATGGAGTAAAGGGTTAACAAAGGGCTAATGTGGAGCAAAGGCGTAGAAAAGCGTATTTATGGAGTAAAGGGTTAATGATACAAGCATCAAACAGCAGTTTATATCCTAGTGAAACGCCGAGTTACTTGGCGTCTCATCAGGATCCAATCTGTTTGACACTCTGCCAATGGTCTCTTTAATGCTTGAACAAATCGGAGGTAAGTGAAAACACGTCGGAGATTAACTCTTTCGCTGCCAAATTTTGTCGTCTGCAAACTTTGTCGTCTACTACAATTTTCCATTTTTATATTTCTTCATTTTTGTTTCAAGTAACAGTCACAGTTACCAATAGCTTGGATCCACATTAATGGATCTACTCTGTTTGCAAAGGCGTAAAACGCGTTTATATGAGGAAAATGGTTAATTAACCCCTTCCAACACGAATATTAATTTAAAAAATGATCAGTTTTTGAATATTACCTGCAGTAATATTTTTTATTAATATTCGTGTTGAAAGGAGTTAATTAACCAGTTCCCTCATATAAAGTCGTTTTCACGCCTTTTCAAACAGAGCAGACCCATATCAGAAGGCTCCAATATTAGTCGTCTGGTCAGGGTCTCCTCATTTTGTTTTTGAACTTATAATAAATCTGACTTTAAATCTGAATTTATAATAAATATGGATGTGTGTGTCATACATGTACTTTTATTGTTTCTTCGAATACCAAAAACTAAAATCTCCTGCGTGCTTAGGGCGTTTTAAAATTAATCTAATTGATAATCATGGTTTCAATATTTTTACATGATTATTCAACAGGGAAAGGGTAACTTAAAGAACTAGTCTCCATTCGAGTAGCCTTGCTGTATTCGCATTTTTACCAACAAAATTAAATGTAAATAGTTACTCAGCGTCACATCTGGATCAAAGCTGTTTGCAGCCAGGTCACGTTTAATATGGGAAGACCTATTAAAGATTGACATGCGTGTCCTTACTTGGACAGAATGTATATTTGTGCATTAATCCACATTGTTGCATCAGTAGCGAAGTCTAAGTTACTGTAGAAGTATTAGTTACAGTCGCATCACAACCAGATAAATGTCTAGGATAAGCTACGTATTACTGTTAATACGTTCATTAGCCATATTGCATGTTTGTATATTTTTGCTCTCAGGGGATCACCTCCCTTCAGAATTTATAATCTCCACAACAGCAGGTGTTAAGTGCTTGTGTGGCGGCCGTAAAACGTCGCCTTGTACTTCATTCTCAGTGTTGTTATACCTTCTGATCCTTTGAGATCATGAATTTCAGTACTTCTTGTTCTAAAATATGACCTATGTGTCCCTTCTAGTCATTATGATCAGAAGGCACACACAGGCCATAATTTGACCTTTTTATTGAATATCTTACAATTTTTACTAGATCTAGATCTATATGTGCTACATATCATTTCAATAAATCTAGATCTAGATCCAAACAAACAACAGAAATAAATCTAGATCTGTATCTTAAAAAAGTGAGAAAGGAATAGTTATGCATTAATTGGGATTCGAATCCCCGCCGAAAAATATGTAGTCCGACGTAATAACCACTAACACTAACGATTGACTATATTGTTTTATATATATATATATATTATATTGACTTATAAAATTTGTTTGAGAACTTCCGATGGATGACGTGAAATTATGACGTCACAACTGTCATTTTTGAATAACATAAACAAAGATCTAGTATACAGATCGATACAAACAAAAAATGATTTTTAATAGAACTTCACAATTGTATAAACTTTACGATTGTCCAGTTCTAGAATACGATTTGATAACGACGTCAACCTCCTTCTCGGGCCATGTTTGAATAGATTTAAATCTATGTTGCTAACATCAACGCACTGCACTTGAAAAAGATCGTGGGCCGATTATGGATAACCGGCCCACCGGGCCGTTATGGATCGGTCACATGACTCCATAATGACAGTTTTCTACGGAAATGTTGTTACTATTTAAAGTAAGGGTATTCAATAATTGACCATATTGCATGTCTGTATACATCACATGACGTCACTGGTATGTTATTAATCATATTGCATGCCTGTATACTTCACATGAAGTCACTGGTAAGTTATTGATCATATTGCATGTCTGTACGTATACTTCACATGACGTCACTGGTATACTTCATAAACCATATTGCATGTCTGTATACTTCACATGGCGTCACATGTATGTTACATTAACCATATTGTATGTCTTAATACTTCATATGACGTCACTGGTACGTTTCATTTATCATAGAGTATTTCTGTTATACTTCAGATGATGTCATCGGTACTATCTTTCCACCATCTACCAATTCTACTATTAGCATGTGTACACGCATTACCAGCTGGGCTAACGTCAACTGACAGTCACGCTGCATCATTCCAAATGTCAAAGATAAACTACAATAACTACCCATGGTCAAGTTACAATGCTACTCTGTCTAAAATAAGCAACGACAGTAAGGCTGCTTATGGAGGACACACCGACAAGTGCCCGGATAATGTCATGGAAGGTAACGACGTACCGGTGTATCGCCGATCGACGTGTCCCTGGTTTTACATGGTTGATCATGATCCCACTCGTTACCCTACCACCATATTAAAGGCTATGCCAATGTGTCAGTTCTGTATCGGAGACAGCGGGCATCAGTGTGAGGCCATCATGCGCACCATCACCGTACTGAAGACGGTGAACACTTCTGGTGGTGCTGTTGAGTTTGTTGAGAAGGATGAAAACATCCCAGTTGGATACACTTGTGCTGGAGTTAGGACTGTTGCCCATGTCACGCCCACTTTCACCACACGCTTTACGTTTGCCAAGTAACAGAAGTAGCCAGTGAGGCACCAATGATCGTTCGCGAGGACTTCTCTGTTGGACCATATTGGTCCTTAAAATACAAATAATAATGCTCATATCAAAATTGAACTTGTCCGGCAAAACGAATCAGTTTGCTAAGGGTAAACGGAGTGTAGACCTAGAGAACTAGGCTGCTGCCGTGTTTCTTGAGAATAATGTAGAAATCCCAGTTGGATACATTTGTGCAGGAGTTGGGACTGCTTCCAATGTCAAGTCCACGTCTAGCACACGTTTTACGGTATGCCAAGGTACGAAAGTGTTTCGTCTCGTGTAATATCAAACGGTCAGTGAAGCGATCGTGTTCACCTGTGTGGACATTCTAGTGAGACCATATTGGTCCGTAACCCTTTACTCAATACATAGGTCTTGGTATGCCTTTGCAAACAGAGTAGCCATCTGATCAGGGTCTGCTCTATTTGCTTATGGAATAATGTACATGTAGATCTGATTCGAATAATGTAGATCTGATTCTACAGTTTCTGCAATGACCAAAACTGCATTTGTTTATATGCAGTACATGTATAAAAATCATGTTGTAATATTCATAATGTCATTACAGTGAAAACTCGATTATTCGGACACTCAAACACGTATCATTATTGATCTTTAACCCTTTCTCTCATACAAACGTGTTTTCATGCATTTGCAAATAGAGTAGACCCAGATCAGACGGCTCCTAGAGGAGCCGTCCGATCAGGGTGTTCTATTTGCTAATAAAATTTGATAAATCTGTTTCTTTACTTTCTAAAATGTCAACAATAATTCCACCTTCCTTATTTCTTTATAACTGTTTTGTATATTTAGTTATAATCCATAATTTGGCCTTAATAGAGAACAGGGATAGGGTTAACACATATGGCAGCTTAGCCTAATGTAGGACAGAAGTCATGCAGAAAGCTCCTCTATGAGTTTTCTGCACGACTTTTATCCCGCATTAAGCAACCGCCTGCCTACAAAGTAATAAATTCTTCATTACTGAAAATCCATAGTACTCGAGTTTTTCTGTATTTCATTACTTGAATATTCATGAACTAAATGGGTTAAACATGATATTTATATTCCTCATTAATGATCCATTGATTATAAATGCATCGTGCCATGAGAAAAGAGTCCGTCTGACATTTGCAAACAGAGTACACATATATGACTTGCTGTGTTTGAATGTGGAGTTTGAACAGATTATGCTCAGTTGGCCGATGTCAACAGGTGTGTATGAAAGGCGGTAATTAATATGAATCTACACTGTTTCAAATGTTGCAATGGCACCTTTCTTGTGATGCGGTAATTTAAACATGTAGTTATTTATTTAAAACTTCAAACTAATATTTTATTTATATTTTTCTGAATTGCATACAATGTGTGTTTGAGTACAACTTTCTGATTATAATATTGAAAAATTAGTATATACTTTGTTGTTTATTATCATTTCGGTTATGTACTTTAGTGTCTAATATCGGTAAGGTTATCAACTGATCAACATATTTTAAGATTTGAGACTCAAAAATGCTTATTTTGAAGTTCATGATCTTCTGCATAATTGTGCATGGTCATAACTCATATAGTCTCCACAATTTGCCTTCTTGTTTAAACTTTTTTTTCTTACGCCGTCTGTCTGTCTGTCTGTCTCTCTCTCTCTCGGACGGGCAGACAGAGATGAGGGAAGGAGATAGAGAAATACCAGACCATTGTTCTTTATCTGGTGTGGCGCAAGAAAAGGGTTAGTTTCAACAAGAAGGCATATTGAGGAGACTACATGAGTTGTGACCATGTACAAAAATACAAAAGAACTCGGCATTCATCAATTTGCTCAACTCTTTCGCTGCAAATCGGCGTCTCATCAGGATCCAAAAGAGGGTAATCCCTTCTCAAGGTGTCCATTAGCTAACATGGCTTAAATAGAACTTAACCCTTTGAATGCCGGAAACAAGTGTACTGCAATGTACAAAAAGTGTAGACTCAGATCAGAGGACTCCTACAGAAACATCTGATTTGGCTGTACCGACACATTGACGGACAGAAATTTGTTTCTCTGACTTTTTAAAACAAACATGAAGAAAACAAAATGAAAATTGTAGTAGACGACAAAGTTTGCAGACGACAAAATACCTTTATATAATATTTGTACAGGACCTGTACATGATGCTATGTTCCAATTATGACAGCTGAGAACCTTCCAGATTGTAGGAGAAGATTTTTAAAGTTTTCACTATATGTTTCTATTGAAAAATGGCAACCCCTGAGGCGGGGCCAATTTTGACCTCAGGGGCATAATTTATATAACTTTTTAAGAAGACCTGTGAACATTATGCTATGTGCCAAATATGGAAGCTGAGAACCTTCCAGTTTCAGGGGAGATTTTACTATACACGTATGTTTCCATAGAAAACAAGGTACCCAAGGGGCATAAATTATATAACTTGTGTAGAGGACCTACAGATGATGCTATGTGCCAAGATGAAAGCTGAGAACCATGTATATTCAAATGAGACGCTTTCTAAAGGTTCAAATTGTTGACGACGCACAATGCACGACGACGGACATCTGGCGATCACAAAAGCTCACCTCGAACACTTTGTGCTTTGGTGAGCTAAAAAGAAGGGGTATTTCATGAATATTCACCGTTTAAGGGTTTACCCATTCTCACTTATTCCATGACCTTATGAACATTTTGGCAGACCTTTATAATGAAACATCCACAGACGTTTGGACAAAGATGATACTGTAGAAATATATCAATTAAATATATCATTAGCAAATACATGTAGTGCAGATCTCGACCGGAAAGCTCCTACAGGAGATGTCTGATCTGGGTCTACTCTGTTTGCAAAAATATTAAAATGGCGTTTATAAGAAGGAATCGGTTAATCTAAAATTTACACGACATATATTGAAAACAAACCCATTCCACATATATCCTGTATTACAGTTTCTAAATGTCTTACAATGAAGCAATGTTGTTCATATTAGGGCAGTTTTTACATTGTATTTGTAATGCAGTATAGTGTTTAACAGTTAATCTGCTGAATAATTAAAACGGGCTCCTCCCTTACTGGATGTTAATTGAACAAAACAGTTGTATTAAATGTATCACTGAGGAAAATAATTTATATTACAAACAGTGCAGACCCTGATCAAAGGGGCTCCCTTAGAAGACATTTGATCTGGGTCTACACTATTTGCAAAGATCTTAAATACTCGATTCACGCACATTAACCCTTCTCTTGCTGAAATTTAAAATACATGTCTCCTTCTTTACCCATGTCCTGTTGTATAACATATATCGTCACTGTGTACAAGTATTTTGCTGTGTAATCACTGCTGTGGAGTGCACTGGTTGCACAATCAACTTGTAAATAGTGCAGACCCTGATGAGACAGCTCCTGCAGGAGCTGTCTCATCTGGGTCTTCACTATTTACAGGTAGGTATATTGACGTGAATAGCAAGCGAAGAGTTTGAGTTTCACTAAACGACAGACGGGAACAGTAAAAAGACACATACACATACACATATGCATAATGTCATTATTTCTTACATTAGTATTTACCAGATAAATATTAACGGCATAAACTGGTTCTAACTTCAAAATCAACAAGACACTGTAAGAAATCACTTGGCTGTTTCATTATCAATTAGTAAGACACAATGTGTGACCCGAGAGAAACGAGTGTTCACAATTAATATATTAACCAACTCGTCCAAATAATGAATGAGTGATTATCTATGCTAACAGTTTGGATCCAGATGAGCAACTCGGTATCTGATCAGGATCTAAGCTGTGCCATTTTGTTATTATGTTTCTTGAAAGAACATTGAAAAATTAAAGAGTGTAGCTGACGATAAATTTTGCGGCCGAAATCACGTGGCAACGAAAGGGTTAAGAATGTATTAATAAATAAACAAAAATGTCTTCATTGATTTATCTGGTTTAAAAAGTTAACCCTTTACTGTATGATAAGTTATTACTAAGGGTACAGCGGCTTTGCGTGTTGTTTTTTTATCTCAAGAATACTATATATGGGAGCCGTCTGCTCTGGGTATACAGTTTGCAAAATAGGGCGCAACAATGCTACGGAATAAAGGCTTTAACTCTTTCGCTGCCAAATTATGTCGTCTGCTACAATTTTCATTTTTTAATTTCTTCATTTTGTTTGTAACAGTCTAGATCCTGATGAGACGAAGACCTACTTGGCGTCTCACCTGGATCCAAACTGTTGCATAGGTAATCACAGATGTGACATTGGCAGAGAAAGGGTTAAGCTCAAGCGGATGCGGTCAGGACGTACTACTCCAAATGAAATTATTGACGCTATGACGAACGAGATTAATATGAAGATTGACTTTTTATAACTGGTTGAAAGAAAAAACAACAGCAAACAAGTGTCGAAATGCACTGAGCTGATATCAAATACACAGAGTTTCGATATCAAGTACAAAGAATGTGATATGAAATATATTCAGTATGATATACTAAATGATATGAAATACATTTGAACTTTTAGTGTGATATGAAATATACATTGAGTATGACACCGGTATACTAAATATGAAATGCATTTAAACATTGAGTTTGATATGAAATTGATGCTTGTATAAATGGTGGAATGGATTGGAGACAGGTTTTAACCATTTCACTCATAGACCCAAACTCTTTGAATACATCTACCGAAAAGGGACATAAATTAGAGAAAAGGAAAGTTTTAGAATTGTGCAGTTTTTAAATCATTGTGATAAATAGACTATTTATCACAATGGTTTCAAAAATAACGTATACAGAGGCGTCAAAATGCGTCAGTAGGAAGGTATGAGTTAAAAGTGTGGGAATATATATACATGTAATACATTTGCAATCAGTGTAGACCAAGCTCAAAGGACTCCTTTGATCAGAGTCTGCTCTGTTTGTCATAAAAACGTTTTCTTCTGTGATAAATTTTGATTTTTTTTGCTCATTTAATGTTCAGTAAGGGGTGGGCTGTTTTTTTTATATTTTTCTACTGTTTCTGTCAGGCAATTGATATGCTATGTTGTATAAAAGAAATAATCTTATCAATGTTTGTGACATAAATATTTCTTTAATGAATGAATATTCATGGCATATAGGGATAAGAAATAAGAAGCAAACACGTTTATTTACCCAAGAGTGGTGTATTGAACAATTACTGTATCCCAAACATTTACAATAAATTGGGTTCAACTACTTATTAACCCCTTACCTCATAGGCTATTTTAGATACGACATCTTTGAATAAATCTACCGAAAAGGAGCATTAACTAGAGAAAAGGATTTTTTTTAGAATTTTGTAGTTTGAAACCATTGTGATAAATAGAGAATTTGCTCCTATATGAGCAAATGCTCTATTTATCACAATGGTTTCATATAGTGAATTCTACAGTCGTCAAAAGTCGTCAATATGAGGGAATGGGTTAATCCTTTACTTAATAGCCCTCCTATCGTTAAATCTGCAAACAGAGTAGACCTTGATCAGGTAGCTCTTGTAGGAGCTATCTGATCAGGGTCTACCATGTTTGTTTATCTGTTATAAATAAGATTCTTCGTTGTATGCCAATTAAACTCATGTAAAACATCATGTAAAGGGTTAATATGCTAAGCAAGATTGGCTATGGCTTTATTTCTAATACATATGATTATCATGTAAAGGGTTAATATGCTAAGCAAGATTGGCTATGGCTTTATTTCTAATAAATATGATTATGATTAAAGTAAATAAACAAGCATTTTGGATCCAGATAAGCTAGCAAGCTACTTTGAATCTCATCACAATTTATCCACAGTGTGTCACAAAGTCAGCATTTAACAAATTATCACAAGAAAGAAAAAGAAGTCAGATTTGATTACAAAGTTTGTATAATGAAGAACAAAAATTTCTTTCTCCAAATAAAAAAATATGGTTCCTTATAGAAATACAGCGATCACTTAAAAGAGGTCTAAACTTGGGCCTTTAAGACAGGTGGTACCTTAATGCAAGGAACAAGTAATGCAGAAAGCTTCTATGACTTGAATGTTTAATAAATGAATGGTTGCTTAACCCATTGCCTCATAGGCTATTTTAGATACCTCTTTGAATAAATCTACCAAAAAGGAGCATTAACTAGAGAAAAGGAAAATTTTAGAATTTTGTAGTTCTGAAACCATTGTGATAAATAGAGCATTTGCTCCTATAGGCGCAAATGCTCTATTTATCACAATGGTTTCACAAAGTGACTTTTACAGAGTCGTCAAAAGACGTCAATATGAGGGAAAGGGTTCTATTGTTCTACCAAATATTTGTATCTAACCATTCCCTCATACAAATGTTTATTCAAGCCTTTGCAATAAGGAATATATCCAGATCAGATGACTCCAGTAAGATCCATCTGATCAGGGCCTGCTCTGATATATCAGCTCTATATGATTCTATAGTTTTGCCGCAGTAAAAAAATATTAATAATGCTGTTTATAAATATTCATCTAATATTGATGATGTCAATATTTCTTTCAAAATGGTCATAAGGGAAAAGATTAACCCTTTACTCCACAAACATGCCTTTCTATATTTGCAAACCGAGTAGTCCCAGATCAGACAGCACTATAGGGCAGTCTTATCAGAGTCTGCTCTGTTTGATTTTAATATAATGTAGGTCTGGGTCCATGCTTATAAAACTTTTAGTTGAGTCTGAGTTCGTTCTCAAGTTTTTGATTGGTCAGATTTGAGCCTCTGGCTCAAATCTGACCAATCAAAAGCTTGAGAACTCAAATCTGACCAATCAAAAGCTTGAGAACGATCTCAGACTCAACTAAAAAGCTTTATAAGCATGGACCCTGATTCTACTGGTTCTGTCACGATAAAGAATTATTTTATTCATAGTACCCTTATAAATATTCAGTGAATTAATGTTCATGATGTCATTATTTCTTGCCTGAATATTCATGTAGTAAAGAGTTAACCATTATCATGCCTAGGACGACGTGACATTATCTAAAGTATTTCAAAAGAAAACAGAGCAGACCTATAGGAGCCGTCTGATCTGGGTCTACTCTGTTTGCATTGGTGTACTTATGGAGTAAGGGTTAACCATTTGCATGCCTAGGCCAACCTGACTGGCATTTACAAATAGCTTGGTTGCAGATGAGACAGATGAGGAATACTACGTTTCATGAGCATCCGTGCCATTAAACAGTAAATAGTCTGTATTATTTCATAAGCAAACCGAGCAAACCCTAATCAGACAGCTCCTATTGGAGCTGTCTAATCTGGGTCAAATTTGTTTGCAAAGGCATCTAAATCAGGTAAAGGTTTAAAGATCCAGATTGTATGATCATTCACACTGTGTACAACTATCATAAGAAAGTGTTAACCCTTTCCCTGTTCTATATTTATTCCAAATTTTAATTCCTACTGAATATTAGTGGAAAATTGCAGCCATTTTAGAAAGTAAAAAAAGATATCTTTCAAATTCCATTAGCAGACAGAGAAGACCCTGATCAGATGGCTCTGAGCCGTCTGATCTGGGTCTGCTCTGTTTGCAAATGCGTGAAAAAGTGTTTATATGAAGGAAAGGGTTAAGACATGAATAAGCCTGGTGCAAAACTGAGTGGATTTCACATCAAGGGTAAATAGTTAACATATTTATTTGTCAAACATATCATTGACAAGACAAACTCTGGTTGTCATACACATGCTGAGCAGATACTATAAGCAAACAAGGAGTGGAATAAGGAACATGTGTCACCTGCTAAGAGAAGTGTTAGTAGATAAAAGGGCACACCTCAAAAATGTAATAAATTCTGATGAGCGGTGATCCACCGAAAGCAAAAATTGCAACACAAAAGGAGAAAATTCAGTTTTATTGAGTCTGTTCATGAGCAGTAATTGAAAGTGTAACACTGCTCACGCCCCTAGCACCGGCTTAAGCGTTATTCTATAATTCAATTTTCAGAACAAAAAGTACTGAAATTCATGATCTCAAAGAATCAGAAAGTTTAACAACACTGAGAATGAAGTACGGGGCGACGTTTTATGGCCGCCACACAAGCACTTTAACACCTGCTGTTGTGAATAATATAAATTCTGAAGAGAGGTGATTAAGTCATACATGTAGTTATAGTCCTTATTTTATGTTATTTAACTTATTGCAATCTGCATGTGTTCCAAGTCTCAACCCTCTACTCTATAAATATTCATATAAGTACTAATGCCATAATGGTTATTTAGTAGCCTATTTTTTTATGGCAAATGAACATGCGAATATTTTGGTATTAATAAAACTGTAGAGTCAGATCTATCATAATTCCATTAGCAAACAGAACAGACCCTGATCAAACAGCTCCTATAGGAGCCAACTGATCTGGGTCTACTCTGTTTGCAAAGGTGTAGAAAGGCGTATTTATAGAGTAAATGGTTTAGTAAACCTCATTGAGGATTACAGGATAAAAAGAAACTGAAAGTGTGACAAAAAAGTGTGACAGACAATGGAGAAGTGATTCCAGTCTGCTAAAGCAGGTGATACAATAACAAGTCCATTATAAAGTAAATATGCCTAAATCAAATTTGTAAAAAATCTTCTAGTCATACACATTTATAGTTACAACTACTAAACGCATCTATAAAATTTAAATTCCTTAAAAATGAACACTGTTTCATACCTTTGTAAACAGAGAAGACTCGGATCAGACATATATTCTATACTGAGCTGCCATCCTATCCAGTTTTATTACTCTTGGTAAAATATTTGGAGTGAAAAAAAAACACATAAAAAGACTGGATGGAGCTTCATCATTCTAAAAAGAATTTTTCAGGAGACTCCAATCAGAAGTACTCTTTCTGAATGTAGACTAAAGTAAGTAAGCCCATATCCAGCATTCATTCACGCTTTCTGTCACATAAACCCATTTTCACCCTTTTGTTAGCAGAGTAGACCCAGATCGATCAGGGTTCGCTCTGTTTGCTTACACAGTTCTATAGATATTATTCTATATTTTCTGTGAGGATAAAAAAATCCTGTGTCCATATTCCATTATAAAAGTTTAGCTAATTAATATTCATGATGTAGTTATTTTTACATGAATATTGAACAGGTAAAGGGTAAACTCCTCTCTTACTAAGAGCAATCTGACTGGCATTTGCATACAGCCTGGGTCTAGATATGAGACACCAACTAACTTAACCCATTCCCTAACAGGCTATTTTCAGGCCCAAATCTACCCAAAAGGAGCATTTACTTGAGAAAAGGACAGTTTTAGAATTTGATCATTATGAAACCATTGTGATAAATAGAGCATTTGCTCCACAGGAGCAAATGCTCTATTTATCACAATGGTTTCGACAAGTGACTTTTAGAGACGTAGAAAGGCGTATTTATGGAGGAAAGGGTTAACCCTTCGCTTGCTAATCGCGTCAATATGCCTACCTGTAAATAGTGAAGACCCAGATGAGACAGCTCCTGCAGGAGCTGTCTCATCAGGGTCTGCACTATTTACAAGTTGATTGTGCAACCAGTGCACTCCACAGCAGTGATTGCACAGCGAAATACTTGTACACAGTGAAGATATATGTAATTAGACGACAGGGCATGGGTAAAGAAGGAGAAACATATTTTAAAATTCAGCAAGAGAAGGGTTAACATCCCACCAGAGTCCAAACTCTTTACTCCTTGAAACTTGATAATATAGTTGTTCAAGAGCTTGAACAAAGTAAGTTCAAAGTCTGAGTAGACATTTCATTCAGTAGGCTGAAGGTGGTTTATAATTTATACTAATTACCCAATAATAAAATCACAAATATTAATTAGATGAATACTAATAAATAAACACAGGAATTTATAGCCATGTCAGAAACTGTAGAATTAGAATTATATTATATCTAATTATACATAAGCACACAGAGCAGATCTTGATCCTATCAGACCTGTCTGATCTGTGTCTACTCTGTTTTATTGATACTCAATGCAGTGCATACACATACTATAAATAGCATTACCAACTGTTTCATGCCCACTAATGAGGTGTATAATGTTTGAGAAAGTAAATCACTCTGCAAATGACAAAAACCCAACTCCTATTGCCTTGAGATCACCTGGAAAATTGGTGTTAGTTATTGAACTTCTTTGTTATGAATTTACATATTATAAAAGAAATTAACCCTTTCCCTCATATTGACACCTTTTGACACCTCTTTAAAAGTCACTTTTTGAAACCATTATGATAAACTGAGTGACTTTTTCAGAGGTGTCAAAAGGCGTCAATATGTGGGAATGGGTTAAGTATGATACAAAAAAGTGTGAGAGCCAGACAGATGGACAGACAGACTCTCAGAAGTAGGGACAATGTCATAAATACATATTACTTGTATCATATATAATATATATGTATATGATATTATCAACTATGATCAAGGATTAGGATTATACAAAATTATGATTAATGTTTAGCTAATAAAAAACAAGAGATGTCACACTCACGTGACAAATGCCCCCAAAAATTGTACCCTGTGACCTTGACCTTTGACCCATGGACCAGGGAGTTGACACATCGTCTTTGTGTGGTGAACATTTGTGCCAGGTTCCTTTGAAATCCATTCACAGATAAACAAGTAATTGTACCCTGTGACCTTGACCTTTGAGATAATGGACCAGGGAGCTGAACGCGACACATCGTCTTTGTCTGGTGAATATCTGTGCCAAGTTATATTGAAATCCATTGATAGATAAAGATGTTACAGACCGGACACAAAATTTGTCACAAAGTAATTGTATTCTGTGACCTTGACCTTTGACCCATGGACCTGGGAGTTGAACGCGACACATCGTCTTTGTGTGGTGAACATTTGTGCCAAGTTATATTGAAATCCATTGATAGATAAAGAAGTTACAGGCCGGACACGAAATTTGTTACAAAGTAATTGTACCCTGTGACCTTGACCTTTGACCCATGGACCTGGGAGTTGAACGCGACACGTCGTCTTTGTGTGGTGAACATTTGTGGCAAGTTATATTGAAATCCATTGATAGATGAAGAAGTTACAGACCGGACACGAAATTTGTGACAAAGTAATTGTACCCTGTGACCTTGACCTTTGACCCATGGACCAGGGAGTTGAACGCGACACATCGTCTCTGTGTGGTGAACAATTGTGGCAAGTTATATTGAAATCCATTCATAGATGAAGAAGTTACAGACCGGACACGAATTTGGGACGGATGGAAGGACAGACGGACGGACAGACGGAAGGACGGACAGACGGACAATGCGATCACTATATGCCCGCCTTTGGGGGCATAAAAATACTAATAAAAGAATGGGAATACATGTAATATGTTACATCATCTTTGCAATCCTAATGACGCAACCTGATCTGGGTCTACTCTGTTTGCTTATGAAGTGAAATAAATCTATCTCTCAGTTCCTGCCTTAGTAAATTTTCCCTTGTTCATGATACATGTACTGTTATAAAAAACAACTAATTAATATTCATACAATCATTATTTCTTATATAAAAATTCACTGAGTAAAACATTAAATGTCAAATGACCTCTCTTTCCTATGGCCTACACACAGCTCCTTACATGAACACATATAATTTATGAAGATAAACTAACAACCAAATTTGCTGAATTGCTATTCCCAACCAAACAAGTGCTGACCTCAGAATTTAATTGAGTAATATCATTAAGTTATTTTTTTGGCAAAAAAAAATGATGTTCCGAAGTCAATGTGAGCAATATATGCAGGGCCACATTTCCTTATGCCACTTAACATTTACAAAAAGTTTCATAGAAAAACTCAAGTTTTTGAGACATGGCTCCTGAGAGACAAAAGGCTACATTTTTGGCAAACAAAGGTCTATAACTCTGGTGGTCCAAATTCAATGTGCGTGATACTAGCAGGGCGACATTCCTTTATGGTACTAAACCTTTTCACAAAGTTCCAAAGAAAAACTATAAACAGTTTCTGAGATATGACTACCGAATGCACAGACAACACCAACACCCCTCCGCCTTCACCAAAAAGACAAGTAGCATTAGTCAACCTTTTGCCTGCTCAACCATCTAGAAATCAAAATATAAAATATATTCAGTTTCCGTTCAAAACTATAATCAGGAAGTCATACAGTTAAGACAATGAGTTATTTTTTGTCTCATCCATCATGTAAAGGTAATTAACCCTTTACTCCATGAATATTTATGTCAGAAATAATGATATCATGAATACAATTAATTAGATTATTTTTCCTAAAGTGACAAAACACGGGAAATTCTAGCAGTGGTGGAGTCTGTACAATCAGGCTAATGTACTTCCATAAGCAAACAAGGTAGACTCTCATCAATGGACTCCTATATAATTATCCCAAATACTTACCTGCTAAAACATTAACCTTTTCTCTCATATAAACACCTTTTCACTCATTTGCAAACAGACAAGACCCAGATCAGACGGCTCCTAGAGGAGCCGTCTGATCAGGGTCTGCTCTGTTTGTTAATGGAATTTGAAAGATCAATTTCTTTAGTTTCTCAAATGGCTACAATGTCCCACCTTTTACAGATTTCATTGTAACTTTTTTGTCCATGAATATTCAGTAGGTATTAAAATTTGTAATCAACATAAAACAGGGAACGGATTAAATATGCAAATGGTGTAGACCCTCATCATACGTCTCCTAGAGGAGCAGTTCGATCAGGGTCTCCACTATTTGCCACTCAAATAGTTTCATTAAGTCATTAACCCATTACCTCATAGGTTTTCAATGGTTTCAACTGGTGACCTTTGCAGAGGCTTCAAAAGGTGTCAATATGAGGGAATGGGTTAATAGTATGTCAAATTGGCTTGTTCAGCCTTACACACAACTGACAGCAGAGACTGGTTGTCCTGAAATTTAGAATGAATGCAGACACAGGCCTTTTTCTGGCAATTTTGAGAAAATTGTACATTTTAATAATTGGGATTTTTTTCATGCGTAAAACTCAATGATTTGGAAAGCATATTTTGGTCCCATTTTAACTTATTTTGCAAGGTTTTTTTTTAGTATTTTAATCAAAATTTGGTCTCTTGGGTTTTTTCCCTCAATGTTGGGAAAAAATGTTACCCATTTTTGCATTGGGAAATGGGTCCTTTTAACGGACTCGTGTAGATGCCAGAAAAAGGCCTGAGCAATAGAACAATATTGAACTTCTTTGTTTAATATAAAATTACAATAACAAATTCACATGGAATGCATGGCTACGAGATAACTTGTCACAAAGCTGCTTATTATAATTAACCTTTACTCCATGAATATTCATGTAAGAAATAATGTTATGTATGAATACTAATAAGCTTTAATAATATTTTTAACCCTTTCCTCCATAAACTATTTTTTAGACCCAACCTCTTTGAATGAATCTACCCAAAAGGAGCATTTACTAGAGAAAAGTAAAATTTTAGAATTTTGTAGTTTGAAACCATTGTGATAAATAGAGCATTTGCTCCTATAGAAGCAAAGCTCTATTTATCACAATGGTTTCAAGAAGTGGTTATTACAGAGATGTAGAAAGGCATATTTATGGAGGAAAGGGTTAATGGAATATGACGGCAAGAATTTTTGGCCACAGCAGAAACTGTAAAATCATATCTACAAAGATTTAATTCCATAAGCATGCAAAGCAGACCCCGGTCTGGGTTTACTCTGTTTGCAAAGGTGTAAATAGGTATGGAGTAAAAGTTTAATAAAAGTGTCAACTTACACAATACACAATCATTTCTCACAAGGACTGTTCAGTGAAATGCGAGAGATTTGTCAAAAGGACAAAATATCAAAGAACACAATCTGTAGTTATTGACAAAATATCATAGAACGTAACCTATAGATATTGACAAAATATCAAAGAACATAACCTATAGATATTGACAAAATATCAATGAACATAACCTGTAGATATTGACAAAATACCATAGAACATAACCTATAGATATTGACAAAATACCATAGAACATAACCTGTAGATATTGACAAAATATCAATGAACATAACCTGTAGATATTGACAAAATACCATAGAACATAACCTATAGATATTGACAAAATATCAATGAACATAACCTATAGATACTGTGTCGAAATCAAGCACTTTTCACAATACGTGTATGTTATACAGTGACAAAAATTTCAAAGTGCCATAAAATTTCCTTCTTTACACCCATCTTCACGTCAGTGTTCATCATTTGTAAATGTTTGAAGTAACTCCTCCCACTGGTGTAGGAGGAATTAGACATACAAAATTTGTGGGACAGACAGATGGACTAGAGCAATGCTACATGCCTTCATACATTCATTGTGTCTTATATGAATATTCATCAGGTAATGAGCTAACATTGGATAAGGTGTGCATAATAAAATTGATCAATATGTGTACTTCATAAAACACTGAAATACTTCAAATACATGTAGCATGTAGACTTTACCCCTTACTCCATAGATACACATTTTAACCCAATCCCTCATAAACTATTTATAGATTCTACCACTTTGAATAAATCTGCTGAAAAAGGGCATTTAACAGAGAAAAGGAAACTTCTAGATTTGTGTAGTTTTGAAACTATTGTGGAAAATTGAGCATGTGCTCCTTTGGAGTAAATGCTCTTTTTACCACAATGGTTTCAGAAAATGACTTTTACAGAAGCGTCAAAAGACGTGAATATGGGGGAATGGATTAATACCTTTCCCTGTTGTATATTCATGTAGGAAATAATGACATCATGGATATTCATTAGCTTGATTTTTATAATGGCATATATACACAGGATTTTATGTTATTTGGAGATGGTGTAGAATCATATCAAAATAATTCAATAAGCCAACAGAGTAGATGTTGATCAGACAGCTCTTCTAGGAGCCATCAGATCTTGGTTTACTGTGTTTGCAAATGCATGAAAAGGTGTTTATATGATAGAAAGGGTTAATACCTTTGCAAAAAGAGTAGACCTAGATCAGATGGCTTCTGTAGGAGCCATCTGATCAGGGTTGCTCTGTTTGCTTATGGAATTACATGTATATAGATATGATTCTATTGTTTCTTACATGACCACAAATTGCCATTGTTCACAAACCAAGTTATAAAACTTAATCTATTTAATATTCACAATATCATTATTTCTTACATAAATATTCATGGAGTAAAGGGTTAACACAGAAATGGCACAAAAAGAATGAATGTATACTAGAGATTCTAGTAAAACTGAATACTACATGATTAAAACAAGTTTTAATACTAGAACTATCACTGAAGGTGATTAATACCCCCCACAAACGTGACTGTCATATGAAAAAGCTTTGCACAATTCGAAGGGGCAAAACTCTGTAAGGAAAAAGATAAACTGGAAAACTATAATTGGATGCACATGTCCTCTTTATGATAAAGCATTATGTCAAGTTTCATTGGGTTCCAGTCAGCGTTTACTTAGAAACAGCATGGAATAAGAGTCAACAGAAGGACCAGCACAAAACTTTTAAACAAAGGGGCATAACTATGTAAGAAAATAAATCATCTGGAAAACTTTAACTGGATGTGCATGTCCTCTTTATTACAAAGCATCATGTCAAGTTTCATTGGAATCCAGTAAGCAGTTGCTAAGAAAAGGCGTGAAAAAAAGTCAACAGACTGACCAACAGACCAAAATTCAAAGGGGCATAACTATGTAAGGAAACAGATAAACTGTAAAACTATTATTGGATGGGCATCTCCTCTTCATGATTAAGTATCATGTCAAGTTTCATATGATTCCAGTCAGCAGTTGCTGAGAAACTGTGCAGAATAAAAGTCAACAGACAGACCAACACAAAAATTTTAAACAAGGGGAATAACCTTGTAAGAAAATCAATCAGCTGGTAAACTATTATTGGATGTGCATGTCCTCTTAATGATAAAGCATCATGTCAAGTTTCATTGAATTCTAGTCAACGGTTACTTAATTAGAAACCCTGCAGAATAAAAGTCAACAGACAGACCAACACAAAACTTTAAAACAATGGGGCAAAACTTTGGAAAAAAATCAATCAGCTGGAAAACTATTATTGGATACACATGTCCTCTCTATGACAAAGCATCATGTCAAGATTCATTGGATTCCAGTGAAAAGTTGCTGAGAAACGTCGCAGAAAAAAAGTCAACAGACTGACCGACAGACCAAAATTCAAAGGGGCATAACTCTGTAAGGAAATAAACAAGAGATGTTTGTAAAACATGTATACCCCCCCCCCCCCCCCCCCCAGACCCCCTGACCTTTGATCTAGTGACCTCAACTATAGAGGTCATGTAGCGGTCATAACTAATCACCACAGCAACTTTGAAAATCCTAAGCCAAACCACTGATCATTTATTGATCTGAAAACATTTCACAAGTTAAGGTCATGGTGACCTTGACCTTTGACCTAGTTACCTCAACAACTATAGGGGTCATCTAGTGGTCACGACCAACTACCACAGCAAGTTTTAAGATCCCGAACCAAACCATTGAGCAGTTATTAATTGGAAACCATTTCATCAGTTAAGGTAATGATGACCTTGACCTTTGACCTAGTGACCTCAAAATTAATAGGGGTCATCTAGTTGTTATGACCAACCACCACAGCAAGTTTGAAGATCAAAAGCCAAACCCTTGAGCAGTTATTGATTGGTAACCATTTCATCAGTTAAGGTCATGGTAACCTTGACCTTTGACCTAGTGACCTCAAAAACAATAGGGGTTATATATCGGTCATGACCAACCACCACAGCAAGTTTGAAGATCCTAAGCCAAACCCTTGAGCAATTATTGATCGGAAACTATTTCACCAGTTAAGGTCATGGTGACCTTGACCTTTGACCTAGTGACCTCAAAAACAATAGGGGTGATCCAGTTGTCATGACCAACTACCGCAGCAAGTTTAAAGATTCTAAGCCAAACCCTTGAGCAGTTATTGATCGGAAACCATTAAACCAGTTAAGAGCATGGTGACCTTGACCTTTGACCTAGTGGCCTAAAAAACAATAGGACTCATCTATATGTCATGACCAACCACCTAAGCAAATTTGAAGATCCTAAGTCAAACCTTTGAAAAGTTATTGATCAGAAACCATTTTACCAGTTACAGTCATGGTGACCTTGACCTTTGACCTAATGACCTAAAAAACTATAGGGTTCATCCAGTGGTCATGACCAACTACCACTGCAAGTTTGAAGATTCTAAGCCAAACCCTTGAGCAGTTATTGATCGGAAACCATTTAAACAGTTAAGGTCATGGTGACCATGACCTTTGACATTGTGACCTCAAAATCAATAGGGGTCATCTAGTGGTCATGACCAACCACCACAGCAAGTTTGAAGATCCCAAGCCAAACCTTTGAGCAGTTATTGATCGGAAACTATTTTACCATTTTAGGTCATGATGACCTTGACCTTTGACCTAGTGACCTCAAAAACAATAGGGGTCATCTACTTGTCATGACCAACCACCACAGCAAGTTTTAAGATTCTAGGCCAAGTCGTTTATTAGTTATCGTTCGGAAACCATCGATCTACCGACCGACCGACAGACCGACCGACCGACCGACCGACCTACCGACCGACCGACCGACATGTGCAAAGCAATATACCCCCATTTTTTCAAAAGGGGGGTATAATAACCTGTAAACCATTATTGGATGCACATCTCCTCTCCTTGTCAAGTTTCGTACAATTACAGTCAGCAGTCGCTGAAAAACGGTACGGAATAAAAGTCAACAGACAGACCAACACAAAAAATTTAAACAAAGGTGCATAGCTCTGTAAGGAAATCAATGAGCTGGAAAATTACAATTGGATGCACATGTCCTCATTATAATAAAGCATCATGTCAAGTTTCATTGAGTTCTAGTAAACCGGTTACTGAGAAACCGCGTGGAAACAAGTCAACAGACCGACCAACACAAAAATTTTAAACAAAGGGGCATAACTAGCGATGGGAATCGGCTATTTTCATAATCGATAATCGGTTCATGCCAATCGACTAAGCTTCGATTATAATCGAAATCGACTTGTAACAATTGTAGAATCTACTATGTAATACAGAAAAGTTTTGAATGAAAGCATTTGGAGATTAATTACTTGTCTTGCTCTAATGTTATTCAAATGTTTCACATGCTGTTTTTATGTATAGTTTTGCATGTGGATGTTGCAAAGTAAATGAATTTTATAAAACTGTGTTACCGGCGGATTCTACCTGAATTAATGATTTTCGGTACAGCCTGCATCAAGGCTAAAAATATTTATTAAATGGCGATCTATCTTTGTTTTTCCATCATCTGTCGATTTTCTTTTAATGTCTTGGTTTGGTTTTACATAAAAAAATCACTTGTTTTGACATTGTCGTGTCTGGTTTCCATAAGCTAAAATGGTCGCATACAGTTGCTAAGCGATAAAGGTACCCCGTTTTGATATGCTACTTGCGACATATATGCAATGTAAACCGGGCTAAAGTAATGGGGTGCGTGCACTTCACTGGGGTTTTCAACATGCATACTATAAATAGTAATGGTAGGATGGAGAAAAAGAAAGGGACAATTCGGATATTTAAGAAATAAATTTGTATCGGTAACTGATTGACACAATAACTGTTTATGAAATAAATCTTTAGATTTCAATAATATCATATTTTAATGTTCGAAAAAGCACTCGCATTCTTTTTCCAGTGCTTGAAATTTCAACTCCCAATTTTGAATTTTCATTTACTACTGGCATTTTGCGAGTATTCAAGTGCTACATTCGAACCCTGGTTGTTCATTTAATAGCAAATATAGGAATCGTGATCTAGTTTTAATATTGAAATACCACGAAAACAAGATTATGAACATGCCCCGCAATGCATAAGATTACAAATAACTTTGATTATTTCTGTGATTCTCCGTATTCAGATTAATCGGAAAATGTCAAGTCGCGCTCGAGCGCTTGGTTTGTGGCTGAACTCGACTGATTTTCGATTATAATCGATTATTGGGACACCACTAGGCATAACTCTGTAAGGAAATAACTGAGCTGGCAAATTATAATTGTATGCACATGTCCTCTTTATGATGAAGCAACATGCCAAGTTTCATTGAATTCTAGTCAGCGGTTACTGAGAAACCGCGCGAAAACAAAAGTCAACAGACAAACACAAAAATTTTAAACAAAGGGATGTAACTCTGTAAGCATATAACTGAGTGGAAAACAATAATTGGATGCACATCTCCTCTTTATAATAAAGCATCATGTCAAGTTTCATTGAATTCTAGTGAGCAGTTACTGAGAAACCGCGCAGAACAAACCAACACAAAAATTTTAAACAAAGGAGCATAACTCTGCAAGGAAATCACTGAGCCGGAAAATAATAATTGGATGCACATTTCCTCTTTATGATAAAACATCATGTCAAGTTTCATTACTGAGAAACCGCTTTGAAACACAGACCGACCGACAAGGTGACTCCTATATCCCCCCCCCCAACTTTGTTTGTGGGGGTATAATAAATAAATCTTCTCAACTTTATTTACAACATTCACTCTATTCTGAGAACTACAGGATGCAGGTGGAGTCATCCCTGCACATTGAGAGCCATGATCACCTAGTATCGCTCCCCTGAGTCTGTGATCTAATGTGAGAGCCATGATCCCCTTGTATCGCTCCCCGGAGTCTGTGATCTAATGTGAGAGCCATGATCCCCTTGTATCGCTCCCCTGAGTCCAGTGATCTAATGTGTACAATATCAAAAATGTTTCTGTTCTAATAGCTAAAAACTAGAACTATCACTAAAGGTAATAAATACCCCCGCATGGCAGCTTTGATTGCAAATTCAAGTTTGTGACACCAACTACCCATGTAACAGGACAAAAATACTTAAAGTTCAAAGGGAGATAATTTTGCAATGCCCAGCGCTAAACACATGAAAATTGTGTTATGCACATCTGCTATTTTTGTGGTTATTATGTATGGAAAGTATCAATTGAACAACTTTAAAATTGAGGGAGGAGTTTGCGACACCAATCTCCATGTTTCATGCAAAAATGACAAAATTACTCAAAGTTCAAGGGGAGATAATTCTAAAATGCCTAGCCCTAAAAACATGAAAATTGAGTGTTGCACATCTACTATTCATGGTTATTATGTATACTACTTATACACTGAATAACCGTAAAATTGAAGGAGGAGTTCATGACACCAACTCCCCATGTTTCATGCCAAAATGACAAAAAAAAACCCAACTAAGTTCAAGGGGAGATAAATCTGCAATGCCCAGCCCTAAAGATATGAAAATTTGTGTCTTGCACATTTGTTTGTGGTTATTATGTAGGCAAGTATCGAATGAATAACTTTAAAATCGAAGGAGGAGTTTGCGACCCCAATCCCCATGTATCATGCCAAAATATAAAAAAATACTCAAAGTTCAAGGGGAGATAATTCTGCAATGCCCAGCACTAAGCACATGAAAATTGAATGTTGCACATCTACTATTCATGGTTATTATGTATACAACTTATACTCTGAATAACTTTCAAACTGAAGGAGGAGTTTCGTGACACCAACTCCACACGTTTCATGCCAAAATGAGAGAAAATACTCAAAGTTCAAGGGGTGATAATTTTGCAATGTCTACAGTAAACACATGAAAACTGCATCTTGCACATCTACCATTTGTAGTTATTTATAAATATAAATTCAATAACTTATAACAGAATGAGGAGTTTGCAATACCAACTACACATGTCCAAATGCGGACAGACCGCATGACCGCCCGACCAACCGACCGACCGTCGGACAGGCTGATTCCAGTATACCCCCTCAAACAAGTTTGCCGGGGTATAATTAGAAATGAACAGCTGCTAACAAACCTTGTACAAATTCGGGATATAATCACTACGGTATAAACCCTATAAACCAGATGTCCAATTTAGTATAAATATCAGTCTTGGAGACAGATGGCAGCTTAATGCGGGGTGAAAGTCATGCAGAAAGCTCCTCTAAGGGCCACCTGCCTAAAAGTATCTAAATTCTTCTCTACTAGCATTCTGGTTTAAAAGGGTTTTACTGTACATGTGTACGATCATTTTTGCATTTCTACCAGACTCCAGATGAGAGGTCACAATAGCTAAGACGAGCTGAAAAGATCACTGACTTAACCCTTTCTTCCATAAATACGCCTCTGTAAAAATCACCTATTGAAACCATTGTGATAAATAGAGCATTTGCTCCTATAGAAGCAAATGCTCTATTAATCACAATGGTTTCATATTCCAAAATTTTAAAAATTTCCTTTTCTCTAGTTAATGCTCCTGTTCGGTAGATTTATTCAAAGTGGTTGGATCTAAAATTTGCCTATGAGGGAAAGGGTTATCCCTTTACTCCATGAGTATTCATGAAAGAAATAACGACATTGTGAATATTAATTAGCATAGGCATAGAAAAACGTATTTATGGAGTAAAGGGTTAAACACAACTTCGCAAATTTTCGCCAGATCATTTACATAATGCCAGGTCAGCTTTGTTTATAAATGGCAAAAGGTAACTACCAGTACTTAAAATAGATTCCTGCCTCGTTGTCTCCCCTTCTACATGGAATGCTCTTTGTAAATGCACATCTGCTCAGTTTCTGTACACTGTCTTTCTAACTAGCTCCATATCACAAGTGCGGTTTTCATGGATGAACCAGTGCTCCCACTTCTTTGCTCTCTCAATCTTCCCTTTGTTTCCTGTTTAAAGAGCAATGCAAGATTTGCTGTATCCATTTCCTTCATACAAATGCTTATTTACACTTGTGTAAACAATGTAGACCCTGATCAACTGCTCCTGTAGGAGCTGTCTGATCAGGGTCTGCTCTGTTTCTTTATGAAATTATAACAGACCTGGCACTACAGTTTCTATCAATACCAAATATTCAAGTGTACATTATATAAATATCACATCCTATGGAGAGAGACAGCACGTACTGTCAACCCGAGGTTGGGGATGTCCACATTACCATGCCGAGGGTTGACAATACGTGCTTTCGCCCTCCATAGGATGTGATATTTATTTTATTATACCGAACAGCACAGTCAATTTCGTCAGCGAAAATATTTATTCAATGACAACAATAAACAGTTTGAAACAAAAGTTATAGAGCTACTCGGTCTTAAAAATTGCGGAACAGCTTCACATTTCTACTCATTACACGTTATAAGTACTATCGGTGCCCTTTTCACTGTCCAATCTTGACAGAGCCTCCTCGGAAATAGTCGCATAACGCGACAATTCTCAAATATATAAACAAAACGAATCAATTAGCATAATGCCATTTATTTTGCTGATCAAATTCCAAGCATCAGATTACGTCAGTCGAGGACGTCATCGGATGACGTCACACACACAATTTAATAAGCGCTCACTGATCTAGATGTTCCGTGACTATGGTAGTGGGAGACAGTATTTTTCCGACAGTAAATTTTTTCCCGCTGGGCCTGACAGTATTTCTATGTCACGGTGGCCTATGGGAAATTAACATTGTAAATGAAATTGAGGTATAATAAACACTATTAAACAAGATGTGTTTGTGAAACACTATGCCCCCGATATGACATCTGACCCTGAAGGATGACATTGACCTTGACATATCACCACTCAAAATATGCAGCTTCATGAGATACACATGCATACCAAATATCAATTAACAAAGCAATAAACAAATAGGGAATATTACACAAAGTGATGATATGAAGGGTTGTATCACGAGTGGTTGTTTGGCCGTAGTATTCTCCCGAGCCGCGGAGCGGTGAGTGAGAATACCTAGGACAAACAACCATGAAAGTGATACAACCCTTCATATCGTCACTTCGTGTAATATTCCATTTAATATACATGTATAACTGTTTTTATAAAAGAACACAAAAGAAGATCAATATTCTAACTCCTTTTATTCAGAAACAGAAAACAGTCCATTCATGAATGACACATTTATATACAACTACAGATCTTGTATTGCACGCTCGTGCGATGCGGAAAATTTATCTGGGAGACTGTATTGCATGATCAAATACAATCGTATTTTACTGCAGAAACTGACAGGTATATAATAAAGGTGCATATTCCAATACTAAAACTGTAATTTCTCCACTAAACGTAATGTTGTGACCACTCTTTAGAATCGTCTTCAAGAAACAATTTGATTGAGAAATGAAGATATTCTTGAAAATAGTTTAATATGCATCTTATCTGGGCCTCTGCATTAAGCAACCACCTGCTTTTTCGGAAACCAATCTCTATTCATTAAACGTAGTTGCTTTCATCCTTTCCTCCATAAATACGCCTTTCTATGCCTCTGTAAAAATCACCTGTTGAAACCATTGTGATAAATAGAGCATTTGCTCCTATAGGAGCAAATGCTCTATTTATCAAAATGGTTTCAAACTACAAAAATTCTAAAAAAATTCTTTTCTCTAGTTAATGCTCCTTTTCTGTAGATTTATTCAAAGTTGTTGGATTTAAAAATAGCCTGTGAGGGAATGGGTTAAAGGGGTTCTACTACCTATCATAATTATACCATGTAGCCATACCTAGGGCCGTTATACCATGTAGCTATAGATATGGTCGTTTATGTATGGTATTTACCCTAAACTTCATAAACCCCTATCTTTCTTCACCATTTTTGTGAAGCTGTATTTTGTAAGTGAGTAGCATACAGTGTAGACTCTCATCATACTGTTTCATTAGGTTCTACACTATGTGTCCAGGTTTGTCTGGCCAAATATTTAAGGAAAATACAGTACACTATAACCCCTCTAAACCAGACGTTCAGTTTAGTATAATTATAGGTTTTGGTGACAAGTGGTTGCTTAATGCAGAGTGAAAGCCATGCAAAAAGCTCCTCTACAAGCTTTCTGCATGGCTTTCACCCTGCATTAAGCAGTCACCTGCCTAAAAATATCTAAATTCTTCTCTACTAGAATTCCGGTTTAGTGGGGTTTTACTGTAAGTATGTGTCACATAACCTTTTGAAACCTAATTGTTTTTCCAAAGTAGAATGATCTATCACTGTTCAGTTGAGTTGAGTTGAGATGAGTTGAGTTTTACCACGTCGCAACACTGAACAAGGTATACGGGGCCATTAAAGAAGAAACCTTACTGGATCCAAATCTCATATACAAACTAGGTATACAAACTAGAAAAGTTTGTCCCTTGTGAAAACTCTAGAATCAGAACTATATCATAAGCAAACAAGAAATGTCGACACGACATCAAACCGGGTTTTCCTTCACTATTAACTGGTTATTTCTAAGTTCAAAGGGGCATAACTCCCAGAACAAGAAATGTGTCACAGTACGGACAAATGCCCCAAAGCAAAGCACTGACAATATGCGTTTTGTAAGCAGACCTGCAATATGCAACTGCAAAATGAAAATAAAGATTTTTTTCATATTTGAGGTAAAAGGTCAAGGTCATGGCCACATGACCTACAAAAAGTATGCAACATTCCACCATCCGAAGATGAACTCATTCCACCATATTTAGTGATCCTAGCTGATTCGGTGTAGGGATGACAAGCTTTTTTGTAAATGAAGTCAAAGGTCAAGGTCATGGTCACACTGATCTATAAATAGTATGTGACACTGCTATCCCAGGATCTACTCACAAACCATATTTGGTGATCCTACCTGATGTAGCGTAGAAGATATGCTCCGGACAAGCCTTTTTTAAAATGAGGTCAAAGGTCAAGGTCATGGTCACATTAACCAATAACTAGTATGTGATCCCAAGACGAACTCACACACCACATTTGGTGAACCTAGCTGATTCAGTGTAGGAGGTAAGCTCAAAACAATTTTTTTTGTAAATGAAGCCCAAGGTCAAGGTCACATTGACCTTTAAATAGTATGCAACACTCTGCCATCCTAAGATGTATTCACACACACCATATTTGGTGATCTTAGCTGAAGTAGTGTAGGAAATATGCTCCGGACAGGCTTTTTTTGTAAATAAGGTCAGGTCACATTAACCTAAAATTAGTATGCAACACTCCGCCATCCCAAGACGAACTTACATGCCATATTTGGCGATCCTAGCTGATTCGGTATAGGAGGTATGCTTCGGACAAAATTTCTTTTGTAAATAAAGCCCAAGGTCAAGGTCACATTGACCTATAAATAGTATGCGACACTGCCATCCCAAGATGTACTCACACACCATATTTGGTGATCATAGTATCAAGTAATGTAGGAAACATTTTCCAGACAAGCTTTTTTTGTAAATGAGGTCAAAGGTCAAGGTCACCTTGACCTATAAATAGTATGTGACACTCCGCCATCCCAAGATGTACTCACACACCATATTTGGTGATCCTAGCTGATTCCGTATAGGAGGTATTCTCCAGACAAGTGTTTTTGTAAATAAAGGTCAAGGTCACATTGACCTATAAATCGTATGCGACACTCAGCCATCCCAAAATGTACTCACACACCATATTTGTGATCCTAGCTGAAATAGTGTAGGAGATATGCTTCGGACAAGCTTTTTTTGCAAATGAGGTCAAAGTTCAAGGTCAAGGTCACATTGACCTAAAAATAGTATGTGACACTCCGCCAACCCAAGATGAACTCACACACCATATTTGGTGATCCTAGCTGAAGTAGTGTAGGAGATATGCTTCTGACAAGTGTTTTTGTAAATAAAGCCCAAGGTTAACGTCACATTGACCTATAATAGTATGCGACACTCTGCAATCCAAAAATGTACTCACACACCACATTTGGTGATCCTAGCTGAAGTAGTGTAGGAGATATGCTTCTGACAAATTATTTTTGCAAATGAGGTCAAAGTTCAAGGTCAAGGTCACACTGACCTAAAAATAGTATGTGACACTCTGCCAACCCAAGATGAACTCACACACCATATTTGTTGATCCTAGCTGATTCCGTATAGGAGGTATGCTCCGGAAAAGTTTTTCTTGTAAATAAAGCCCAAGGTCAAGGTCACATTGACCTATAAATAGTATGCGACAATCCGCTATCCCAAAATGTAATCACACACCAAATTTGGTGATCCTAGTTGAAGTAGTGTAGGAGATATGCTTCGGACAAGGTTTTTTGCAAATGAGGTCAAAGTTCAAGGTCAAGGTCACATTGACCTAAAAAAAGTATGTGAAACTCTGCCAACCCAAGATGAACTCACACACCATATTTGGTGATCCTAGCTGATTCAGTATAGGAGGTATGCTCCGGACAAGTTTTTCTTGTAAATGAAGCCCAAGGTCAAGGTCACATTGACCTATGTATAGTATGCGACACTGTGCCATCCCAAAATGTACTCACACATCACATTTGGTGATCCTAGCTGAAGTAGTGTAGGAGATATGCTCTGGACAATGAGGTCAAAGTTTAAGGTCAAGGTCACATTGACCTAAAAATAGTATGCGACACTCCGCCATCCCAAGATGAACTCACACACCATATTTGGTGATCCTAGCTGATTCCGTATAGGAGTTATGCTCCGGACAAGTTTTTCTTGTAAATGAAGCCCATGGTCAAGGTCAAGGTCACATAAACCTATAAATAGTATGCGACACTCCGCCATCCAAAGATGTACTCACACACCATATTTAGTGATCCTAGCCAAAGTAGTGTAGGAGATATGCTTCGGACAAGCAAAATCTGTTAATCCTGTTAAAAATATACAAGATTTTGACCTTTGACCTCTAAGTATGACCTTGACCTTTCAGCTATTGACATGTTTTTTTCATGCGACACGCCGTACCGTCTAGAGGAACATTTATGCCAAGTGATTTCACAATCCATTCATGGAGTTCTAAGTTACAGCCCGGACAAGACCGGACGGACGCACATATGGACTGACACATTTTTTAGTTCAAAGGGGCATAATTCCAATATTAGTGAAGCCAGAGTTATGGACCTTGTGCATGACACTTCCTCTTATCATGATCTTTCTATCTATGAAGTTTCAATCTAATAGCATGAGCCATATAGGAGTTATCGTCCGGACAAAACTGGCAGCCGCCCGCCCATCCGCCCGCCCACCCGCCGTACATCACCATTTCAATAACCGGAGTTTTCCGTGGAAAACCCGGTAACAAAGCAGACCCTGATCAGATAGCTCTTACAGAAGCTGTCTCATCTGGGTTTACTCTGTATACAATGGTGTATCTATAGAGTAAGGGGATAATGAGCTGACGTGAACACCATAAATTTTGGCAGAAACTGTAGAATCAGATATTTCACACCCAAATATGTACAGAGCAACCTAACCCTATACTGTAACCACTCTTTAGAACGATTCTAAAGATTGGTCAAAGTAGGGGGTTTGGTGGAGAAATAAAGGAGATATTCTTGAAAATATTTAAATTTATGCATCTTATATGGACCTCTGACGTAAATAAATGTATCTGTCAATGGGTTAAGGAAGAACCTCTCTGTTGCAGCTATTACCCCCTGCCTTCATATTTTCCATATTGAAAAAAAAAGACATCATGAATATCTATTAGCTGAACTTTTATAATGCTATAATTATGTACACAGGATGTTTAGGTATTGGTAGAAACTGTAGAGTCAGGACTATTATAATTTCAGAGCAGAGCAGACAAACAGAGCAGACCCTCCTCCATCTGATATTGGTCTACACTGTTTGTTTGTGTTGATTAATGTCTGTTTCTGCCAACTATGGGCTAATTGGACACCCCAGAGAGAGGGGAGCGGATACAGAGAAACCCTAATCTGTTTGCAAAAGCATAAAAAGGTTTTTACATGAAGGAAATGGTTAAAGACCCTATATTAGACTTATTTTTTGAGAGGAAATTAAATGTCTGAGTTGTTCTGAAACACAATGTACTTCCATACAGACAACAATTGTATGTGGTTCACTTAAATAATTACAAGTGCTAATCGGAGTTTTGTGTTTACCTTTTTCCTGATGTAGATGCCGTTCCATGCTTTTACAAACTGAACAGATCCAGATCATATTGTTCCTGTAGGATCAAGGTCTGCTCTGTTTGCTTATGGAATTATATAGATCTGGTTCTACCATTTCAGCCAAGGCTAAACTAGAGCTATCACTAAAGTTGATTAATACCCTCCACTAGCACATTTGACACAGAGATGGGGTCAATGCAGGACAACTTCAGTCCATAGTACTACCCATCAACTACTTTTAAGATATTATTATTATACCTATCTCAGGGTCTAAACTGTAACTTAATATAAGGGGAGATAATTCAATAATGATGTGAAGAAGTAAAACCGAAAAATCACAGGAGTACAATTTCAGATGGTATTTAACAATACAGCAAAATTTATTAAAAAAAGTTCCATTGAAGTATGTGTGTATGTTTCATTTGTATCATTTTCATTTGTTAACTTACAAAAGGGAGATAATTAGCAAAAATCAGAGATGCTTCAAAACCCATATCGCAGGTGCACAACTACAGATGGTGTTCAATAATACTAAAAAATTCAAAAAGGTTCTGTTGAGGTATGACACAGTAAAGCTCCGGACCGCTAAATATTCATTTGTTAAATTATGAAAAGGGAGATAATTCATTTATGCACGAGGCGACAAACCAAATCCTTTAAAGGAGTTGCACAACTTTAGATTATCTTCAACAATACTACAAAATTCAAAGAAGTTCTGTTGAGGTATGACAGAGGAAAGCTCCAGAAAATTACAGTTGGATGCACATGTCCTCTTTATGATAAAGCATCATGTCAAGTTTCATTGAATTCTAGTCAGCGGTTACTGAGAAACCGGGCGGAAACAAAAGTCACAGACCAACACAAATTTTTTAAACAAAGGGGCATAACTCCATAAGGAAATCACTGAGCTGGAAAATAATAATTGGATGCACATGTCCTCTTTATGATAAAGCATTATGTCATGTTTCACTGAATTCTAGTCAGCAGTTACTGAGAAAGGGCACGGAAACAAAAGTCAACAGACCAACCGACCGACAAGGTGACTCCTATATACCCCTGAAACTTTGTTTGTGGGGGTTTAAGGATGTCATGAATATCTATTAGTTATTATTTTATAATGGCATATGTACACCAGTGTTTGGTATTTGGTAGAAACTGTAGAGTCAGATCTATAATATTTTATAAGCAAACAGAGCAGACCATGATCAAATGGCTTCTACGAAAGCAATCTGATCTGGATCTACTCTGCAAAGGTGTGAAAAGGCATTTGTACGAGGTAAATGGTTAAGCATAGAATAATGAAAGCAATTACCTAGAACCCAGTTATTGTTCACCACCAACGGATGGGACTGTTTCCGTTTCTCCTCTGATAATTCATACCACTTTCCATCTGCATATTTATCAAGGGGCAATTCTTTCACTGCAATGTTTTCAAATCTGAAAACAGATACATAGATATATCACAATGTCATGTAAAATGTACTTTCTGAAAATCTCTCTTCAGATACACAAGTTTAGAGTTTAACCCTTTATCTAATGAATATTCATGGCTGGCTCCAAACATTATGAATGTTTAGGCTTTCCATATTCTATGTTTATTCCAAATTTCAATACTTTCTGAATATTGGTGGATAAAACAGTACTAATGAAATATGGAAGGTAGAACATCGTAACCATTTTGGAAAGTAAACAAACAGAACAAGCAAATTCCATTAGCAAACAGAGCAGACCCTGATCAGACAGCTCCTATAGGAGCCATCTGATCTGGGTCTGCTCTGTTTGCAAATGCGTGAAAAGGTGTTTATATGAAGGAATGGGTTAATTACCGCTTTACCAATTAACCCTATACACCATGTCTTGTCTGGTTCCAAACTATTTGCATTAGGTAATCATATATTTGCAACTAGCATGTAAAGAGCTAAACAAACATGCATCGTAATTTTCAAATCAGAATGTTCTTTCACTTCATTTCCTAAATTATTTATTAGAACGTTCAAAATTTTGGACCTTGAAAAAAAAGCTGAATTATTCATTTTGATAAAAACTGTCTGCAGTGGTTATCAAGAATTAACACTTTCCCTCATAGGCTAATTTTAGATCCAACCTCTTTAAATAAATTTTTGAAAAGGAACATTTTCTAGAGAAAAGGAAAAGTTTAGAATGGTGTTGCTTTGAAACTACATGTATTGTGATAAACTGAGTATTTGCTTCTATGGAGCAAATGCTCTATTTATCACAATGGTTTCAAAGAGTGACTTTTAAAGAGGTGTCAATATCAGGGAAAGGGTTAAGCAAAGGCATAATGTTTTACCTCTGAAGAATATAAGCTCTTTTTTGCAAAAACACCGATTGTTAATTTTGGCCCAGAAAAAAATTAAAGATTCATATATCAGTAACTTGTGCGTAACTCTGTTTGATATTGGTCCAATAGGAGGAAGTATTGAAAACCCTAAAAAGGTAAGCCATAATTTGCCTTAATTGGCAAAAATGCATGTTTTCAAATTGTGAACCATTCCTTTATTTGTCCCAGTTATATAAGGAATGACATAATTGAAATATGGAATGGATACATCGATTATTATACACTTTCATTTTAATAGTTTTATAAACAAGAGTGTTCAGAGGAACGCATGTGTCACCTGCTCGCAACTGACACAAAAATTGTTAATATGCTGGAGTGTGAAGGGGAATAACTCAAAAAGTATTGCATGCAGAGTAATGGACATCAATGGTGCTCAATGAGGGGAAGACACAAATGAAATTTGAAAGCTCTATAATGACTAGTTTAGAAATGACAGCCAAACAAAGAAAGTGTGACGAAAATCATAACAAAGGGGAATAACTAACAAGAGGGCCTGAAAGGCCCTGACATCGCTCACCAGACAATCAGATTTTCAGAGAAGATTTTCAAAGTTTTCAGTATGTGTTTCTATAGAAAACTACCCGGCCCTGGGGCGGGCAAATTTTGACCCAAGGGGCATAATTTATGTTACTTTTGTAGAGACCTCAAGTGAAAAATATTTAAGAAAATGAAAACATATAACAATGTCAATCTATAGAAGGGCATGTAAAAAAGTATGTAAACCCTCTCCCTGTGCAAGTTGGTTGAATTTCAGAAAGAATGAATTAATCTATACATGTACTTATATTCAAAATTTCAGATATTTTCGTTACACCTTCATGAGTTATTATTATTCATATCTTAATTTATTTTCAACCCTTCCCCTGTTCTATGTTTATTCAAAATTTAAATACCTACTGAATATTCATGGACAAAATAGTTATAATGAAATATGGAAGGTGGGACAGTGTAGCCATTTTAGAAAGTAAAGAAACATCTTTCAAATTCCATTGACAAACAGAGCGGACCCTGATCAGACAGCTGCTATAGGAGCTCTGTTTGCAAATGTGTGAAAAGGTGTTAACATGAGGGAAAGGGTTAGTAAACATATTATAAGTATATTGTACACAAAATGAAAATAATGTAATGCAATTTGCACTATATCATATCATTTTGTAAACAGCAGATTGATCAGATGGCTACAACATAAGCCATCTAATCAGGGTCTACTCTATTTGCAAAGGTGTAGAAAGGCCTATTTATGGAGTAAATGGTTAATTGTCCTAATTAATGTGCAACAGGTGACATCTAACTATAACAATTTTCTTTGTTTGGATCTGCAATATTACTGCAGATCTACTACCAACAAAGGAGGCAATCCAGTTGTTATCAAAAAGGGAGATAACCTACCTTTAAATGTATGCTAAAAATAGACACCAGTAAATATCTAACTAGAGATATGCCAGTCTCCCTTAATTGGCTTGCAACTGCAAGCTTGTTGCAAACTTAATCCTAGCCAAAATGAGCTTGCGATTTACGTTTGGGTTAGCTAGCATTTAGCCCTGGTTATATACAATTTTAGTGAACCAAGAAAACCCATCCATATGCAAAAGTGATCTGCAATTAGCTTATGGCTGGTCACTCACTCTTCAAAGGTCCTATACCTTTAGCCTGCTAATATTACACCAGCTACTTGGTTTGGTTTTTTTGCATTTATAATAACCTTTGCAAACAGTCTCGATAAAGTCTGGATCCAGATGAGATACAAAGTAACTTGGCATCTCATCAGGATCCAAACTGTCTTTCACTAGACATTTGTTTTTTTAAAAGATATGGAAGGAAACAACTTTTGCAGCAGATAACATTATTTGCAGACAGTAATTGCTCAGAGTGCAAAGGGGATTGGAGAAAATTATGCTAGACACCAAATGACCTCCATAATAACCTGCATGATGTTTACAACATATCAAACAGCAAAGAGGTCCTGGGCATCAGTGAGGCTAATTGAGCACAGTGAAAAATATTGCAGCTGCATTTTTCTGTAGTGTAAATCTGGAGTGTGTTCTAGCAGTCTCCTAGTAAATAATGGTCAGTTTGAATTAGCTGAAACAGCAGCCTGCTCTAAGAAACTGGCCACCTCTGGGGTGGGGCCAATTTTGACCCAAGGGGCATAATTTATATAACTTTTGTATAGGACCTGAACATGATGCTATGTGCCAAATATGAAAGTTGAAAACTTTCCGTTTTCAGAAGAGATGATTTTCAAAGATTTCACTACATGTTTCTATAGAAAATAATGCACCCCTGGGGCGGGGCCAATTTTGACCCCAGGGGCATAATTTATACAACTTTTGTAGAGGACCTACACATGATGCTATGTGCCAAATATGAAAGCTGAGAACCCTATAGATTCAGAGGAGAAGATTTTTGAAGGTTCAAATTGTTGACGACGGATGACGAACGACGGAAGACGCCTGACGACGGACATCAGGCGATCACAAAAGCTCACACTGGGCACTTTGTGCTCTGGTGAGCTAAAAAAGTATTGCATGCAGAGTGATGGACCTTAGTTGCATGTACATCAATGGTCCTCAATAAGAGGAAGACACATGTGAAATTTGAAAGCTCTATAATGATTAGTTTAGAAATGACAGCAAATAACAAGAGGGCCAGAATATGCCAATATTGAATGCTGAGAGCTTTCCAGTTTTAGAGAAGAAGATTTTCAAAGATTTCACTATTTGTTTCTATTGAAAACTGCCCACTCCTGGGGCGGGGCCAATTTTGACCCCAGGGCCATAATTTTTATAAATTTTGTACAGGACCTGAACATGATGCTCTGTGCCAAATATGAAAGCTGAAAATTTTCAAGCTTCAGAGGAGATGATTTTCAAAGTTTTAACTATTTGTTTCTATTGAAAACTGCCCACCCCTGGGGCGGGGCCAATTTTGATCCCGGGGCCATAATTTATATAACTTTTGTACAGGACCTGAACATGATGCTATGTGCCAAATATGAAAGTTGAGAACCTTCCGGTTTCAGAGGAGAAGATTTTCAAAGATTTCACTATTTGTTTCTATTGAAAATGGCCCACCCTTGAGGCGGGGCCAATTTTGACCCCAGGGCCATAATTTATATAACTTTTGTAGAGGACCTGAACATGATGCTATGTGCCAAATATGAAAGCTGAGCACTTCCTGGTTTCAGAGGAGAAGATTTTCAAAGTTTTACTATATGTTTCTTTTGAAAACAAGGCACCCCTGGGGCGGGGCCAATTTTGACCCCAGGGGCATAATTTATAAAAGTTTTGTAGATGACCTAAAGATGATGCTATGTGCCAAAGATGAAAGCTGAGAACCCTGTAGATTCAGAGGAGAAGATTTTTAAAGGTTTAAATTGTTGACGACTGACGCAGGACGCCGCCGGACGCCGGAAATCAGGCAATCACAAAAGATCACTCTGAGCACTTTGTGCTCTGGTGAGCTAAAAAGAAAGTGTGACAGACAGACAGACGGAAGGACGGCAGACAGAAAGATAGATGGACAGACAGATGAAGGAAAAGTGATCCCTAAGTGACACACTGCCTTGTGGCAATAGTAATATTTTAGCACGTCTAAGTGCTTCGTGAATATAAACTATGGAGTAACATTTAATCCAAATTTCAATAGCTGCTTAACCCATTACCTCATAGACTATTTTTAGATACAACCTCTTTGAATAAATCTACCGAAAAGGAGCATTAACCCATTACCTCATAGGTTATATTTAGACCCTACTGCTTTGAACAGATCTACCGAAAAGGATCATTTACTACAGAAAAGGGACATTTTAGAAATGTGTAGTTTAGAAACCATTGTGATAAATAGAGTATTTGTTCCTATGGAGCAAATGCTCTATTTATCACAATGGTTTCAAAAAGTTACTTTTACAGAGGCGTCAAAAGGAGTCAATATGAGGGAATGGGTTAAGTAGAGAAAAGGAAAATTTTGTAGTTTGGAACCATTGTGATAAATAGAGCATGTTCCTATAGGAGCAAATGCTCTATTTATCACAATGTTTTCACAAAGAGTCGTCAATATGAGGGAATGGGTTAATACTCATGGACAAAATAATTAAGTAATGGGAGCATTATTAACAGCAATGCCATAGTCCCCTACCAGCTGAATTGAATTCCAACTGCTATAATTCCATAAATAATCAATGTAGCGTAACAAAATTGAAACTTAACCTGCAACGCATTATAATAAAGGTACATACCAAATATCACTTCAATATATGGTATAATATGAACTCCGGAAAACCTAAAATTTCCTGAAAATTACAGTCCAACTGCTGTAATTCTGTGAAAAATCAACGTAACTTAACAACAATGAACATTCAAAGCCGATCGGTAATACAATATAATTATTATAAAGCTATATAACAAATATAACTTCTATATCTGCTATGATTTAGAAAAAACTCTGTAAAACCTAAAATTTCTTAAGTCCAACTGCTGTAAATCCGAAAAAAAATTAATGTAGCGTAACAAAATTCAATCTTCATCTATAACTCATTATAATAAAGGTACATACCAAGTATCAATTTAATATCTGCTAGGGTTAGAAAAAAACTCCAGAAAACCTAAAATTTCCTGAAAATTTCTTAGTCCATCTGCTGTAAAAATTCAAACTTGATCTGTAATGCATTATAATAAAGGTACATACCAAATATCACTTCAAAACTGCTAGGGTTTAGAAAAATCTCCTGAACACCTAAAATTTCTGGAAATTTTATAAATCCAACTGCTGTAATTCCATAAAAATCAATGTAGCGTAACAAAACTCAAACTCAATCTATAACTCATTATAATAAAGCTA
This sequence comes from Azorinus chamasolen, assembly GCA_963576725.1. NCBI lineage: Eukaryota > Metazoa > Mollusca > Bivalvia > Cardiida > Solecurtidae > Azorinus > Azorinus chamasolen. The sequence goes on along the minus strand of OY755240.1, from coordinate 89,076,308 downwards.
CATACCAAATATCACTTCAATATATTTAAGGGTTTAGAAAAAAAAGTCTGCAAAACCGAAGTGTAACTGACTGACAGATTGACGGACGGAGTGCATACCTATAGTCCCCTTTGGCATTGCCAATAGAGGAATAATAAAATATGGTTGAACATTGTAGCAAATTTAGAAACCAAAACCGATCTATGAAATTCCATTAGCAAACAGAGCAGGCCTTGATCAGACTGCTACTTCAGGAACTGTCTGATCTGTGTCTTCTCTCTTTGTAAATGCGTGAAAAGGCATTTATCCTGTATATGAAGGAAAGGGTTAATGACCTACATGTAGAACACAACAAGGTTACTCTAATAAAAGTGAATGTATACCTTTTCGTAACTAAAGTAGATAAATATTGTTGGTCGTTGTCTCCTTCTGATATATATTTATCATCAGGAAGTGTGGATATTTTTACTCCTAGAGCTCTCATTTGATTTGTAAGCTCCTTCCACAGCTTTCTCGCCTTGTCTGTGCTGTAGAGATACAGAAATCCCCCGGCATACACATTGACTCGTTGAGATACAGGATTAACAAGAACATCATAGCCCTTCATTTGCTGAAATTCTGGAATAGGGTTAGCAAACCACAGACAATCTACTTCAAATATAAACATCTCAATGCCTGCCTGTACAATTGCATCTAATACTTCTGTACGTCGTATCATGATCTTCACATAGCCAACATGACTGTAGACCTGATCTCCTCCAACATTTGATACTTCCATGGTCACCACACTCACATCTGGCCAATCATGTTGAAGGTCCACCTTTGATTTAACATCTGTAGTAATAATAAGGACGGACTTGTGAATGTTCATTTCTTTTGTGTTACATAACCAGCTGTATGTGAAAGGCAAGTATGCATCATTGACCATGGTAACAAGGACAGTCCCATTGAATTCACTAACCTTTTTAGCTGCAACAACTATATCACTATCAGATGTTGCCATTCCCTTTTTTGTCTCCTTAGCATTAATATCTGGTAATTGTTTCAAGGAATATCCCTGGACTTTCTCAAGTGAAATTTTATGTTGATGAACTGCACCTGAAGATCCTTTAAAGGTAATGTAAACGAAAAACAACACTGCAGCTGCAGTTACCAGCATGGTCAGTTGCTTAACCCGCATCATCTTCATTTCTTCCAAATGAAACACCTGAAAGCAATGCAAATACCATTATAATGCACCAGAAACAACACTTTAAAGGAGAAGTCCCTACATTCGACGTGTTTAAAAAATACCTGAAATATACAAAACTCATTTATTTATATGCTGAAAAGTAGTATACGGTGGCGGTGGTCTAGTGGTAACGCGCTTGACTATCAGTCCGGGATTCAAATCCCGGTCTCACCCGGAAATTTCAGAGACGCTTTTCAGTGTCTCCCACCACCACATCCTCTCCACCCAGGGGTTAAAATGGGTACCTGTGAGGGTCACTTGCCGGTACTGCGGCTGAATGAATTGCGCCATATGTTAGCAGTGCTCAATATTGTAGGCCAATGACTCAATGACCAGTAGGCTGGGTCCTAGTAGTGGTTACCGTAGCATCCCCCCCTAGACTTTTTTTCATGGGTACCAAATTGTTCGTTGGGGTCCTTAGAACACATTTTGAGCATGCCCCCAAAAATAAGTTTGTCCCAGCTATGTTTTATTTAACGGTTTCCATGGTAACCCGAGGTAATTTTCGAAACTACCTTGGGTCAGAAAATGCGCCATAACTTTGTTTTTAGAAGCAATAGAAGGACAAAACAAGTACCAAAGTAAAGCAGAGACATATAGTTTGAATATGATATATGATTTTATTAATATTCATAAATGCATTCTTATGAATATTAATGAGGAAGTAAAAAATGTGATTTTTTTAGAAAAAAAGAGTTTGTTGTTTAGTTTGAGCGGCTTATTAATGCACAGAAATTATTGAATTTAGGTTTAAGTTGTTCGTTGGAGTCCTCAGAACACATTATGAGTATTTTCCCAAATAATTTTGTCCCATCTATGTTTTATTAAACGGTTTCCATGGTAACCCGAGGTAAATTCCGAAACATCCTTGGTTCAGAAAATGCGTAATAACTTTGCTTTTAGAGGTAATAGAAGGACATAACAAGTACCAAAGTAAAGCAGAGACATATAGCTTGAATATGGTATGTGATTTAACTAATATTCATAAATGCATTCTTATGAATATTCATGAGAATGTAAAAAAATGCGTTTTTTAGAAAATGGAGCTTGTTGTTTAGTCTGATAGGCTTATTAATGCACACAAATTATTGAATTCAGGTTTAAATTGTTTGTTTGGGTCATCAGAACACATTTTGAGCATTCCCCCAAAGTAATTTTGTCCCATCTATGTTTTATTGAACGGTTTCCATGGTAACGCGAGGAGGTAAATTTCGAAACATCATTGGTTCAGAAAATGCATAATAACTTTGCTTTTAGAGGCAATAGAAGGACAAAACAAAAACCAAAGTAAAGCAGAAACATATATCTTGATTATGATGCATAATTTTAATAATATTCATATATGATTGCTTATGAATATTAATGAGGAAGTATAAAAGTCCGCTTTTTTAGAAAAATGAGTTTTTTGTTTAGTCTTAGAGGCATATTAATGCACAAAAATTATTGAATTCAGGTTTAAATTGTTCGTTTGGGTCATCAGAACACTTTTTGAGCATTCTCCCAAAATAATTGTGCCCCAGCTATGTTTTATTAAACGGTTTCCGTGGTAACCCGAGGTAAACTTCGAAACTATCTTGATTAAGAAAATGCTTCATAACTTTGCTTTTAGAGACAATAGAAGGACAAAACAAGAACCAACGTAAAGTAGAGACATACAGCTTGAATACGATATGTAATTCTATTAATACATATAATGCATTCTTATAATGCATTCTTATGAATATTAATGGGGAAGTAAAAAATGCGTTTTTAGTTTGACGAGTTTGTTTTTAGTCTGAGAGGCCTAATAATATACAAATAGTTATTGAATTCAGATCTAAATGTTTTAATATCAACATACAAATAAAGGAAAACATCTTCGGTTCATGTAATATTTCTAAAACATGTATATTTAAGCTAATTTGCATATAACGTGCGTAAATGAATAAGCAATTTAACATAAGCCCTATATTTAGCATTGTTTCGAGTGTACTATCTTTTCTATTATTTATTTTACGTAAAATACCAGAACAACAAACATTGACAAGAGCAGAGGGTCATTACTTTGGGTTCTTGAATATTAATGCATATTTATGAATATTAATGAGATGTAAAATAAACACACTTGAATGAGCTATTCTTTTTATCTGAGATTATTTTAGTTAACCAGTATAGAGCTTGATACTAACTGAAACAGCGATATTAATGTTCATGTATATAAATATGTAGATAATGAATATTATTTCAAGATCATGAATATTAATGAGAATGTAAACTGTTGTAGGAAAGTAAGTTTTTCTATTATATTGCAATATACATGTATGTGAACAACACATTTCTTGTAAGAAATTACAGCAGAGGAATTGAGCCTCATGCATGTTTTATGAAGAATATTACTGTTATGGGTGTTTTGCAATGCAATAGAAAATATATAGCATCTCGACTGTAATCATCAGCTTATGTTTACCCATATTAGCCTTGCGTGACTTCTAACTTACTCGCGATGTCTTATGCATTTGCTTGATTATTTACCACAGCATGCCAGAGCAACGCAAGGCTTCTTGCGAGCATTTCGCGACAGGCTGGACAACTCATTAAGTGTGTCTGGCCTGCTGTGGATGCTCCGCGTCAGCTCCCTGTCCAGTTTCATCCCTCTGGACAGGGGAGACGTGGGAGCTTGCTGCCCGACGGAAGAAGTATTCTTCTCTTTGGTCAGCGACTCCCTCGCAACAGACAAATCACTGTCCTCTAAAGCTCAGAAGAAGCCTGCTTCTTCTTTAAAATCTCTTTCGTCAACAGCCCCTGTGGTGCAGTCGATTCCCCAGTTGTTAGTTGCAGATCGGCACCCAACTGCTGGCCCGGGCGCGGGTTCCCCGTTTACCACTTGAATGGTACCCTTTGTTCTGGCCCCAGGTACTATTGTTGCCAGGTCTCCCGGTCCGCTTGTTGTGTGAAGAGTTTTGCATGGTCCCGCTGAATCTAGGCCCAGTTATCCGTCACCGGTTCCCGGTGTCCTGGCGTTAGTGCTTCCGTTTCATGACATCACCAGCAGACCGGTCTACCGAGCCCCCGCCCAAAGATGTCACTGTGTATTCTTTGTCCCGGTGTCCTAAGTTTGCTCTCCAACGATCCTCCGGTGGTCCGGTCTGGTCCTTTGGACCAGGATACCGAAGTGGACCGGTAAATCTACCAGTCCAATCTTTTCTACAGGGCATTCTGTCTCTACACCGCATTACAGTGGTGAAAGTCAACAGGAAGCTGCTCTGGCTAAGTCTAGGCGTTCTTGGTCGCCTAGACCCTGTAATTACTCTTCATCTTCTGAGTACATCTCGGACTCCCCAGCCCCCATCCCACCCCACCCCGTAGGAGGCGTAAACACCTTCTTATTCTTCTAATGGGAACCGGCACTCGCACCGCTCTCATCGCAGATCGAGGTCTTACCATTACTCTTCTATGCGAAGACATCGCTCTGCCTCCTCAGATTCGCCGGCTGGTCGCTCTCGATAGCCGACACTCATTCTGGGAACCAGCAAGCTTCACATAGAGGGAGAATAGCTCTCACGTGAACCCACAGTCCACACTTCTATGTCTGTGGCGGGTCCCACTCTTCCCGGGTGCTGCCATCCATGGCGTTCACCAGGGCGGATTCTGAGGGAGAGCAGGAAGACACTTTGTCCATTATGGCTCCTAGGGATGGTCCTATTTTTAAGGGAATCAGACTTTGTGGAAGCCTCGCACATATTTTTAGACGGGACTTAGTCCTCTTTTTCCTTAGATGATTCTGAACATCAATATTGTCAATTGAGAATGCGTGTGAAGATTGTTTTAGAATCATCCCACCCTCTGTCTGCCCTAGACCCCCCGAATCCTATTCACAGGGGTCTTCTATCCTCTTCCGTGCTAGTGCCAATCGAAAATGTGGACCTCCCTAACCTAATTAAGTCTAGGGAGTCTCTTTCTCCTTCCATGGGACTTCTTTCCCGTTTGCCTGACCTGGACGAAGATTGTTGTGCCAGCCCGGCAACTGGGTGGATCATGTCCGCTAAACTCTTACGGACAAGGGTTCCCTGGGTATCTCTTAGGCCTCCGGTTTCAAAGGAAAATCGACCTGGGATGTTTTATCAGATCCCCTCACTTGTTTCCGACAGCCCCAGGGGCGGGCATTAGGCCTGCCCCCCCTCTCTCTCTCTCTCTCCCTCTCTCTCTCTCTCTCTCTCTCATTCACTTCTTTAGCACCGGCAGTTGCATCCAACAGATGGGATTCGCTTCAAACATTGACGTATTATCATTGACGTACGTATTATTATCGATATTTAAGACAGGTGACAGCTTAATGCATGGTGAAAGTCATGCAGAAAGCTCCTATAGTGCAGCTTTCTGCATGACTTTCACCATGCATTAAGAAGTCACCTGCCTAAAAGGGTCTTAATGCTTCTATAAAGAAAATTCGAATAATCGAGATTTTACCGCGTATACTCAAAATAATACTAAATACAATGCTCATAGAAAATTGCTTATTCATATACGTACATTATATGCAAATAAGCTGAAATACGCATGCTTTATAGAAATATTACCTGAAAAAAAGATGGTTTATTTTCCTTCACATGAAAACATTCAAACATGAATTCAATAACTCTTGTTTATTAATAGGCATCTCAGACTAAACAATAAACTCCTTTTTTCTAAACAAAAATCGGATTGTTTTACTTCCTCATTAATATTCATAAGAATACATTTATGAAAATTAGTTAAATTACATATCATATTCAAGTTATATGTCTTTGCTTTATTCAGGTTCTTGTTTTGTCCTTCTTTCGCCTCTAAAAGCAAAGTTATGACGCATTTGTTTAACCATGGATGTTTCGAAATTTACCTCGGGTTACCATGGAAACCGTTAAAAAACATAGCTTGGACAAAATTATTTTGGGGAATGCTCAAGTGGTGTTCTGCGGACCCCAACGAACAATTTAAACCTGAATTCAATAATTTTTGTGCATTAATAGGCCTCTAAGACTAAACAAAAAACTCATTTTTCTAAAAAAGCGGACTTTTATACTTCCTCATTAATATTCATAAGCAATCATATATGAATATTATATATCATAATCAAGATATATGTCTCTGCTTTACTTTGGTTTTTGTTTTGTCCTTCTATTGCCTCTAAAAGCAAAGTTATTATGCATTTTCTGAACCAATGATGTTTCGAAATTTACCTCCTCGCGTTACCATGGAAACCATTCAATAAAACATAGATGGGACAAAGTTACTTTGGGGGAATGCTCAAAATGTGTTCTGATGACCCAAACAAACAATTTAAACCTGAATTCAATAATTTGTGTGCATTAATAAGCCTATCAGACTAAACAACAAGCTCATTTTTCTAAAAAACGCATTTTTTTACATTCTCGTGAATATTCATAAGAATGCATTTATGAATATTAATTAAATTATATACCATGTTCAAGCTATATGTCTCTGCTTTACTTTGGTACTTGTTTTGTCCTTCTATTACCTCTAAAAGCAAAGTTATTACGCATTTTCTGAACCAAGGATGTTTCGGAATTTACCTCGGGTTACCATGGAAACCGTTTAATAAAACATAGATGGGACAAAATTATTTGGGAAAATACTCAAAATGTGTTCTGAGGACTCCAACGAACAACTTAAACCTAAATTCAATAATTTCTGTGCATTATTAAGCCTCTCAGACTAAACAACAAACTCCTTTTTTCTAAAAAAATCACATTTTTTACTTCCTCATCAATATTCATAAGAATGCATTTATGAATATTAATAAAATCATATATCATATTCAAGCTATATGTCTCTGCTTTACTTTGGTACTTGTTTTGTCCTTCTATTGCTTCTAAAAACAAAGTTATGGCGCATTTTCTGAACCAAGGTAGTTTCGAAAATTACCTCGGGTTACCATGGAAACCGTTAAATAAAACATAGCTGGGACAAACTTATTTTTGGGGGCATGCTCAATATGTGTTCTAAGGACCCCAACGAACAATTTGGTACCCATGAAAAAAAGTCTAGGGGGGGATGCTACGGTAACCACTACTAGGACCCAGCCTACAGGGGAGTAAATGTACAGTCGGCTGAGCGGTCATTCGGACTGAAAGTAGACTATAACTAGGTACCTTACTTATACCGCAAGAAAGGCTATCAAATAAACGTTGAAAATGGCACAACATCCATGTATTTGATATCGACAATCCCGATTCTTTACCCAATGTTTCAGTTCTATTCGGGTTGGGCTTTAGTTTTGTACAGGAGCTGTTTTTGCTTTTCGAGTCTCTCTGACCACTTCCAAGAAAAGCTGTCACGTAAACAATGGAGGGATCGGGTGATCATCAGCAATACGCAGGAAATTTGAATGGAAAAGGCCGATAATAGTTTGTTGTAGAACAAAAATTATAGGTACATGGATTGATGAATCGGGTTTTTTTTTAATCACATGGGCATTTTTGATATAAGTTCAAATTGACAATCTTCATAATAATGATTGAGTATAACAAATACCAAGTTTTATTATATTATTGAAAATATGCGTTCATTGTTGGGGCTTCCTCTTTAACTCTCACTTTTACATAATGTGTCCGGTGTGGACACCTAAAGACACTTCATCTTTGCAAAACTTTAAATGGAGAGCAAAATGATAAATGTGTCTATGTCATCAGATAAATAGTCACATTTACCTCACTTAACGAACACAACACCTGCTAACTTAACCAAGTCCCTGTTCTATGTTTATTACAAATTTCATTACCTAATGAATATTCGTTGACAAATTAGTTATAAAGGAATATGGAAGGTGGAACATTGTAGCAATTTTAACAAGAGTGCCAGTGGGCACAATATACGCCCGTCGAGGTTTTCTTCAACATAAACTGGGGTTAACGTATTTGCTAAATTCAAATTCTAAGTCCAATTTTGCGACCAAGTTTCAAGGTTGTAAATAGGCATACTTTAACAAAAAACCTTAACCAAACATTCTAAATTAAAAAGTGCCATAATTGTGTCTAAATGCTTGAGATGAAGATGAAGCTTGTGATGGTGAACAAATGTTTCAAGTTTAAAAGCTTTATCTGAAAGGATTATGTAAATAAGTGGACTTTAACCAAAACCTTAACCAAAAATTCCAAGCTAAAAAGGGTCATAATTATGTCAAAATGTTAGACAGCGTTATGTACTCTTGCCTACAGGTGAAGCTTGTGATGGTGAGCAAGTGTTCCAAGTTTAAAAGCTTAATCTAAAAGGGTTATGTAAATAAGTGGACTTTAACAAAGCCTTAACCATAAATTCTAAGTTAAAAAGGGGAATGATTCTGTCAAAATGCTTGAAAGAGTTATGTACTCTTGTCTACAGGTTAAGATTGTGATGGTGAACAAGTGTTCCAAGTTTAAAAGCTTTATCTCAAAGGGTTATGTAAATAAATGGACTTTAACAAAGCCTTAACCAAAAATTCTAAGTTAAAAAGGGGCATAATTCGGTCAAAATGCTTGACAGAGTTATTTTCTCTTGCCTACAGGTGAAGGTTGTGACGGTGAACAAGTGTTCTAAGTTTAAAAGCTTTATCTCAAAGGGTTATGTAAATAAATGGACTTTAACAAAGCCTTAACCATAAATTCTAAGTTAAAAATGGGAATGATTCTGTCAAAATGCTTGAAAGAGTTATGTACTCTTGTCTACAGGTTAAGATTGTGATGGTGAACAAGTGTTCCAAGTTTAAAAGCTTTATCTCAAAGGGTTATGTAAATAAATGGACTTTAACAAAGCCTTAACCAAAAATTCTAAGTTAAAAAGGGGCATAATTCGGTCAAAATGCTTGACAGAGTTATTTTCTCTTGCCTACAGGTGAAGGTTGTGACGGTGAACAAGTGTTCTAAGTTTAAAAGCTTTATCTCAAAGGGTTATGTAAATAAATGGACTTTAACAAAGCCTTAACCAAAAATTCTAAGTTAAAAAGGGGCATAATTCAGTCAAAATGCTTGACAGAGTTATTTACTCTTGCCTACAGGTGAAGGTTGTGACGGTGAACAAGTGTTCCAAGTTTCAAAGCTTTATCACAAAGTGTTATGTAAATAAGTGGACTTGTTCCACATAAATTGAGGTTAACATTTTTGCTTAACGCAAATGCTAAACGCAAATTCTAAGTCCAATTAAGCAACCTTGACCTTGGATAAATGAGCCGGCACTTGGCAGGCTACTGTAGCATGTCTAGATATACATTTTGGTTAAATTTGGGAAGGATCCACCAAGCGGAACTTGAGTTAGAGATGTTACAGACAGACAGACCGGTTAACATTTTTGCTAAACGCAAATTCTAAGTCCAATTGTGTGACCTTGACCTTGGATAAACAAACCGGGACTTGGCAGGCTACTGTAGCATGTCTAGATAAACATTGTGGCTAAATTTGAAAAGGATCCACCAAGCGGAACTTGAGTTAGAGATGTTACAGACGGACAGACGGACAGACAACCAGACGGACAGACGGACAGACGGAGCCATTCCATAATACGTCCCGTTTTTTCAAACGGGCGTATAAAAAGTATAGAAACAAATCAATCAAATTCCATTGGCAAACAAAGCAGACCCTGATCAGACGGCTCCTCTAGGAGCTGTCTGATCTGGGTCTACTCTGTTTGCAGATGCGTGAAAACACGTTTATATGAGGGAAAGGGTTAACCAAGTCTTCTGACTGTTACTTTTCACACACATTACAGAGTGAAAAATTGAAATAATTCACTATTATGGTCCTTTATTCTTTCCATAGTTTTTTCCTTCATAACAGGTTGAGGTTACTTGTCACATGAATTAGTTTAGTTATCAGGTATGGGAAAATCAGACCATATTCAAAACAGCTGCCAAGTAGATTCTGTACTGATAAATAAAAATGTGAGACTATTTAGTACAGGAGGCAACATGGAATCTATGAATATTCGCCATTTTAATTAAAAATATACAAAAATATGATTTACTTTTCAGTATCCTCATTTTCAGAGAAATGGCTCTTTCTGAAAACATTGCGACTTCCATGTGTTTTTTTTGCTACAATTAGGGGTCTTGTTAAATGATGTCATCGTGAGAATTCCTGTGTTTATAAATACTGTGATACAATGGAACCAGTGATACAATGAGAAGGTAATATACGCCTTAGATACCGCACTGACAGCAAGCTCTTTAATTTGCGACGCCTCAAGGCTGTAAGTAACCATGGTCAGCGAAACTGTTATTCGTGACCTGCTGTTTGCCGACGACTACATGAAATAGAGTTTGAATAATAAATGCTAGAGCTGGCACTTCCAGGCACTGGGGGCTAGAGAGTAGGGGTGACTGTTTGTGGCCTACAATGACCCAAAAACACAAACAACAAACAAGAGGGCCAGAATGGCCCTGAAGCGCTCACCAGACAATCAGAGGAGAAGATTTTCAAAGTTTTCGCTATATGTTTCTATAGAAAATAGCCGGCCCTGGGGCAGGCCAATTTTGACCCCAGGGGCGTAATTGATATAACTTTTGTAGAGGACTTGAACATGATGCTATGAGCCAAATATTAAAGCTGAGAACCTTTCAGTTTCAGAGGAGAAGATTTTCAAAGTTTTCTCTATATGTTTCTGCTGAAAACTACCCACCCCTGGGGCGGGGCCAATTTTGACCCCAGGGCCATAATTCATATAACTTTTGTAGAGGACCTATACATGATGCTATGTGCCAAATATGAAAGCTGAGAACTTTCCAGATTCAGAGAAGAAGATTTTCAAAGTTTTCACTATTTGTTTCCATTGAAAACTGCCCACCCCTGGGGCGGGGACAATTTTGACCCTAGGGCCATAATTATTATAACTTTTGTAGAGGACCTGAACATGATGCTCTGTGCCAAATATGAAAGCTGAGCGCCTTCCAGTTTCTGAGGAGAAGATTTTCAAACATTTCACTATTTGTTTCTATTGAAAACTGCCCATCCCTGGGGCGGGGCCAATTTTGACCCCAGGGTCATAATTTATATACCTTTTGTAGAGGACCTGAACATGATGCTATGTGCAAAATATGAAAGCTGAGAAACTTCTGATTTCAAAGGAGAAGATTTTCAAAGGTTTACTATATGTTTCTATTGAAAACTTCCCACCCCTGGGGCGGCCCCAATTTTGACCCCAGGGGCATAATTTATATAACTTTTGTAGAGGACCTGAACATGATGATCTGTGCCAAATATGAAAGCTAAGCGCCTTCCAGTTTCAGAGGAGAAGATTTTCAAAGATTTCACTATTTGTTTCTATTGAAAACTGCCCACCCCTGGGGCGGGGCTAATTTTAACCCTAGGGCCATAATTTATATAACTTTTGTAGAGGACCTGAACATGATGCTATGTGCCAAATATGAAAGCTGAGAACCTTCTAGTTTCAGAGGAGAAGATTTTCAAAGTTTTCACTATATATTTCTATTGGAAACTGCCCACCCCTGGGGCGGGGCCAATTTTGACCCCAGGGCCTTAATTTATATAACTTTTGTAGAGGACCTGAATATGCTGCTCTGTGCCAAATATGAAAGATGAGAGCCTTTCATTTTCAGAGGAGAAGATTTTCAAAGATTTCATTATTTGTTTCTATTGAAAACTGCCCACCCCTGGGGCGGGGCCAATTTTGACCCCAGGGTCATAATTTATATAACTTTTGTAGAGGACCTGAACATGATGCTCTGTGCCAAATATGAAAGCTAATAACCTTCTGGTTTCAGAGGAGAAGATTTTCAAAGTTTTACTATATGTTTCTATTGAAAACTTCCCACCCCTGGGGCGGGGACAATTTTGACCCCAGGGGCATAATTTATATAACTTTTGTAGAGGACCTATAGGTGATGCTATGTACCAAAGATGAAAGCTGAGAACCCTGTAGATTCAGAGGAGAAGCTTTTTAAAGGTTCTAATTGTTGACGCCCGACGACGGACGACGCACACCGCACGACGCACGACGACGGACGACGGACATCTGGCGATCACAAAAGCTCACCCTGAGCACTTTGTGCTCTGGTGAGCTAAAAACCCAGCATATGAGTATATATTATAGACAAGGGTTCAAACTGTCAACAATGCCATTTCACTACCTTCCCTAACAAACATGTCATATTTTTTTCACATATTGATCAAATCGCCTAGATCCAACTGTGAACAGTTCCAAGTACCATCATTGGAGGTATTTTTCAACAACACCTGTTATCAAACATCTCACGTTTTCGCAAAATATTCCTCGTGCACGCGCTATGACGTCATACGCTTGCCTAATACACTATAAGTGTTGATAAGCAGATGGACAGCTATCAAAATCAACAATGCACAAAAAACGTCATTTTACATGATATATGGTTTTTATACGAAAGTAGAATGAATGGCATCAACATAACTGCACTAATTACTTTACTACGATGATTTTGATTCATGGATGTTCGAAAACAGATTGGGAAACTGTCTTGCCATTTAAGAAGGTACACAAAACACACGTTATTCGTAAATGTTTGAATTTTACATGAATTTATGTGGTAATAGTTGATAACAATGAAAAAAAAATTGTGCAAATGACATCTGCTGATTTTTCTCGGTTGAAAAAAAATTAAGCGTTAGGTGTTCGAAAACTTGTGGGACAATGCTACCTAATATTCACAATAATGATAACCATTAACCTTTTAAGCTTTATCGTGTAATTCTAGTAATTTCTACTTGGTCTCGAAAACAGAATACAAATCCGAGCAAGATGTTGCTCATTTTACGAGGTCGACAAAGATCGTGCAATCATCATTTTCAAGACTGAACAGCAACATAACTTGATTATCAAAATTGGGGTGCTGGAGAAATCGCATACTGACGAAATCGCCCTCAATTACTGTCCATTTCAATTTACTTTGTCACTGAATTTTAACCAAATTATTTTTCATTTCTAGTCATACTGACCTTAAATCTACTTCATTTGATCGCATCGTTTGACAGTCATTGCCATATAAGGGTTTCATAAATGTTGATATTGAAACAGTAGGTTTGCCTTTAGACAGGAATATTCAAGGATTATTTTTAATAGTTCCAGAAAGTCATTTCAATTCTAAGACGCCTGTTCTTATTGGCACAAATATTTTAGATTATCTGCAAGATTGTTGTCAGCAGAAATATGGCAAACAGTTTCTGCAAAGAGCACCTATTCATACACCATGGTTTCTGTCTTTTAGGTGTTTGGTACTTCAAGCAAAGTCTCTTAAAAGGAAACACAATAGACTTGGACTTTTGAAATGTGCAAATGCTGTTACCATTTTGCCATACAAAACAGTTGACATTACTTGTTTTTGTGAAAAGTCATTACCTTTTAGAGATACATGTTCCATAATTCAACCTTGTGATGAAAACTCAAATTTAAATTTGGATATTAATTTTGTCCTACTGTTATATCTTATGGCATGAGGGCTTTGCCAATCACTGTGTCTGTTTCAAATTTGTCGTCTCAGACCATCACTTTGCAGGCAAGGAGTACAATAGCTCAACTTCAACCTGTCTCTATTGAAAATAAAGTATTGAGTTCAGGGCAGTCAACACATGCAACTGATAAGAAATCATTTTTAGATGAAATTGAGATTGATAGGGCAAATTTAACAGAAAGTCAAGTTCATTCAGCCATACATGCTCTTTCTTCTTTTGAAGATATATTTTCCAAAGGTGATGAAGATGTAGGATTTACAAACTTAGTGAAACATAGAATTGAACTCTTTGACACAATTCCTTTTAAACAAAGATACAGAAGTATTCCTCCTTCAATGTTGGATGAAGTTCGAGAACATTTACAGAAACTTTTGGCTTGTGGAATTTTTCGAAAATCTCATAGTCCGTGGGCATCTAATGTTGTTTTGGTACGAAAGAAAACTGGCGAACTTAGACTTTGTGTTGATTTTAGAGATTTGAATAATAAAACCAAGAAAGATAGCTATGCTTTGCCCAGAATAGATGATATTTTGAATACTCTTGCAGGAAATAGTTACTTCTCAGTCTTAGATATGAAAAGTGGGTACCACCAGGTTGAACTAGAAGATTCTCATAAGGAAAGAAGTGCTTTTACTGTAGGCCCACTTGGATTTTATGAATATGAACGCCTCCCATTTGGTTTGTGCTCAGCACCAGCAACTTTTCAAAGGCTTATGGAAGAATGTTTAGGTGAATACAATTTGAAAATCTGTGTAATTTACTTAGATGACATCATTATATTTGGTAGCACATATGAAGAACATTTGGAAAGACTCAATTTAGTTTTGCAGCGACTTCGTGAATGAAACCTGAAATACGAGGCTTGTTCGGAAATTATTGAGACACTGGCTATTTTTCCAGATCTATTGAACGTACATCTCTAAAATTCTATACACATAGATAGATAACATTCATAATTCATGTGAAACAAAAAAATATCATCTATTTACTACGATGCGAATTTAATATTTCCTAAACTTGAATATTCGCCATTTTAATTAAAAATATACAAAAATATGATTTACTTTTCAGTATCCTCATTTTCAGAGAAATGGCTCTTTCTGAAAACATTGCGACTTCCATGTGTTTTTTTTGCTACAATTAGGGGTCTTGTTAAATGATGTCATCGTGAGAATTCCTGTGTTTATAAATACTGTGATACAATGGAACCAGTGATACAATGAGAAGGTAATATACGCCTTAGATACCGCACTGACAGCAAGCTCTTTAATCTGCGACGCCTCAAGGCTGTAAGTAACCATGGTCAGCGAAACTGTTATTCGTGACCTGCTGTTTGCCGACGACTACATGAAATAGAGTTTTAATAATAAATGCTAGAGCTGGCACTTCCAGGCACTGGGGGCTAGAGAGTAGGGGTGACTATTTGTGGCCTACAATGACCCAAAAACACAAACAACAAACAAGAGGGCCAGAATGGCCCTGAAGCGCTCACCAGACAATCAGAGGAGAAGATTTTCAAAGTTTTCGCTATATGTTTCTATAGAAAATAGCCGGCCCTGGGGCAGGCCAATTTTGACCCCAGGGGCGTAATTGATATAACTTTTGTAGAGGACTTGAACATGATGCTATGAGCCAAATATTAAAGCTGAGAACCTTTCAGTTTCAGAGGAGAAGATTTTCAAAGTTTTCTCTATATGTTTCTGCTGAAAACTACCCACCCCTGGGGCGGGGCCAATTTTGACCCCAGGGCCATAATTCATATAACTTTTGTAGAGGACCTATACATGATGCTATGTGCCAAATATGAAAGCTGAGAACTTTCCAGATTCAGAGAAGAAGATTTTCAAAGTTTTCACTATTTGTTTCCATTGAAAACTGCCCACCCCTGGGGCGGGGACAATTTTGACCCTAGGGCCATAATTAATATAACTTTTGTAGAGGACCTGAACATGATGCTCTGTGCCAAATATGAAAGCTGAGCGCCTTCCAGTTTCTGAGGAGAAGATTTTCAAACATTTCACTATTTGTTTCTATTGAAAACTGCCCATCCCTGGGGCGGGGCCAATTTTGACCCCAGGGTCATAATTTATATACCTTTTGTAGAGGACCTGAACATGATGCTATGTGCAAAATATGAAAGCTGAGAAACTTCTGATTTCAAAGGAGAAGATTTTCAAAGGTTTACTATATGTTTCTATTGAAAACTTCCCACCCCTGGGGCGGCCCCAATTTTGACCCCAGGGGCATAATTTATATAACTTTTGTAGAGGACCTGAACATGATGATCTGTGCCAAATATGAAAGCTAAGCGCCTTCCAGTTTCAGAGGAGAAGATTTTCAAAGATTTCACTATTTGTTTCTATTGAAAACTGCCCACCCCTGGGGCGGGGCTAATTTTAACCCTAGGGCCATAATTTATATAACTTTTGTAGAGGACCTGAACATGATGCTATGTGCCAAATATGAAAGCTGAGAACCTTCTAGTTTCAGAGGAGAAGATTTTCAAAGTTTTCACTATATATTTCTATTGGAAACTGCCCACCCCTGGGGCGGGGCCAATTTTGACCCCAGGGCCTTAATTTATATAACTTTTGTAGAGGACCTGAACATGCTGCTCTGTGCCAAATATGAAAGATGAGAGCCTTTCATTTTCAGAGGAGAAGATTTTCAAAGATTTCATTATTTGTTTCTATTGAAAACTGCCCACCCCTGGGGCGGGGCCAATTTTGACCCCAGGGTCATAATTTATATAACTTTTGTAGAGGACCTGAACATGATGCTCTGTGCCAAATATGAAAGCTAATAACCTTCTGGTTTCAGAGGAGATGATTTTCAAAGTTTTACTATATGTTTCTATTGAAAACTTCCCACCCCTGGGGCGGGGCCAATTTTGACCCCAGGGGCATAATTTATATAACTTTTGTAGAGGACCTATAGGTGAGGCTATGTACCAAAGATGAAAGCTGAGAACCCTGTAGATTCAGAGGAGAAGCTTTTTAAAGGTTCTAATTGTTGACGCCCGACGACGGACGACGCACACCGCAGGACGACGGACATCTGGCGATCACAAAAGCTCACCCTGAGCACTTTGTGCTCTGGTGAGCTAAAAACCCAGCATATGAGTATATATTATAGACAAGGGTTCAAACTGTCAACAATGCCATTTCACTACCTTCCCTAACAAACATGTCATATTTTTTTCACATATTGATCAAATCGCCTAGATCCAACTGTGAACAGTTCCAAGTACCATCATTGGAGGTATTTTTCAACAACACCTGTTATCAAACATCTCACGTTTTCGCAAAATATTCCTCGTGCACGCGCTATGACGTCATACGCTTGCCTAATACACTATAAGTGTTGATAAGCAGATGGACAGCTATCAAAATCAACAATGCACAAAAAACGTCATTTTACATGATATATGGTTTTTATACGAAAGTAGAATGAATGGCATCAACATAACCTGCACTAATTACTTTACTACGATGATTTTGATTCATGGATGTTCGAAAACAGATTGGGAAACTGTCTTGCCATTTAAGAAGGTACACAAAACACACGTTATTCGTAAATGTTTGAATTTTACATGAATTTATGTGGTAATAGTTGATAACAATGAAAAAAAAATTGTGCAAATGACATCTGCTGATTTTTCTCGGTTGAAAAAAAATTAAGCGTTAGGTGTTCGAAAACTTGTGGGACAATGCTACCTAATATTCACAATAATGATAACCATTAACCTTTTAAGCTTTATCGTGTAATTCTAGTAATTTCTACTTGGTCTCGAAAACAGAATACAAATCCGAGCAAGATGTTGCTCATTTTACGAGGTCGACAAAGATCGTGCAATCATCATTTTCAAGACTGAACAGCAACATAACTTGATTATCAAAATTGGGGTGCTGGAGAAATCGCATACTGACGAAATCGCCCTCAATTACTGTCCATTTCAATTTACTTTGTCACTGAATTTTAACCAAATTTTTTTTCATTTCTAGTCATACTGACCTTAAATCTACTTCATTTGATCGCATCGTTTGACAGTCATTGCCATATAAGGGTTTCATAAATGTTGATATTGAAACAGTAGGTTTGCCTTTAGACAGGAATATTCAAGGATTATTTTTAATAGTTCCAGAAAGTCATTTCAATTCTAAGACGCCTGTTCTTATTGGCACAAATATTTTAGATTATCTGCAAGATTGTTGTCAGCAGAAATATGGCAAACAGTTTCTGCAAAGAGCACCTATTCATACACCATGGTTTCTGTCTTTTAGGTGTTTGGTACTTCAAGCAAAGTCTCTTAAAAGGAAACACAATAGACTTGGACTTTTGAAATGTGCAAATGCTGTTACCATTTTGCCAAACAAAACAGTTGACATTACTTGTTTTTGTGAAAAGTCATTACCTTTTAGAGATACATGTTCCATAATTCAACCTTGTGATGAAAACTCAAATTTAAATTTGGATATTTGTCCTACTGTTATATCTTATGGCATGAGGGCTTTGCCAATCACTGTGTCTGTTTCAAATTTGTCGTCTCAGACCATCACTTTGCAGGCAAGGAGTACAATAGCTCAACTTCAACCTGTCTCTATTGAAAATAAAGTATTGAGTTCAGGGCAGTCAACACATGCAACTGATAAGAAATCATTTTTAGATGAAATTGAGATTGATAGGGCAAATTTAACAGAAAGTCAAGTTCATTCAGCCATACATGCTCTTTCTTCTTTTGAAGATATATTTTCCAAAGGTGATGAAGATGTAGGATTTACAAACTTAGTGAAACATAGAATTGAACTCTTTGACACAATTCCTTTTAAACAAAGATACAGAAGTATTCCTCCTTCAATGTTGGATGAAGTTCGAGAACATTTACAGAAACTTTTGGCTTGTGGAATTTTTCGAAAATCTCATAGTCCGTGGGCATCTAATGTTGTTTTGGTACGAAAGAAAACTGGCGAACTTAGACTTTGTGTTGATTTTAGAGATTTGAATAATAAAACCAAGAAAGATAGCTATGCTTTGCCCAGAATAGATGATATTTTGAATACTCTTGCAGGAAATAGTTACTTCTCAGTCTTAGATATGAAAAGTGGGTACCACCAGGTTGAACTAGAAGATTCTCATAAGGAAAGAAGTGCTTTTACTGTAGGCCCACTTGGATTTTATGAATATGAACGCCTCCCATTTGGTTTGTGCTCAGCACCAGCAACTTTTCAAAGGCTTATGGAAGAATGTTTAGGTGAATACAATTTGAAAATCTGTGTAATTTACTTAGATGACATCATTATATTTGGTAGCACATATGAAGAACATTTGGAAAGACTCAATTTAGTTTTGCAGCGACTTCGTGAATGTAACCTGAAATACGAGACTTGTTCGGAAATTATTGAGACACTGGCTATTTTTCCAGATCTATTGAACGTACATCTCTAAAATTCTATACACATAGATAGATAACATTCATAATTCATGTGAAACAAAAAAATATCATCTATTTACTACGATGCGAATTTAATATTTCCTAAACTTGTCCCGGGTGCAGATACCCGGAGCACGACGCCAGCACATGTATTTATGAACATACCTCTTTTATACGATTTGCAAGTTCTTATAGAAAAGGCGAGTGGACGTCATTGTAACTAACTCGAATAAACCGTCAAAATTATTATGACGTCACTTTGTCAACGTTATGCGCAGTTTGAACGATTTATAAAGAAGTTTAGTGCTTTTACGCGAAATCGCAGACATCAA
Source organism: Azorinus chamasolen (assembly GCA_963576725.1). NCBI lineage: Eukaryota > Metazoa > Mollusca > Bivalvia > Cardiida > Solecurtidae > Azorinus > Azorinus chamasolen. The sequence continues at coordinate 89,056,889 of OY755240.1, read as the reverse complement.
AGTTACGCCAGAGATATGGAATCTGACGTCAAGGCGGAGCGGCGGAGCAGCGGAGCTACATCAAAATATGTGTAGAGCTCGGAAAGACACCTGTGGAAACGAAGAAAATGCTTGAAAAGACTAGATGCGGTAACAAAGTTTGGCGTGCATTAGTACATCGCTGGCACAGAAAAATTGCGCAAGATACATCAACTCCACTAAAGTCCAAAGATGCAGGACGGCCGACAATCGTTTGTGAAAGCTTAACGTCGAACATAGCCAGTTACATAAAACAAGATGCACGTCAGACTGTGCGGGACATTGCACTGAAAAATGATATCGGGGTAGCAGCAGCTCATACAATTTTGACCGAACATTTAAACATGTGTGTTTGATAAATGGGTACAGCGACACATGAAGTGCATCAAGTTAGACGGTATTTACTTCGAGAAAGAGTAGTATGGACAGGTAATGTGCAGGCGTAAATAACGCACAGACGACGTCGTGTTCATAACGTCGCTGTGCGCCGGGTCTTATTGGGTCATGCACTTCCAATAGACACTGTAGTAAAACCAGAGGTGCTAGATCACAACTTTTTTCGCCCGCTGATAGTAATATCATGCATCTGTTCCAATGGAAAAAACAAAACGTCTGTCTCTTTTCTTGCGTTCAATATCTAGAGTGTCTCAATAATTTCCGAACAAGCCTCGTAAGTTCCAAAAAAGTGTAAATTTTTCAAAAGTAAGGTCAAATATGTTGCTCATGTTGTTTCTTCTGATGGTATAGAAACTGATCCGTCAAAAGTCGAGAAAATTGAAAATTGGCCTGTTCCGAAAAATGCTGATGAATTAAGATCATTTCTTGGATTTGCAGGGTACTATAGGAAATATATAAACAATTATGCTGTTATGGCCCAACCTCTAAACAAACTTCTTCCCCCTACTTCAGTTTCTAAAAAGTGTAAGAAACGCAAACCAGCTTCTGTTCAGGATTTCAACTGGGATAAGGAGCAAGACAAAGCATTCAGTTGTATTAAAAATGCCTTGATTTCAGCACCTATTCTTTGTTTTGCCGATTTTTCAAAACCCTTTGAACTCCATACAGACGCGTCTGCTGTTGGATTAGGAGCTATATTGTATCAAGAACAGAATGGGGTTAAAAGAGTCATTAGTTATGCTAGTCGTGGACTCAGCAAGTCAGAGAAAAACTATTCAGCATTTAGATTAGAATTTTTGGCATTAAAATGGGCTATTACTGAAAAATGTTCAGATTTTCTCTATGGACAACATTTTACTGTTTTTCCTGACAATAACCCTTTAACATACATCTTGTCTTCAGCTAAATTGGATGCAACTGGTCATCGTTGGCTTGCAGCTCTTTCAGCTTATGATTTTGATATTATTTATCGGCCAGGTAAAAGTAATGCCGATGCAGATGGTTTATCTCGTTTGCAAAACTTCTTCCACTATAAGAGGACTGTGTAAACCAATGCAAACAGTAACAATAGAATCTGTTGTATTTGAACCTTCAGTTTGTGATAGCCTTTCTCTACATGAGTCATATACCAGTTTGTCCTCTATGTCACCTAGCGACTGGAGAAAAGCACAACTTGATGACCCAATTTTACTTTTTTGGATTCAGTTACTGTCAAATATACGCACTTGTACTAAAAAAGATTTGCCAGATTTTAAGAAACATGCTGAATTCTTTAGAAATCAAGATAAACTTTGTTTGCAAAGAGGGGTCTTATATAGAAATATTCTTGTAAATAATGAGCCCAGGCAGCAGTTGGTTTTACCCAGAACATTTTGTAAATAGAGTTTTAAAGTCTTTTCATGATGATCTTGGTCACCAAGGTAAGGAGAGAACAGTTTCTCTCATTCAGGATAGGTTTTTCTGGCAGGGTATGACAAATGACATTCATAAACATATTGAGCGGTGCCACAGGTGTATTCATTTCAAACAAACTCCAAATGACAGAGCTCCTTTAAAGAATATAGTTTCAACTCATCCTTTTGAACTTGTTTGTATAGATTTTCTTACTCTGGATAGATCAAAAGGTGGAATTGAGAAGGTTTTGGTAATTACTGACCATTTTTCCAGATATGCTCATGCAATTCCTACACGTAACCAAACAGCAAAAACTACAGCAGATGCACTTATTTCATTCTTTAATGACTTTGGATATCCAGAAAAATTGCACTCCGATCAAGGAGCAAACTTTGAAAGTAAAATCATTCAGGAAATGTGTAAGATAAATTCTGTTTTAAAAACAAGGACAACTCCCTATCATCCTATGGAAAATGGAATGTGTGAAAGGTTTAACAGAACCTTGATAAATATGATTGGCACGTTAAATCCAGACAAAAAAGCAGACTGGAAAAAATACATTGGTCATTCTTGTCTATGCATATAATTGTACAAAGCACAAGTCTACAGGTTTTTCACCCTTCGAATTAATGTTTGGTGGCAGAATTGGTACTTTACCAGGAGATTTGGAATTTGGGATTACAGACAGAAACAAAGAAACACAATTTATCAAGGATCTTAAACAAAGAATAGAATTTGCTAGAGAAACAGCTCAAAAATGCATTGAAAAGGCACAAAAAGCGCAGAAAAAGAATTACAATATTAAAATTAGAGGAAATGTTTTAAAACCTGGAGACAGAGTGTTAGTAAAAACTTTGGCTTTTGAAGGAAGACATAAACTTGTTGATAAATGGGACAGTGATGTTTACATAGTTGTTAAACAAGTTAATACAGACACCCCAGTATATGATGCAAGACCTGAGAATTGTGAAGGTAGCCTGCGTAGATTGCATAGGTACTTGCTGTTACCTGTGGGATCATTGTTGCAAGTTGCCCCGTCTCCTCCAAAATCAAAGAAACCAGATAAGGTTCGCAGACATAGAGTGAAGGTGGTATGTCCTAGCAAGCATATCCAAGGTACCGACACTCAGAAGTCTGACACTAAATCATTTGTTTCTGAACAGTTAATAGATACTTCTTGCCATAAACATGTTGAGAGTATTGCACATTCAGATGATGCTACTGAATCTTCCGTTCATGTGGTAAATCAACCTCAGGGTGACAACTCTGTGCTGGTAGATCTGAATGATTCTGTTGAGGTTAATCTGAGCAGCTCAGGCTATCAGAGAAGTTTTGATCTTGAAAGAAACAGTGTTGTAACTATTTCAAATAGTACACATATCTCTCAGGATAGTATAGAATCAGTTGTTGTTGAAGTTTTGACAGATAGTGAAGTACTTTCTGTTAACCAGTGAGTTAATTCTGTCCATAATTCTGAGACTGAAACACAGGATCTTGATTTATCTCAAGATATGGCCAACCTGTCAGTGGTAAGTCCTGGTAGTAGGTCAGACACTGCTGGTAGTAAGTCAGACACTGCTGAAAGTAGGTCAGACATTTCTAGTAGTAAGTCAGATATTGCTGTTAGTAGATCAGACATTGCTCCTAGTAGATTGGATATTGCTGATGTTAATTCAGACCTCGTTGGTGTGGATACTGATATTTTACCTTCTGAAGTTTCTACTGTTGGTGAAAATGTTGAAACAGGTGAAAATTGCTCAACTGTGCCACACCAAATTACATATTCTGATAAAAATTCTGCAGACTCTGATGCAACTGTAAATAGTTTTAACCCCGTTGTTGCAAATTCACCTAGGAAGTCTAAAAGAATTAAAAGGCCTCCAAAATGGATGTCTGTTGGTGACTTTGTTTTCAGATTGCAGAAAAAGAAATAAGTTGTATATATGTCTATTGATTGCAAATATATTGAGCTCTGATATGTGTGATATGTGTCATTGTTATAATTTGAATACCCCAATGTTTGTGCTTATGACAGTTCTTAAAGCACTTTTGAATAGAGATAAGAAAAAATTATTTTTTTTTATTTTTTTTTTGTGTGCATAAGCTGTATTACTTATTTCAGCTTATATATTCTTTGAATGGCGAGGACGTCATTTCAGGGGCGGGGAGAGTATGTAGTATAGTGAATAAATGCTGTGCAAAGCATAACATTTATATGAGTTCTGTTCTGTTCAGTACAGATGCATTTAACAAATATATCTTATCACATACACATTACCTGGTCAGTTTTCATACTTCAATGCACACCACTAAACTAAATAACCAATGAGAACTTGTATACTTTCTAATTATAGTGTCCAACGGCTTGACCACTTCTTTCCCGCTTTTTTCTTGGTCTTGCTCACTTTGTTCGCTATTTCTTTTGAATAAAGACATAAATATTTCCAGCCATTTTGAATTTTGCCAGGTTCTAGACCCATAGTTTAGGTAAGAAATGTGAATGTTTGTTATAATGTATAACTATTTTAAATATTCATCTTATCTTCTATTTTTGTAGTAAATATGTACCGGTATGTTAATTTAGTATATATTTGTATAACATGAATATCAAATACAATTTCTGTATAAGTGTATAATTATTCATGTTACTAGTTTAACAATATAATAGCGTTACTGATAATTTATAATTATGTATAGCTTCTGCAAAGTGATGTTGCTTAACTTATATGTGCATTTCCATTTATTGCAGAGCCTTTCGTATATTTCCTGTATCCAAATAAATTGGGATATCGAACTACGTCGTGGTCGGTTTTATATATAAACCCCTATTAAACCACACAATACAACATTATTTTCCGTTCAACTATGCTAAACATGAGAAAACTCTTAATACGTTATTGAATATCAACATAAATTGAAAAGTGTACCACATTAAAAATGTGGTACAGCTCTGACCCCTTCAGCTTATGCAAAGGTCGCGTGCCCATTAGGGTGACTATTGGGTTCAATTTTGACTATTGCAATACTATTGCTATTGCTGAAAGCACTATTGTGATACTATTGCTATTGCTGGAAACTATTGTGATACTATTGCAATAGTTATTGCCAATATTTGAAAACCAGAGATTAATTTGTAAATGCAAATTTGCACAGTATAAGATATAACTTTGCTGTTAATACGTATTAGGATGTTTGTGGAAATTATTTAAAATGATTTGGACAGAAACAGTTTAATAAAATTCAGTGGAAATACTTCTTTGTGTTCTTTTTCTTTCTTGCCTTCCCTGACAATAAAACAGGCCTGAAATCTTTATTAAAGATAAGTTCAAGGGAAACTTGGACACAGAGTTCATGAACAATGATGACACAAGTAGTTTAAATTTGATCTCAATCCGGTAAGACATGAAAATAATCTCAATTCAAATTCAGTGACAATGTTTATTGAAATGGACAGTAGTTTTATAACGAGATGCAACGGAAGTTGTTTTGAATTAATAATAAACTTTTTAAGAATGAAGGTATCGTAACTATCAATAGTTGAGCTAACTATTGGCGATAGTTATTGGATCGAGACTTTTACAATCGATCCATACTATCGGTACACTTGGTATCGCAATGCATCGATATTTCGATGCATCGGCCCACCCCTAGTGCCCATGATGAAATCACGTGACTATGAGTATTATGTTACAGTAAACAGTTTCTAAAATAAAGGTTCGATAAGCAGGTGATATTTTTCTGGCAGCCATTTTTGTTTTTGTTGTGCGGGTGGTGGGGAACACTGGATTGTTTGGGGATTCTGTATCTGTATCTGTATATATACGTCGTAGAATCCTATAAGCATACATGTGATAACTACCGGATTGTGCGGGAGACTACCGGATTTGAGCCCAACTCCCGCAAGTCCCGGCCGGGAGACGAAATCTCCCGATTTCTGAATAAAAATGATTTTAATTTTTTCCCACTCCATTTTCTATCATTTTTTGACATAAGCGCTTGCCAGGCGCCTCAAACAACCAGTGTTGTTGACTTATTTACTATCCTGTTTATCATGGCAGGCACAGCGCCATGTCCCTTTTGTAGTACGTCGCCATGTTGCCCCTTATCAAAGACCACCGCAGCATGCCCTAAATACCATGCTGAGTAATTGTGACCACCAGTAAAAGGGATTAAATGGTCAGCATGGTGTGTTATTTACCTTGGCATGTGTGTATTCCGTAACAAAAACAATCGTGTATGAATATGGCTCTGGTGTATTACACAGTCGTCATTACATGTATGCTTTTTTCTTCACGGTCAGATTCTACTAAATTTCTGTTGAAGAAAATCTTATTTTCTCAAATTCTGAGACTAAACATCTAAATAGTTACTTTATTAAATTAATTTAGGTTATAAGTTTATTTATAAATGTCCACATAGCATAGCTGTAATCAAAATGTGCTTTTATCAGAAAAAATGGAACTCGAAATTGGTTGCCTCAAACCACGGATTTTTCGAGCGGTGAAATGTGTCATTTCATAGAGGCAAACACAAACATTGTTTTCCACAGACATTTGGTAATATATTCAAATAAAATTGTGTATGTATTTAGTATAGCATATAAGGATGTCAAATACACAAAAAAATGAGAAGATTGGAAGCATTTTTCTAACAGAAAATGAAACTACAAAATGCAAAGACAGTGTACTAGTGTTTGGATAGTACCATATTTCGGACAGAAAGTGACAAATGTATTGTGTTTATTTCAGAATATAAATTTCTGGATATATTGCATTACAAAAATAAATGAAAATAATAAAAACAATAATGTCAATAAATTATAATAATATTATATAAGAATGAGAATAATATAAATACTGACAGTAAAAATAATAATAATAAACACAAGTCTATCCATTGGCCAGTAAAAAGAATAATTATTAAATAATAAACACAAGTCTATCCATTGGCCAGAATGGAATGGATTAGAAAGAAATAGTAATTAGAAGAGAGTATATGGTAATATATACTAGCATACAAAAGATATAATAGAAAGGAATAGTAATTAGAATAGATTATTATTTATATGGGCACAGAATAGATAATATAATGGAATGAAACACAAAAGAACTAGAATAGATAAGAGGATGGGATGGAATGGATTAGAAAGGAATGGGAAATATAGTAGATGTGGATGGATGTAGAACAGAGAATAGTACAGACTATAATAAGGAATAGGATATAAATAGAATTAATACAAACTGAATTACACAGTTGTAATGTGCTAGATAGGCAAAAAAGTTCCAATGCCCTAGTAAATAAGATAGTTTGCCGCGCATAAAAGTGCCTTTATCATACCTCCCTTTCAACCAGGGGTAAAGGGGGAGGGAGTGTTCTTTTAATATTTGCCCATTCAGAGACATATAAATATAGGTCTCTGACTTATTATACCAACAAATAACTCCAAAATTTTCCATCCGCATTAATCTCCCTCTTTGACACCCAATCTCCCTCATTTGAAAAGCTAATCTCCCTCTTTGCCTCGAAAAATTTATCACATGTATGTATAAGGCTTTTACACGACGGGTGAGAAGAGTCGCCTTTATTTCTGGCGATGATCTCGTAGGGCTGTCTTGAAAGCCTCTACGGAATCAGCATGCACGATGCTGTTCGGTAGTCTATTCCACTGTATCGTAGTGTCTACAAAGAATGAATTCCTGTACTGAGGGGTCTTGCTATTTGGGACTGTCAGCCCTTTTGTGTTGTTACATACTTGATTTTCTATTATATTGCTTGCACTGTAGTCTTTAAACCTTGTTGCCTTGACGTTTCTCCTCGGTTTTGACGGTTTCGTGAAAGTGGATTAATAGATGAGGATAAAAATATTTAATTGTTTCAAGGTATGTATAAAAGATTATTTTGAACTGCTGATTAATTTTTTTCTTCAATATTCAAAGTAAACGTTTTCTGTTCCTGGTCAATTGTTAAGAGGTTCGATAGACGGTGAGACCATGCTATACCGGTAGTAAACCAATTGGAGATTTCGCCTAGAAACGATTTCTATTGTTTTATCGATTTTATTGTAAATCTTAAATAATGATTGAAATAAAACACTTCTAAATACATAAACTCAAACTCAAACAATTCAAATATTCCTGTAAATATTGGCATTTAGAGCGATGCCTGCCATGCCTGTGATGGAGCTTAACTACGGAAGGGGGTACCGACGGAAGGAGTGCGTCGGAATTTATACAGATCGCGAAAACTAATGATAAAACTCATACTTTAACTAAAACACGGTCTTGAGTTAAACTTACTTTTAGAATGATAAAGTGGTTATTCTGCTGTATAAATCATATCAAATAAAACCAATATTTTGATATATGACAAAAAATCTCCACTCCAGACATTCGTGGATTTCGAGGCGATCGCTTCGATGAAAGAGTCGCACTAAAACGCTGACGAATTAGCTGGCGACGACAAAGAAAAGGAACTTCGGGATTTGCTCACAACACAGAATAGAGATAAGACAAGTTTTTATTAACGCTGGATATTCATAAAATAGAAGCATACGCTCTGGTGGGCTTTTTTCCCCGACAAGCATGAGTCGAAAAAACAATTGCAACAAAAATAAAAGGCACGTATATTCATAGATACGATAACGTAGCTCTATTCCTAAACTGGACGCTAGTCATTATCAGTCTTACAGCTACGATATCGCATCTAGTATATTCACAGACCCGTTTGAGCACAGGCATTAGGCTCATGAAATATGTCTAAAATAAGTTAAAATGTCCCTAAATTGACGTTTTGTAACATTTGGAGCCGAAAAAATAAAGTTTAGGGCGTCTTGAGACAAAACTGAAATTTCGTATATTCTATATAATCTCTTATATAGAATATACACAATTTCAGATTTGTCTCAAAACTCCCCAAGCTTTATTTTTCGACTCCAAATGTTACAAAACGTCAGTTTAGGGACATTTTAACTTATTTTAGACATATTTCATGAACCTAACTCCTGTGCGTTTGAGTCAGTATTTCTATATATACATGTACATATACTGACTCAAACGGGTCTTACCCCTGTGGGAGAGAGAAGGGATGATTTGGAGAGAAGGGGCCTCTTGGGGGAGAGGTTATGGGGCATGGAGTGATGGTGAAAGAAAGGTTGAATTGAGGTACAGTGATGAGTGGGAGAGCGATGAGTGGGTAGATGGAGAGTGAGGCGGAAAGCGAGGAAGGGTGGTTGGAGAAAGAAACTGTGTGAGGTGAAATTGGGGGAGAGGACTGATGGGGAGAGAGGAGTGTGGAGAGTGATGGACGAGAGAGTCAGTGGGAGAGAAAGAGAAATAGATGTTGATGGGGAGAGTGATGGTGAATGGAGAGATCAGGGTCCATGCTTATAAAACTTTTAGTTGAGTCAGAGTTCGTTCTCAAGTTTTTGATTGGTCAGATTTGAGCCTTTGGCTCAGATCTGACCAATCAAAAGCTTGAAAACTCAAATTTGACCAATCAAAAGCTTGAGAACAAAACTCAGACTCAACTAAAAGCTTTATAAGCAGGGACCATGGTGTTGGGGAGAACGTGCTAGAGGGAACAGAAGGGGATGTAGTTGAGGGACAGTGGTAGAGTGGTGGTGGTGGTGGTGGTGTGCGTAGATGGAGAGTGAGACGGTAAGAGAGGAAGGGGTGGTGGGAGAGAGGAAATGTGTGAGATGGGAATGAGAGTGTGGGAGTGAGAGAGGAGTTGGGAGAGTGATGAACGCGAGAGGGAGTTGGGAGAGTGAGATGAGAGAGGGGAATGGGTGGTGGTGTGAGGAGTGATGGGTGAATGGGAGAGAAAGGTATGATTTGGAGAGTCAGTGGGAGAGAGAGAGAGAGAGAGAGAGAGAGAGAGGTTGAATGGGAGAGCGATGGTGAAATACAAGATACAAGAAGCTTTATTTACGTCGGTTGTACCAATAAAATAACATTAGCATATAGCTATTTGCCGACAATTAAACAAAAGCATTAACATATCAAAAAGTAAAACAAAGAGAAGGATACCTGTAAAAAAGAAAGTTATGTAAGAGAAAAACATATAATTTATAAGTCAGCTACAAACAAAACATAAAACTTTACTTATAAGCTATTGTCCGACACAGACAAAAAACTAAAACTTTTGAGGAGCTATGAGGATCTAGACAAGTGAAAAACACTGAAAAGGCACATGCTCTAAGAAATAAAAAATGCAAGCAGAAATGAGGCACAAGCATAAAAAAAATAATATATATACATATAAATACAGACAGCAGAAAAACTAAACCAAAAAAGCATTATAAACAATTGCACATGACATCACAGAATGCAAACAAAAGAGATCTGTATTGAAAAAAGCTTACTGAGAGCTCAAAGTTCAGACTGGATAAAGTCTTCCTCCTGAGATGAAAGGAAACAGAAAACATACAGTTTCTGCTGCATTTCATATATGGACTGTGTATATGTAGTATGTTTAATTTAGATGTATGTGCAGATGTATCAGTTAGGACTATCCAAGTCCAGTTGAACAAATAAAACAAACACAAGCAAAAGCAGAAAAAAGCAGACTAAAAAGCGAGGGGGGGGGGGGGTTCAACTGCACATTGAACATGTACAGGATGGACCAGTCCAGGTGCGTATCAGTCTTCGAAACTCCTTAAAGTTATCTATACATCTCAAGTTGTTTGGAAGACTGTTCCACACCTGGGCTGCTTCATACCTGAACGACTTCCTACCATAACTTGATGTTCTGACAGAGGGTATTTCTGCTGTATTTACATACCTGAAAGAATAAGAATTATTTTTAAAATTAACAAGATCATGTAAATAAGAAGGTGACAGTTTGCATAGGCATTTAAAATATTCTAGAGCTATGCCTCTTATTCTGCTCAGGTGTAGAGTTGGCATGTTTGCTCTTTCCAGAAGTTGTTCGTATGATGATGTAAAATCATTGAAGGTGATACGCAACGCCCTGTGTTGGAGTTTCTCGAGTTTCTCCGTATTGCCTGACGTACAGAAATGCCAAACCAAAGGGCAGTAATTAAAGTTTGAACGAATGAAAGATTTGTGTATAAGAATTTTGTTTTCAGGACTTAAGAACTTACTTAGCCTTAACAAAACATTTAGCTGCATTCCAGCTTTTTGGCACATTTTCGTAATTTGTTTATTAAATTTTAGCATAAAGTCAATATCGACTCCAAGAAGCTTTACATCATCATCACAAGGTACAATTGCATTGCCGACATTAAATTTTAAAGACAAGTCCTTTGTCTTCTTACCAACAGAAATGGCCTGAAATTTGTCGGGGTTTGCCTGCATATGATTAAAATTAAACCAGTCAATTAAAATATTACTTTCAGTCTCTAACGTTGATTTAAGAACATCACTATCTTTGTGACAATAAGAGATTGTATTATCATCAGCATAGTTATAAAGCGTTGAATTTGTAACAAAGTAAAATATGTCATTGATGAAAATATTAAAAATCATCGGTCCTAATATAGATCCTTGGGGGACTCCCTTCGAAATTTCAAGCCATGAGCTGTTTACATCTCCTAGTCTGACCATTTGCTTCCTATTTGATAGGTAATTATGTACAAGACTGACTGCATCGTCAGACAGCCCATATGCGCGAAGCTTGAGGACTACAAGTTCATGGGGAAGACAGTCGAAAGCTTTTGATAAATCCATCAGGATTGCCGCTACATGGTCCCCTTTGTCTAAGGCTATCTTCCAGTCCTCAACCACGCGCAGAAAGGCTGTCTGACAGCTATAGCCAGGTCTAAAAGCAGAGAGATATGTATCGAAAATATTATTAAAATGGTTTTGCAGTTGCTCATTTAAAACTTTTTCAAATATTTTGGACATAGTTGGCAATATACTAACATGTCTATAGTTTTTTCTGTCAAAAGGATCATCTTTTTTGAAAATGGGAGTCACATGCGCTTTTTTTAGATCTGCTGGGAATCTCGAGCTGTCTATCACTGTATTAATAATGTTTGAAACTGGTGCAGCCAGTGTCCTTCCAGCTATTTTCAAAATCTTTGGAGGGATACAGTCAAAACCAGTAGCTTTTTTGACATCTAGTGAATTAAAATGATTAAATATAGTTTCCTCTGATACATGGGTAAAAAGAAATTCATCAGCGTTATGCATATTTTCTGAAATTTTCAAGATACTGGGATGGTTTGAGTCAGCAGGTGTACCATTCTCAATTCCAATACTTTCAGCAATATTTACATAAAACTTATTTAAAATACTACAGACTTCTGCTTTATCAGACACTAGGCTGTTATCTTGTTTAAGAATGATGTCTGAATTTTTATTTAAATTTTTATTTGCAAGAAAAGGCTTAATAGTAGGCCAAAAATCCTTTGACTTTGGTCCTCCACCACACCTCTCTTCAAAATAAGTCTGAATAGATTTCCGCTTGACAGCTTCTTTAGTATTTCTAAATTTCCTGTAGGTTTCCCAATTTCGGTTTGTCTTATTTTTCATGTAGGTATTGTGGGCTTGCCTTGTTTTATAAATAAGTTTGCGGTAGTTGGAGTTCATGTACGGTGGGGATTTTTTCTTCGGATACTTTTTCTTTAAAGGGGCATGTTCATTGATAACATCCTTAAGCAAGGTTTCATGTACAGAGTAAATATCATCAACATCATCAAAAATGTGAGCAATATGAAAAGGCACAGTTGATAAATCGTTATTAAAGTCTGTTTCATTAAAATGTTTATAGCTTCTGAATAAAACTTGCCGTTTTTTCTGTAAGGGTAGCTGTTCTTTAAAAGTAGTTACAATCATGCGATGACAATCGCTTATCCCACAGTTTATCACAGAGGTATTACATAAAAACTTGGGTGATGTGGATAAAATAACATCTACAAGAGATGGGCTGTTGTTTTTTGTAAAACAAGTAGGGTATTGCACTAAGTTTGACAAATTAAAAGTATCCAGTATAATTTTTAAAGGCTTGTGCTTATCAGGACTAAGCATGTCATAATTTAAATCTCCATATAAAATGATATGGTCAAAGTGTATCATCATCTTGTCTAACGTGGAAGAAATATCATTTTCAAAAGTAAAATCAGACATTGATGGTGGTCTGTATGAGCACAGAATACCCCATTTTCTTCTATCCATGTTCAATTCAAAGCATATAGTTTCAATTTCTTCACACTCAGGGTCAGTTCTCCTCTTTATTGGGAGATCTGACCTCACTAACGTCATCAAGCCACCACCTCTAGATGTTCTGTCACGTCTTTCCAGTTTAAAACCATCAACTGCAAAAATATTATTGTTGAATGAACTGTCTATTTTCGTTTCTGCAATGGTAAAAATGAGAGATAGGGTGGTGAGGAGAGTGTGCTAGAGGGAGGAGCGGGAGAGAGAGGGGTAAGAAAGGGGATGGTGGGAGAGAGGAATGAGTTGAAGTGAGAGTGGGGGAGAGATGAGGGTACAGAGGAGCGGGGATGTGTGAAGGTGACTGAGTTGCGAAAATGAGAGACGGAGTGGGTGATTGCGGTAGGGGAGGATGGATAATGTGAGAGTGAGTGGTGGAGTAAGCTAGTGCATGGAGTGACAGAGGAGTGATGAAGGTTATAAGAGAGGGAGAAGGAAAATTAGGGATGGTGAATAGAGGGGAGTGAGCAAGGTATGATGGGGGGAGATAATGAGGGATGATGAATGAGTGGGCGAAAGAATTGTCGTGCATCCTTACGAAAGCGCTGTTGGGACTATGGCAATCACCTCAGTAGCCTCTGACCTGTCACCATACCCTATTAGCTCGACTAGGCCTGTATGCAGTAAGACATTGTCCAATTATTGCTGTCAAACATCGCAATATGCTATATTAATAAAAAAAACACTAATTCACAGTATTCAGGTTGTATTTCAACGTTGAAATTAGACCTTGAATACGACAGACGTCGTTAAACCCAAAACACTCACATTGAACTAAGAAACTGTCTCAATTTGAACTCAATTTAGGATATAGATCATTAAAAGATATGCCAGGGATCCATCAGTTATCGAAGTCATTAATGACACGACAACAGATCTGCAGATATGGATCAGATGTGAACACTTCCTTCGTTGATCGGAGTTTCACGCTTTTGCAGATAGAGTAGCCGCATCTGTCTGATAAGAATCTGCTCTGTTTGCTTACCAAATTATAATATATCGGACTCTACAGTTTCTACCAATATCAAAACACCATGTGCACATATGGCATTACAAAAATTCAGCTAATAAATATTCATGATGTCAATATTTCTTATATGAATAGTCATTATTGGAAGTACTAATTACGCCAGTTTAGAATCGATTGCATGTTCATGCTATAGTGTACATGTATAGTTAACGGTTTGCACAATAATTCTAAGAACCTATGTCCTCAACACACCAAGTGCACAATTACCCCGTTCCCTCCTAGACCATATTTAGACTCAAACTCTTTAAATAAATCTACCGAAAAGGATCATTTACTAGAGAAAAGGAAAATGTTTAGAATTGTGTAGTTTTTAAACCATTGTGATAAATAGAGCATTTGTTCCTGTGGAGCAAATGCTCTATTTATCACAATGGTTACAAAATGTGACTTTTACAGAGGCGCCAAAATACGTCACTATGAGGGTATGTGTTAATCTGAAAACCTAGGATCTCATTTCAGATCACTGCTTGTTATTGAGAACCTAGGCTCTCGCTATTTATTACAGTGACTGTAGACTTTGCGATGAAAGCGCAGCTGAGGATAAAGCATCAATGCAACTTGCAAAACAGCTCGCGCTTCTTGTAAGTTTAAATACTTTGAATTACAGTAGTTCTGAGACATATCTCTGCAGAGTTCAGACTTACCCCCAGAAAACTGGCAAAATTCCTTCTATGTGAAATGAGAATGAGAAGTGACAAATAATATATGTACACTACATTACCAGGGTATCGTGTGGAACAGAGCTAATCTCGAATCAGATCACATTTAACATTACAGTAGAACCCATCTAAACCGGACATTCAATTTAGTCCGTCTTGGAGACATATGTGGCTGCTCAATGCAAGGTGAAAATCGTGCAGAACGCTTCTCTAGGAACTTTCTGCATGACATTCACCCTGCATTAAACAGCCACCTGCCTAATCGTATCTAAATTCTTCTCTACTAGGATTACAGTGTAGAGGGGTTTACTGTACACCTTTTAAGCTGCTGTTGAAGATACGCATGTTTTGATAAAATATTTATGTATATTCAGTATGTGCAATGATGTGCTCGTGGTTTTTTTTTATAAGAGTACTAATTATTTAGTATTGGCGCTGTATTGATCTGCAGAACGGATTCCTTCTGAACATTAAACCTTCTAAGACATAGAAGTAAGTATACATATAGTACATCCGGCCACGTGTATAATATCAGATTTTGCAGTAGATACCACAGTTAATTATGGATTGTTCAATAGTCCAGTATCAAGTTGCAATGGAAATGCTTTAATGATACGTAACATGCCGCATTTATTAATGGTATACACAGACTGTTTATAATACATGTACATTTTAGGTAGTTTGTACTAGTGCTGAAGCGGTTACTGAAAATGTGTAACCGGTTAATCGGGAGTATTAATTAACCGCGGTTAATCGGAGCTCTGTCTCTGGGTACACCATAAATCTTTGTACTAAAATGCTACTGCATATACATGTACCAACATATGATGAAAATGCAATGTAAGGACCATTGTTAGTGTCAATTTATGCACATACTAATTACTTGGGTGCTTATATTGATATGTTTCTGCGCATAAGAAAGGTCACAGATATTCAAACAGCAAACACATGCATTTCTGCCATTGTTTTACAGCTATCAGGTGTGACAAAGACCTGTGATAAAAGTGTTTTATCACATAATCTGCCTTGTGGGAGTGTCGTAACTGAATGCCGTAAGTCGCGGAAATGCACTAGTGCATTTTTATGCAAATTAACAACCGTTAACTAATCGAAGCGCTCATTTAAGCGTTAGCCAATCGTAGCGCTCAATGTGCGTCGTCCATTATATTACTACGCTGTTTGTAAGAAAAGCCGAAACAGCCGTCAGCTATAATCTGTTTCATTTTCTATGGCATTTTTATGGTTTATGTGATAAAAAAACATTCGTGTTAATTACACATTGTTTCCATGAAACTCGTTTACTATTATGAATATGGCACACGCTAAAGCTCGTGTCATATTATTATAGTAAACTCGTTTCAAAAAAACAATGTGTAATGAGCACTCATGTAGGATCCTCTATATCATAGGTCTTTGGCCGAGAATACAGTACAGTTCAAAGACCTTTTCAAAGTACTATATTGCGGGAAACGCTCAATATTGTATTATGCATAATCCGAACGTGACTTCAATTTTGAGAAAAGAAATTGAATTTTGATGACATATTTTATCATTACATGTATATCGTCTTATTATAATCAAGTTAAGCTGCTAGTTCCATCACAATTCTTTCGAAGTCTCCGAGACCAACAAAAATCGATCGGGTTGATGTGTACATAGAACATCCAACAAATTAAATACTTTTGAAACAAATATATATACTTCAACTGTTTTATTGAACATGATAACAAATTTAAGTCTTTTTATGACCGTTGTAACCTTTAGCACTCTACTGTCAAACTAAGGGAAGTAACCAATCCATTCCTGCAACGATTAACCCCTTCCTTATATAAACGTGTTTTCATACATTTGCAAACAGAGTAGACCCAGATCAGACGGCTCCTATAGAAACGTCTGATCAGAGTCAGCTCTGTTTGCCGATGGAATTTGAAAAAAAATCTGTTTCTCTACTATCTTAAATGGCTACAATGTTCCATATTTCATTCACAGGAGAGGGTGGGGGAGGGGGGCATTTCGTGTATAATACATGTACGACACTAAATCGACCCAATCATTGTTTTTACTTTTTAGACCATCTAGACCCACGAAATGCACACCTGTGATTTCATTATAACTATTTTGTCCATGAATATTCAGTGGGTATTGCAATTTGGAATAAATATAGAACAGGGAAACTGTTAATTGGGTAATCGTTTGAGCACTAGTTTGTATACTACCGGTGCTGACTCGAACATAACCCTTTGGATATAAATCCATAAATTTCAGAGCAGATCCTGATCAGACGGCTCTTTCAGGAGTTGGCTGATCTTGATCTTCTCTGTTTGCAAAGGCGCCAAAATATCTTTATATTAGGGAAAGGGTTAAGCGCGACCTGACTTTGGCATAGTACAATAAATTTCAAAGATTTTAACCATTTCATTCAAATAAACGTTGTGGGTTTTTTTCACGCATTTGCAAACAGAGTAGACCCAGGTCAGACGGCTCCTATTGGCGATATATCCATCTCATTCCTTTCTATATTTCATTTGTAACTAATTTGTGCATAAATATTCAGTAAGTATTGAAATTTGGAATAAACATAGAAAAGGGAAAGCGGTTAATTAATAGGTAAACATATAACGAAAATGTAAGCAGTTCATAGTTTTTAGCAGGTTAAGTGTTAGCTTAACCATTAGCTTTATGAATATTCATGTAAGAAATAATGACTTCATGAATATTACTAATAATCAGACCCTGCTCAGATCGCGGCTGGTTTTCAGTTCTGTGTCATTCCCAAGAGACGTAAGGCGGTAGCCAGCAGGAAAAAGCTACTGTCCATTTCAATTTACTTTGTCACTGAATTTTAGTCGATATTTTTTCCATTTCGAGTCACACTGACCTTAAATATATTTCATTTGATCGCATCGTTTTTCACGAACTCCCATGCTAAATATCCCTCAATTCCATGCAGTAACAAGGAATAAAATGCCGAAAATGCATTTTCTACATGCTAATTCGATTAGCTGTTTCTTTGCAAATGGCCGCCGTTTGTATGGATCGTGGAGCATATCATTTTTCAAGAGGGGTGAATAGCATACTGATATGAAATAAATGACGTAATTTCGTGTATGACGTCAACTTTTACGAGCTATAATTACCCTTAGTTAAATTCGAACGTTCCACTCGACGTCAATCGTCCGCCATTTGCAATTTGAAATGAACGTGTTTACAATGGGAAAACATTGTTTTTATGCATGAAATATTTATTTGAAGATGGATTCAAGGGAAACTCAGGCACAGAGTTCGTGAAAAACGATGACACAAGTAGCTTAAATTTGATCTCGATCCGGTAAGAAATGAAAAAAATTCTCGATTCAAATTCAGTGACAAAGTAAATTGAAATGGACAGTAAATGTAAATAGCCTCGGTACTGCTGCAACAAAGGAAGCCCTGCAGTCAGCTCTCCAATACTCACTCGCTGATCTGTCCTTTGCTGACCACATTAGGGATAAAGTGCTGGAAACTGCGCGAGAGGTTATTGGCATACAGAAGAGAAACCATCCGGATTTGTCCGATGAGAACGTTACGATACTGAGATCCAAACTCTGTTGTCTATTCAGCACGCAGTCTGGTCAGTCTGGCTGGCCAACAAGCCCACTACAAGCGGCTACGCGGAGAGGTCCAGACCAAGCTTCGACGTATGAATGACATCTGGTGGGAAGCTAAACCTGCTGAGTTGCAGGAATATACAGACATGCATGCAACCAAGCTCTTCTCAAGTGGCTTGAAATGCAGACATGCATTTAACCAAGCTATTCTTCAATGGCTTTAAAACACTGTTTGGTCCTAGATCCCATGCCATGACTTCTGTTCGCTCGACATGGGGGACATTCAGGAACGATTGACTAAATACTTTGACAAGCTGCTAAACAGACCGTCTATCATTGATGAAGAGGCTATGAACAGTATTCCACAAAGACCTATGATAAGCTGTCTGGACGACCAGTCAATAGAGGACGAGGTACGTAAAACTGTAAAGCACTTAATTTGCAACCAGGAAAAGCGGCAGGACCGGATGGACCCCCCCCCCCCCCCCCCGAAATATACAAAGAAGGTGGTGACGCACTAATCACTAAGCTTACATAACTTCTGCAACACTTATGGCTGAATGAGGAGTTACCACGGGAGCTAAAGGATGAAAATATAGTGCACCTTTATAAGAACAAAGGGGATAAGTCGGCCTGCGACAATCATCGGGGGAGCAGCACCTGGTGGACGATGTTGTGTCGAAAAGTCAGTGCGGCTTTAGAAGCAACCGAGGGACAGTTGACATGATATTTGCACTGCGTCAGCTTCAGGAGAAATGTAGGGAACAGCACCAGGACCTTTATTTCCTCTTCGTTGATCTGACTAAAGCGTTCGATACTGTTTGTCGAACGGGCTTTTGGTCAATATTTGCAAGACTTGGCTGCCCTGCAAAATTCATACAGATGATACGCTCATTCCACGATGGTATGATGGCAAGAGTATTGGAAAATGGTTGTGCGTCAGAACCGTTTCCGGTATCCAATGGTGTACATCAAAGTTATGTGATGGTACCAACGCTCTTCAGCATCCTGTTTGCAGCCATGTTGAAATCGGCATGCACTCTCCAAATCCAGCACAGGTATCACCATCAACTATAGGTCTGATGGCCGTGTATTTGATCTGCGTAGATCGAAGGCAAAAACAAAAGAGGTCCTGTTTCAATACTTCCTTTTTGCGGATGATTGTGCCCTTACAACCAATTGCGGGGAAGACCTTCAAGAACTCGCGGACAACCTGTCGGAAGCATGTGATGCGTTTGGTCTCACTATCAGCATCAAGAAATCGCAAGTCCTGCATCAAGCCAATCTGTGCCACGAAAACCCCACATCCAAATCAAGAATGTAGAGGCTTTCACCTATCTCGGCAGCCACGTAACCTCCGATTGCAGGCTAGACAAGAAAATCGCAAGTCGAATATCCAAAGCTAATGCGTCTTTTGGTCGACTTTGGACATTAAGCAGCAAGAAAATGTCACCAACGCAGAAGTGCTAGATCGAGCGAATCTACCTTGCATTGAAGCTCTGCTTTTCAAAGCTCAGCTCAGATGGACAGGCATGGGCATGTGATGCGAATGTCCGCATCCCCAAGCAGCGTTTCCTCACAGAACTTGCTACGGCACACGTAAAGTAGTAGCACACTTGAAACGGTACAAGGACGCAGTGAAGACTTCCTTCAAAGCCAGCGGTATCAAGGTTGATGAGTGGGAGACCTTGGCCAAAGACCGCGATGCATGGAGATTCGTAGTCAGCAAGGGAGTCAGGACCTTAGAGTCAAAGCGTCTTGGCAACCTAGAAGAGAAATTTAATCCTAATAAAACAGTACATGTAGCTTTATATTTTACGCCACATAGAGAAGACACCAATCTAAATTTAGTTTTTGAAGGAATCCCGGTTACATTTGTTGACAACCATAAACATTTAGGAGTAACTTTGAGTAATGATGGAAAATGACACGCACATATAAATAACATCATATTATCAGCTTCAAAAGTGTTAGGAATGCTAAGGAAAATCAAATATTCTGTTAAAAGAAAAGCACTCGACCAAATGTATGTATCTTTTTTACGACCTCTTCTAGAATATTCATCTGTTGTATGGGACAGTTGACTTGTACTCTTTATGAAAAGGAAAATTTAGAAAAAAATCAGCATGAAGCTGCAAGAATAGTTACAGGACTAACAAGATCTGTACATCTTTCAAACCTCTATAAAGAAATAGGCAGGCTATCTCTTTCCGATCGTCGCAAATATCAAAAACTTGTTATCACATATAAAGTAATGACGGGATCTATACCTCCGTATCTTAATGATGTATTCCCTGAACTTGTTGGTACATCTAATAATTATAATTTAAGAAATTCACAAGATTTTACGGTTTTAAATAGAAGAACTGAGTTATTTGCCAATTCATTTGTACCTTCAGCAATTTCATTATGGAATGATTTACCTAATACTGTTAGGAATGTAGCTTCACTTTCAGAATTTAAACGAGCTCTTAACACAACCATTTTCATAACACAAGACATTCCATCGTACTATTTTAAAGGAGAGAGATATTATTCTATAATTCACTCGATAATACGCAATAAATGCAGTAATTTAAATTCGGATTTGTTTAATAATCACTTCAGATTTGACGAGACTTGCGAATGCGGTTTTGAGAAGGAAGACGCCGAACATTAAATCTTAAATTGTAACAAATATCGAGATGCAAGGCTTAAACTTTTTCGAGCCACACGCTGTTTCCATCCTTTAAATTGTACCATGCTACTTTTTGGTTCGACTGTCTTGTCGGATACTGAAAATACATGTCTATTTAGCGCCGTACAAACGTTCCTAAAGGATACCAAGCGATTTTTAACTCCACAATAGGATTTTAAACAGTTCTGAAAATTAGTTAAATGCAATTATTTTTGTATACACTCAAGCAGTATCAAGAGGGTACAGTCGCGTCTGGATGGTTCGAACCTGCTTGACTTGGAACCAATTTAGTCAGCCTGGAGATATCGAGGTTCGACTGTAATTAGTTAACAATGTAGATTTACATATCTCTTACCTTATTCTTTCCTCATTCTTCCTTCATAACTTTAATTTTCTCTACGTCTCTTATTATCTCAGTATTACATTTCTCTTCTCCGACATTAATCTCTATTTTCAACATAGCACTTATATTCGTTAAACTAATTCAGTTGTTAAATCTTTAAACAAACATAAACCACTAACAATATTACAAATGCATCAACTTAGGGGAGGGCCTTTACTAATGTTGTTAGAACTTGTGGCCCAACCCATTTACTTATATTTATACTGTGTAGTGTTAAAAGTTTTGTAAATATGTACAACTGTATTACATGTATATGAGTAATAAAATATTTTTAAATTAGAAGAGAAACGCCGCGCAAGGAAAGAGAGGCAGCAGAATGCAGCCCGCAACATTGCATGTCCGCAATTTGGACGACTTTGTGCTTTGGAATTTGGACTCCGAAGCCATATGAGGCGACACTGACAGCATCGTCGAGATTCGACGGATATCCGAGAAGAATATTCAAAATGAAATATGTTCACATGAACTGTGTTATATATCATCATCATAGATATACGAGGCAGTAAATTAATTTTAACACGTTACTCGATAAATACGCCTTTATACGTCTTTTCAAACAGTAAACTTAGATGAGTCGACCCCTGTTAGGGGCCGTCTGGTCAAGGACTGCTCTATTTACTATTTGTGAACGTACAGTTTCTGCCATAGTCAACACTTCCTGTGTCCATGTGCCATTATAAAAAGTAATCCAATCAATATTCATGGTGTTGTTGTTCCATGCATGGATATTAGTGGTGTAAAGGACCAAACAAGCATTTGTTTACTTTTAGGATGTAGCGGGCGCACGTTGGATAGCCCTTACAGAATATATGGATAACCTTTACAGGCCATATGGATCCAAATTAATTGTCGAGTATTTCGGCACGGTGGCCACCCCACACATTTCCAAACTTCCTGACATTCTGGTTTTGAACAATAGCCGCATGCGGCGCCAACGCTCGTCTGATTTGGTGCTTGTCCAGATAAATTAAAAAAAAATCAAGAAATATAGTTCTTATGTAGGGCCTTCCCTTCAATGAGATCAACTAACCTTTGAAGTTTCATGTTGATACCTCTTATACCTTTCGAGTAATGAGCTACATTAAAGTGTTTGCGCGCCGCCGGCGACGACGACAATGACAACGCCAACAACGCCTACGACCAAGTGATCACAAGCTCGACTTTTCTTCGAAACAGACGAGCTAAAAAGTGGGTAAACAATTACAGTGAAGACTCGATACCTCGAAATTTTAATTATGAAAAATTGATGCATTTTTAGGAAGGTGGCTGCTTAATACATTACCCTCTATTGACGCATTTTGGCGCCTCTATAAAAGTCACATTTTGAAACCAGTGTGATAAATGGAGCATTTGATCATTGCCGCTCCTGAGATAACGACGACTAGATTTATTTGGATCTAGATCATTAAATCTAGGCTAGATACTTTTTTCTTTCAAAGTGGTTGCGCATATAGCTCTAATACTATTGAAGTTTAAATTTCTACATCAATTGATCTACTCCTGTAAGCGATGATCTACAGTTATATTACTTTTAAGCATATCTTAATCTGGATCTGTAGGATCTAAGTAATGCTAGATCTTATTAAATTTAAATCTAAATGAAAGCAGGAGTAGATCTAGATCTTTGAAATAAAAACTCAAAATGAAACAAACACCGACAACATGTAATACTGTGCAAACATGTAATACTGTGCAATTGAACCTACATGTGACTTACAGTAAGATCTAGGCTGTTTCAAAGGTGCTCGACGCATGCTTGGACACACCCATGGACACCCCCCCCCCCCCCCCTCCAACCAAAAAAAATAAATAAATACATAAAAAAATTGTGATCGAAGTATGTTATACTAGATCTAGCCTAAAACTATCTATTTGAACCTTAAATCACTCCGAAAAACAAGAAAAACACGACCCGGAAAAAATTTCCTATCGGGTCTATTTATGTATTGAAAGGTATCTAACTACGACAGATCAGCTGCGGAAAATACAACAGTCATGTTTTTCAAAGTCTTACAGCAAAGCAAATTCAACACCGATTTTAATCATGTTGGTCTTGATCCGTTCCAAATTCCATATGCTAAGCGGCACAGTTAGTGCTTTCCTTAAATATTGCTCCGTCTTGTCGCTGCAAGACCGCGAATTGAAAATACGCTAGAGCGAAACGATGTGACTCCCGCCAGGAAGCATAGAAGTATATAGGGGGATCTGTATTCGTTAAACTTTTCCGCAAAAACGCGAATTATTTTGAAACACATTCGAAAAACATTCAACTTACCGCATTTAAAACGGTGCTGGCTATTTGTAGTCTGCTATGAGACGCTAGTTTTCTTTCTCCTACTTTCGTTTTGAACGGAGATGTCCAAATCGCTGTGGCCCGGAAGTAGTAGTCAATTGCATATCGAATAGTTTATGAGCCGGGTCACAGCAAAATGGTCGCATCCGTTCAAAAGGAAAGTAGGAGAAAGAAAAATGGCGCCTCGTAGCTGACTGGAAATAGTAATCACCGTTTTAATTGCGGCGAGTTTAATGTTTTTAGATAGTGTTTAACCATAATTCGCGTTTTTGTTGAAAAGATTAACGAATACAGATCTATGCATCCTGGTGAGAGTCACATCGTTTCGCGCTAGCGTTTTTTCAAATTCGCGGTCTTGCAGCGACAAGATGGAGCGACATTTATAGAAAGCACTAATTGTGCCGCTTAGCATATGGAATTTAGAACCGATCAAGACCAAACTGATTGAAATCGGTGTTGAATTGGCTTTGTTGTAAGACTTTGAAAAACATGACTGTTGTATTTTCCGCCGCTGATCTGTCGTAGTTAGGTACCTTTCACTACATATATAGACCCGATAGGAAATTTTTTCCGGGTCGTGTTTTTCTCGTTTGTCGGAGTGGTTTAAGGTTCAAATAGATTGTTTTAGGCCAGTTGAACATACGTCGGTCTTTTTTTATTATTATTTATTTTTTATTTATTTATTTTATTAATTTCTTTTTTTTTTTTGGGGGGGGGGGGGGGGGGGGGGGGGTCCATGGATGAGTCCAAGCATGCGTCGGGCACCTTTGGGCTGTTTAACTTTCTACGAATAGATCTTCACTTAATTAAATGTTCTGAAATTTGAGCTGTCAGTGTAGGAACTTATACACATAACGATTATCCGGTTAACTGTTGCCGATTACAAAATGGCGATTAACCGGTTTCAAAATGCATAACCGGTTAACCGGGTTGGTTACTTACCTCAGTTTTGTCAATATAATGCTAAAGGTTACAACGGTCATAAAAATACTTTTAAATTTATTTTTTATCCTGAAAGTGGGAGATCCTTCGAAAGTAAAAGTAGATTGATGACTCGGTTTTGATGAATGAGTCTGTTCATGAGTAGTAATTATAAGTGCAACACTACTCACGCGCTCTAGCACCGGCTTAAGCAGTATTCAAATTTCAAAACTAATAACATCAAAACTAATGATCCTGAAGGACCAGCAAATGTAACAACACTGAGAATGAAGCACGGGGCGACTTCTTACGGCCGCCTCACAATTAAGTAACACTTGCTTTTGTGAAGAAAATATATCCTAAAAGTGTTCAATAAAACTGCTGAAGTATATGAATTTGTTTCAAAATTATTTTGTGTTAGTTGCTGTAGTAAGCACATCATACCGATCGATGTTCATTGTTCAGAAAGATTTCAAAAGAATTGTGATGGAAATACAAGCTTAACTTGATTATGACAAGACGTTATAATAATATTAAAATATGTCATAAACATTTCTTTTCTCAAGTTTGAAGTCGCGTTCGGTGTATGCATAACACAAGTTTGAACGCTTCCCGCAATATAGTATTTTGAGAAGGTCTCTGAACTATACTGTACTCTCAGCTGATAGCTGTAAACAATGGCAGAAATACGTGCTTGCAGTTTGCCCCTTTTGGACCAGGTACGGTGGCATTGGCGTTCGCAAGCAGTTAAGACCCAGATCAAACATCGCGTAATGGGATGTCGGACTAGAATCCAAACTGTTTGTCATTCACAAAAGAAAACTCGCTTATTTATATTTGACGTGAATTTTCCATGATAAACTCGCAAAATATCTCGGGGAAAACAAACTTGAAAAAAAAATCTTGCATATGTCACCTCAGTGCCACCGTACGTTTCCTCTTTTTCTGTATTGATTTATTACTGTCCTGCTCTTCTCATTTAGACTGAGCCTCTTGTTGTATTAATATTCATATATCCTCATGTATTCATGTATTGTGAACTGAGAGAAATAAAGTGAATTTGAATTTGAACATCTGTTACCATTCTTGTCGGCAGAAAGTTTGGAAACATATTAATATTAGCACCCGGGTAATTATTATGTGCATAATTATATTGATGATATAACAAATGGTCCTCATTGCTCTGATCATCATATGGTTATATATGCAGTCGCATTTTCGTTTGTTTGTTTTGTTTGTGTTGATTTACGTCCGTTCCTGCTCACTATGGGCTAATTGGACGCCACAGGGAGGCATTTTTGTACCAAGATTTACGGTGTTTGAATGATTGTGTGACAGAGCTCCGATCAACCGGTTAATCGCGGTTACTACTCCCGATTAATTCAGCACTATAATGAACTTCAATATTATAATGAGTAAAATATGCTGTCAAAGCATTGCTGTTTGATGACGTTTGCAAGATGATGACGTAAATTTACAGGATGATGAGAATGTTCGCGTGACAATTATTGATTTTAGATGTCATAAATATGACTATTTAGATCTAAAGCTTTTTCTATTATGACGCACCATGAACATTAAACATTGGTTTTCCAGATAGATGGTCTAGATTCTGTTAAGCTTATAATTTCATTACTTGAATTTCAAAATAAATACAATGTAAGCAAAAAATGGCTCTTTGACTTTCAAATATTTTATACGCACGTGCGTATTGTGCGTAATGGGCGCTACGCCCTTGGCTATCATATATGATCACAGATAAGTAAGCACCGGTTGATTTTGGTCCTGTTCGGTTGATGTATTCAAAGAGATTGGATCTAAAAATAGCCTAGGAGATCATGATTTAATGCAGGGTGAAGGTCACACAGAAAGCTCCTATAAGAAATTTCCGGTTGACGTTCATCCTGTAATAAGCTGCCACCTTTGTTAAATATAAAAACGAATGATACTTATTTCAGTTTTCGAAAAATCGAGTTTTTACTGTAGTAGATCTATGACAATTTAAGCGGACGTGTAAAACTTACACGCGCCACTTAGCTAAGCGTGCTAAAGGTTCACTTGTACTAGTGGTGAACATAGTAAAATTTTATATTATCTACAAAATTATATATCATGGATTTTATAGTATACAGTAAAAACCCTCTAAACAGGATGTTCAATTTAGTATAAATATCGGCAGGTGGGAGCTTAATGCAGGATGAAAGTCATGCCGAAAGCACCCCTTGGAGCTTTCTGCATGACTTATCCTGCATTAAGCAGCCACTTGCCTAAAAGTACATGTATCTAAATTCTTCTCAACTAAAATTCTGGTTTTAAAAGCTTTTACAATATAGTCCATACTGTTAATTATAGAACCAATGTTTGTAATATTAATATTCGTATGTACTTTATTTTTTCGTGAAATGAAAGGAAGTAGATGATTAACATATTCCCTATAAAAACGGCCATACCTAAATAAGTAACCTAATGTGCTTACATCGATATGCAAATGAACAACATGTGTGGTATATACATGTACATGTAAATTAGAATATACGCGTGTTGAGTCTTTATCAGATTTATAATCTTTCTGTGCCTCTGTAATAGTCACTTCTTGAAACCATTGTGATAAATAGAGCATTTGCTCCATAGGAGCAAATGCTCTATTTATCACAATGGTTTCAATACTACACAATTCTAACACTTTCCTTTCTCTAGTAAATGCTCCCTTTCGATAGATTTATTCAAAGAGGTTGGGTCTAAACATCCCATGAGGGAATATACATGTATATACAGTAACCCCCGTCTTAAGCAACTATAAGAATCTAAACATGGATAATACAGAAAGCTCCTATAGAAGTTTTTCTTTGCACTACTTTTGCCCTGTATTAAGCAATCACCTATTGTTTTAGAGTCATATTTTTCAGCCAATCAATGGGCGCTTAAGACTGGCTCTACTGTTATCATCGATCAAAAAATACTACTCTAAATACAGCAATGAAGCTCACTCGAATTGCTATACAACTCTATTGTACTTGACCATGACCCAATCTTTGTGGCGGTTGATGCATGTAATTTGCAGACGGTTAAAAAAACCATTGCTATCTGTATTATCTTCTATGTATGTTTATCCAATGTACATGTATATAGAAACCTGATAAATTACAAAACAGATTGCCTGGAGCGTAGCTTTATCCATATGTATGTATTGTATGCACCGTAGCTATTTGGTATCTTGGGACATGCTCCCCCGAGAAAAAAAAATAGAATTGTGTAGTTTTGAAACCATTGTGATAAATAGAGCATTTGCTCATATGGGAGCAAATGCTCTATTAATCATAATGGTTTCAAAAGGCGACTCTTACAGAGGCGCAACTATGAGGGAATGGGATCGAACTTACAAAACAAGACAGCGTTTAACAAAGTCTATCCCCTACATACCCTTAGCCTTCGAAATATGTTCCATGTTGGCCATAATAATGTTTTTACCTTTCAGAGTAATGTTACGCACGTGCATAACCCAGTACCTCATAGGCTATTTTTAGATAATCTTTGAATAAATCTACCGAAATGAGCATTAAATATAGGAAAGTAACATTTTAGAATGCTCTATTTAGCACAATGGTTTCACAAAGTGACTTCTACAGTCGTCGATATGAGGGAATAGGTTAATGCGTATCGCTAGCAACGCCTCTGACTGTATATGATCTAAGTGTTGGTGACTTAAAATACCAAAGGATCGGGTGATACTGGTGCTTTTGTTATTTAACCCGTTCCTTCATACGAGGTTCCCGTCGAACGTCTTTTGCTAGTCTATGCGAACAGAGTAGACCCAGATCAGAGGGCCATGATGACCCTTAATCGCTCACATGTTCATAACAGATTAATGATTTCAATGACACATTACATAATTTGAAAAATCTTGGTAGAAAACCATTAGATGATGCTACATACTAAATATAAAGTCTAGACCTTACAGATTTGGAGGAGAAGATATTTTAAAGATTTTCCTATGAAATACTGTTAAGCCCCAGGGTGGGGCCATTTTTGATCCGGGGTTAATAATTTGAAAATCTTGGTAGAGGACTATCAGATAATGCAACATACAAAATATCTAAGGTATATGCCTTACAAGTTCAGAGAAGACTTTTAAAGATTTTTAAGAGAAGAATATTTTTTAAAACTTTCCTATGAAAAACTGATATGCCCCTGGGCGGGGCCATTTTCAACCCAGGGGACATAATTTGAACAATCTCGGTAGAAAACTATTAAACCTTGGGCGGGGCCATTTTTGGTCCGGGGTCATAATTTGATTAATATTGGTAGAGGACCATTAAATAATGCTACATACCAAATATCAAAAGTCTATACCTTATAATTTTAGAGAAGAAGATATTTAAAGATTTTCATATGAAAAACTGATCAACCCCGGGGCGGGGCCATTTTTGTCCTGGGGGTCATAATTTGAACAATCTTAGTAGAGGACCATTAGATGATGCTACATACCAAATGTCTATGCCATACATTTTCAGAGAAGATGATTTTTAAAGATTTTCCTATGAAAAACTGATAAGCCCTGGGGCGGGGCCATTTTTGTCCTGGGGTAATAATTTGAACAATCTTAGTAGAGGACCATTAGATGATGCCACATACCAAATACCAAAGGTATATGCCTTACATTTTCAGAAGACGATTTTTAAAGATTTTCTATGAAAAACTGATAAGCCCCGGGGCAGGGCCATTTTTGGCCCAGGGGTCATAATTTGAACAATCTTAGTAGAGGACCATTAGATCATGCTACATACCAAATATCAAAGGTCTATGCCTTACAGTTTCAGAGAAGATGATTTTTAAAGATATTTCTATGAAAAACTGATAAGCCCTGGGACGGGGCCATTTTTGTCCTGGGGGAAATAATTTGAACAATCTTAAAAGAGGACCATTAGATGATGCTACATAATTTGAACAATCTTAGGGGACCATTAGATCAGGCTACATACCAAATATCAAAGGTCTTTGCCTTACAGTTTCAGAGAAGAAGATTTTTACAGATTTTCTTATGAAAAACTGACAAGCCCTGAGGTGGGCCATTTTTGGCCCGGGGGACATAATTTGAACAATCTTTGTAGAGGACCATTACACCATGCTACATACCAAATATCAAAGCTCTACCGATATTTAAGTAAATTGTTGACGCCCGCACGACATAGGATCATCCCAATAGCTCACCTTGGCACTTTGTGCCAGGTGAGCTAAAAATGTTACGGCCATCCACATATTTGCATTATTTTTTAAGTGCAAGGGCCATAACTCCGAAAAGACAAGAGGGCCATGATGGCCCTAAATCGCTCACCTGGCCTTACGGTTTCAGAGAAGAAGATTTTTAAAGATTTTCCTATGAAAAGCTGATAAGCCCCGGGGCTGGGCCATTTTTGGTCCGGGGGTCATAATTTGAACAATCTTCGTAGAGTACCATTAGATGATGCTACATACTAAATACCAAAGGTCTAGGCCTTACAGTTTCAGAGAAGAAGATTTTTAAAGATT
This sequence comes from Azorinus chamasolen, assembly GCA_963576725.1. NCBI lineage: Eukaryota > Metazoa > Mollusca > Bivalvia > Cardiida > Solecurtidae > Azorinus > Azorinus chamasolen. The sequence goes on along the minus strand of OY755240.1, from coordinate 89,026,807 downwards.
TTCCTATGAGAAACTGATAAGCCCTGGGGCGGGGCCATTTTTGTCCTGGGGTAATAATTTGAACAATCTTAGTAGAGGACCATTAGATGATGCCACATACCAAATACCAAAGGTCTATGCCTTACATTTTCAGAAGACGATTTTTAAAGATTTTCTATGAAAAACTGATAAGCCCCGGGGCAGGGCCATTTTTGGCCCAGGGGTCATAATTTGAACAATCTTAGTAGAGGACCATTAGATCATGCTACATACCAAATATCAAAGGTCTATGCCTTACAGTTTCAGAGAAGATGATTTTTAAAGATATTTCTATGAAAAACTGATAAGCCCTGGGACGGGGCCATTTTTGTCCTGGGGGAAATAATTTGAACAATCTTAAAAGAGGACCATTAGATGATGCTACATAATTTGAACAATCTTAGGGGACCATTAGATCAGGCTACATACCAAATATCAAAGGTCTTTGCCTTACAGTTTCAGAGAAGAAGATTTTTACAGATTTTCTTATGAAAAACTGACAAGCCCTGAGGTGGGCCATTTTTGGCCCGGGGGACATAATTTGAACAATCTTTGTAGAGGACCATTACACCATGCTACATACCAAATATCAAAGCTCTACCGATATTTAAGTAAATTGTTGACGCCCGCACGACATAGGATCATCCCAATAGCTCACCTTGGCACTTTGTGCCAGGTGAGCTAAAAATGTTACGGCCATCCACATATTTGCATTATTTTTTAAGTGCAAGGGCCATAACTCCGAAAAGACAAGAGGGCCATGATGGCCCTAAATCGCTCACCTGGCCTTACGGTTTCAGAGAAGAAGATTTTTAAAGATTTTCCTATGAAAAGCTGATAAGCCCCGGGGCTGGGCCATTTTTGGTCCGGGGGTCATAATTTGAACAATCTTCGTAGAGTACCATTAGATGATGCTACATACTAAATACCAAAGGTCTAGGCCTTACAGTTTCAGAGAAGAAGATTTTTAAAGATTTTCCTATGAGAAACTGATAAGCCCTGGGGCGGGGCCATTTTTGGTCCGGTGGTCATAATTTGAACAATCTTTGTAGAGGACAATTAGATAATGCTACATACGAAATATCAAAGGTCTTGGCCTTACGGTTTCAGAGGAGAAGATTTTTAAAGATTTTCCTAAGAAAAACTGATAAGCCCTGGGGCGGGGCCATTTTTGGTCCGGGGGTTGTAATTTGAACAATCTTTGTAGAGGACCATTAGATAATACTACATACTAAATATCAAATGCCTAGGCCTTACGGTTTCAGAAGAAGATTTTTAAAGATTTTCCTATGAAAAACTGATAAGCCCCGGGGCGGGGCCATTTTTGGCCCGTGGGTCATAATTTGAACAATCTTTGTAGAGGACCATAAGATGATGCTACATACTAAATACCAAAGGTCTAGGCCTTACGGTTTCAGAGAAGAAGATTTTTAAAGATTTTCCTATGAGAAACTGATAAGCCCTGGGGCGGGGCCATTTTTGGCCCAGGGGTCATAATTTGAACAATCTTTGTAGAGGACCGTTAGATGATGCTACATACCAATTATCAAAGGTCTAGGCATTACGGTTTCAGAGAAGAAGATTTTTAAAGATTTTCCTAAGAACAAGAGGGCCAGAATGGCCCTGAAGCGCTCACCAGACAATCAGAGGAGAAGCTTTTCAAAGTTTTAACTATGTGTTTCTTTAGAAAACTAGCCTGCCCTGGGGCTGGGCTAATTTTGACCCAAGAGGCACAATTTAAATAACTTATGTAGAGGACCTGGACATGGTGCTATGTGCCAAATATGAAAGCTGAGAACCTTCCAGTATCAGAGAAAAAAGATTTTCAAAGTTTTCACTATATGTTTCTGTTGAAAATTGGCTACCCCTGGGGCGGGGCCAATTTTTACCCCTGGGGCATAATTTATATACCTTTTGCAGAGGACCTGAACATGATGATACGTACAAAGTATGAAGGCTGAGAACCACCCAGTTTCCAAGAAGAAGATATTCAAAGATTTCACTATTTGTTTCCATTGAAAACTGCCCACCCCTGGAGCGGGCTAATTTTGACCCCCGGGTCATAATTTATATAACTTTCGTAGAGGACCTGAACATGATGCTATGTGCCAAATATAAAAGCTGAGAGCCTTCCAGTTTCAGAGAAGAAGAAATTCAAAGATTTCACTATTTGTTTCTATTGAAAACTGCCCATCCCTGGGGCGGGGCCAATTTTGACCCCAGGGCCATAATTTATATAACTTTTGTAGAGCACCTGAACATGATGCTCTGTGCCAAATATGAGAGCTGAGAGCCTTCCAGTTTCAGAGAAGAAGATTTTCAAAGAGTTCACTATTTGTTTCTACTGAAAACTGCCCACCCTGGGGTGGGGCCAATTTTGACCCTAGGGCCATAATTTATATAACTTTTGTAGAGGACCTAAACATGATGCTTTGTGCCAAATATGAAGGTTAAGAGCCTTCCAGTCTCAGAGGAGAAGATTTTCAAAGATTTCACTATAGCCTTCCAGTCTCAGAGGAGAAGATTTTCAAAGATTTCACTACTTGTTTCTATTGAAAACTGCCCGCCCCTGGGGCAGGGCCAATTTTGACCCCGAGCCATTATTTATATAACTTTTGTAGAGGACCTGTACATAATGCTATGTGCCAAATATGAAAGCTGAGAGCCTTCCAGTTTCAGAGAAGATTTTCAAAGATTTCACTATTTGTTTCTATTGAAAACTGCCCCCCCCCCCCCCTTGGGGCGGGGCCAATTTTGACCCCCGGGTTATAATTTATATAACTTTTGTAGAGGACCTGTACATAATGCTATGTGCCAAATATGAAAGCTGACAGCCTTCCAGTTTCAGAATAGAAGATTTTCAAAGATTTCACTATTTGTTTCTATTGAAAACTGCCCATCCCTGGGGCGGGGCCAATTTTGACCCTCGGGCCATAATTTATATAACTTTTGTAGTGGACCTGAACATGGAGCTATGTGCCAAATATCAAAGCTGAGAGCCTTCCAGTTTCAGAGAAGAAGATTTTCAAAGATTTCACTATTTGTTTCTATTGAAAACTGCCCACCCCTTGGACGGGCCAGTTTTGACCCCAGGGCCATAATTTATATAACTTTTGTAGAGCACCTGAACATGATGCTCTGTGCCAAATATGAAAGCTGAGAGCCTTCTGGTTTCAGAGGAGAAGATTTTCAAAGTTTCACTATTTGTTCCTATTGAAAACATGGAACCCCTGGGACGGGGCCAATTTTGACCGCAGGGCCATAATTTATTTAACTTTTGTAGAGGACCTAAAGATGATACTATGTGCCAAAGATGAAAGCTGAGAACCCTGTAGATTCAGAGGAGAAGATTTTTAAAGGTTCAAATTGTAGACGACTGACGACACACGACCCATGCCGACGGACATCAGGCGATCACAAAAGCTCACCCTGAGCACTTTGTGCTCTGGTGAGCTAAAAACTGATAAGCCCCAGGGCGGGGCCATTTTTGGTCCGGGGGACATAATTTGAACAATCTTTGTAGAGGACCATTAGATAATGCTACATACTAAATACCAAAGGTCTAGGCCTTACAGTTTCAGAGAAGAAGATTTTTAAAGATTTTCCTATGAAAAACTGATAAGCCCCGGGGCAGGGCCATTTTTGGTCCGGGGGTCATAATTTAAACAATCTTTGTAGAGGAACATTAGATGAAGCTACATACCAAATATCAAAGGTCTAGGCCTTACGGTTTCAGAGGAGAAGATTTTTAAAGATTTTCCTAAGAAAAACTGATAAGCCCCAGGGCGGGGCCATTTTTGGTCCAGGGGACATAATTTGAACAATCTTTGTAGAGGACCATTAGATGATTCTACATACCAAATATAAAAGCTCTAGGCTTTGTGGTTTCAGAGAAGAAGATGTTTAAGTAAATTGTTGACGACGCACGACGCACGACGCACACCGCACGACGCACATACGCACGACGACGGACACTGCCCCCTCACATGGCACTTTGTGCCAGGTGAACTAACAAATCAAATTAACCTCAGAATCAACTCAGCTTCAGATCTTGATGCATTAAACATTTGTGTAAAGTTTCATTGATATCTGTCAAATAGTTTTCCCAGAAAACAGCGGACAAACTGTTTTCATATATTTGCATAATTTTTTAAGTGCATGGGCCGTAACTCTGAAACGACAAATCATATGAACCTCAGAATCAACTCCGCTTTAGACCTTGATGCATTAAACATTTGTGTGAAGTTTCATTAATATCTGTCAAATAGTTTTCCCAGAAAACAGCAAACTGTTTACATATATTTGCATTATTTTTTAAGTGCATAACTCCGAAACGACATATCAAATGAACCTCATATTTGACTCAGCTTCAGATCTTGATGCATTAAACATTTGTGTGAAGTTTAATTAATATCTGTCAAATAGTTTTCCAAGAAAACATCGGACAAACAAAATGTTGATGGACGAACGGACAGACAGGGCCACACCAATATACGGCCACCTTTATTAGGTGGGCGTATAAAAATGGAGATCATTCATTCTTGCATGAAGTGACAAATCAAAACCTTTATAGCAGGTGCAGAACTTCAGGTAGTGTGCAACAATACTGCAAAATTTAAAAAAGTTTTGTTGAGGTATGACAGAGAAAAGATCTGGAAAAACAAGAGGGCCATGAGGCCCTGAAGCGCTCACCTGAGATACCTGAGGGGCCATCATTTGTACAACTTTGGTAGAGAACCACAAGGCAAAGCAGTATGCCGTTAATAAATTATATATTTTTCCCATAAAAAACTGATAAGCCAGGGCCAAGTTTCGCCCAGAGGTCATGGTCGTAAGTTGAACAATCTTGACACGGGACCACAAGCCAAAGCTACATGCCAAATATCTAAGGTCTAGGCCTTACAGTTTCAGAGAAGAAGATTTTTAAAGATTTTCCTATGAAAAACTGAAAAGCCCTTGGGCGGGGCGATTTTTGGCCCGTGGTTCATAATTTGAACAATCTTTGTAGAGGACCATTAGATCATGCTACATGCCAAGTATCACAGGTCTAGGCCTTACAGTTTCAGAGAAGAAGAATGTTAAAGATTTTCCTATGAAAAACTGATAAGCCCTTGGGCGGGGCCATTTTTGGCCCTGTGTCATAATTTGAACTGTCTTTGTAGAGGACCATTATATGATGCTACATGCCAAATATCAAAGGTCTAGGCCTTACAGTTTCAGAGAAGAAGAATGTTAAAGATTTTCCTATGAAAAACTGATAAGCCCTTGGGCGGGGCCATTTTTGGCCCGGGGGTCATAATTTCAACAATCTTTGTAGAGGACCATAAGATCATGCTACATACCAAATATCAAAGGTCTAGGCCTTACAGTTTCGGAGAAGAAGATTTTTAAAGATTTTCCAATATTACCATATATGGAAAAAATGACGTCGTCCTCTGGCGGCCATGTTTTTTGCCGGATCAAAATTCTTTTAACAACTTTAAAATCTATCAACTGAGAAACATTTTGGTGAAAACTATATTCAAATCGGACAAGTCATTCTGGAGAAGAAGATTTTTCTAGATATTGTGTACAGTTGCCATGGCAACAAGACCGATGGCCCCGCCCACTATCTTTTAACAACTTTTGAAGCACACACCCACAGTATGTATCTGACCAAGTTTGGTTACAATTGGGCAGTCGTTTCAGAGAAGAAGTCATTTGAAATTGTTGACAGACAGATGGACGCCGGACACAGGGGTATCACAATAGCTCACCTTGAGCACTTTGTGCTCTGGTGAGCTAAAAACTGATAAGCCCTTGGGCTGGGCTGTTTTTGGCCCGGGGGTCATAATTTGAACAATCTTTGTAGAGGACCATAAGATCATGCTACATACCAAATGTCTAGGCCTTACAGTTTGAGAGAAGAGGATTTTTAAATTTTCCTATGAAAAACTGATAAGCCCTTTGGAGGGGTCATTTTTGGCCCGGGGGTCATAATTTGAACATACCAAATATCAATGGTCTGGGACATATGGTTTCAGAGAAGAAGATTTTTCAAGATTTTTCCATGAAATATTCCATATTACCATATATGGAAATAATGACCACGCCCTCTGGTGGCCATGTTTTTTGCCGGATCAAAATTCTTTTAACAACTTTTAAAGTCTATCAACAGAGAAACATTTTGGTGAAAACTGTATTCAAATCGGACAAGTCATTCTGAAGGAAGATTTTTCTAGATAGTGCGTACAGTTGCCATGGCAACAAGACCGATGGCCCCACCCACTATCTTTCAACAACTTTTGAAGCACCCATCCACAGTATGTATCTGACCAAGTTTGGTTACAATTGGGCAGTCGGTTTCAGAGAAGTCATTTGAAATTGTTGACAGACAGACGGACGGACTGACAGCCGGACGCCCAGGTATCACAATAGCTCACCTTGAGCACTTTTGTGCTCTGGTGAGCTAAAAATAACAAAGGACAAAAACTCAAAATATACGAATCTTGTGCACTGCACTTGTGGTCAAAGTGTTCTATCTGTATATGAAGATTGAAGTCCATAGCTTTTATACTTTGAAAGTTATGATCCCGCCAAACCAGATTTTGAAACAAGAGCACCTCAAGCGGGTGCGAACGATCGTCTGTCATCATTGTCAAAAAATATAAAAGGCCATAACTCCAAAATTTTGAAATCAAGTTATGGTTCTTATGTAGGGTCCTTCCACTCAATGAGATCTACTAACCTATGAAGTTTCATGTTGATACCTCATACTTTTCAAGCTAAAAACTAACAAAGGGAAATAACTCAAAACTAGAAAATTGTGTCGGCAAGACACAGCGATGCCCCGTGTAGGTGTTTGCCTAGTTGCACATAAAATTCCTTGACCATGACCATGGGCCGGATGCATAATGAAAGCATGGATGGGGTTTAATTTGTATATGCAATTCCATGCCAATAGCTATAGCGGTTAGTGAGATATAAGACGATGAAAAAACTGACAACCAACTGCACGTAAAACTCTTCATTCATTTGACCTTGACCTTGCTAGCAGCATGGGCCTGGTGCGTAATAAAAGTATGGATGGTTTTAATGTGTATATGTAATTCCATGCCAATAGCTATAGCGGTTAGCGAGATACAAGACAACTGCATGTAAAATTCCTAAGTCATTTGACCTTGACCTTGCTGGCAGCATCGGCCCGGTGCGTAATGAAGATATGGATGGTGTTTAATGTGTACATGTATATGCAAATCTATGCCAATAGCTATAGTGGTTAATGAGATATAAGACGATGAAAAACTCTGACAACCAACTGCATGTAAATTTCCTAAATCATTTGACCTTGGGCTTGCGGGCATCATGGGTTGGGTGTGAAATGAAAGTGTAGATGGTATTTAATGTGTATATGCAATTCCATGCAAATAGCTAGTGGTTAGGGAGATATAAGACGATGGAAAAACTGTGACAACCAACTGCACGTAAATGTGACAACCAACTGCACGTAAAATTTCCAAGTCATTTGACCTTGACCTTACGGGCAGCATGGACTGGGTGCACAATTAAAGTATGGATGGTGTTGAATGTGTATATGCAATTCCATGGCAATAGCTGCAGTGGTTAGGGAGATGTAAGACAATGAAACAAGAGGGCCACGAGGCCCTGAAGCGCTCACCTGAGATACCCAAGGGGAGGGGCCATTTTTGACCAAGAAACCATCATTTTTACACCATTGGTAGAGAACCACAAGGCAAATCAGTATGCCATTAATTAAAGACCCAAGCCTTATGGTTTCAGAGAAAAATAATATTTTATATTTTTCCAATGAAAAACTAACAAGCCCCAAGGCAGGGCCAAGTTTCGCCCAAAAGTCAAGGTCGTAAGTTGAACATTCTTGGCAGAGGAACACAAGCCAAAGCTACATATTTGTAGAGGACCATTAGATCTCGTTACATACCAAACATCAAAGGTCTAGGCCTTACAGTTTCAGAAGATTTTAAAAGATTTTCCTATGAAAAACTGATAAGCCCTTGGGCGGGGCCATTTTTGGCACAGGGGTCATAATTTGAACAAAATTTGTAGAGGACCATTAGATCATACTACATACCAAACATCAAAGGTCTAGGCCTTAGTTTCAGAGAAGAAGAATTTAAAAGATTTTTCTATGAAAAACTGATAAGCCCATGGGCATGGCCATTTTTGGCCCGGGGGCATAGATTGAACAATCTTTGTAGAGGACCATTAGATCATGCTACATGCCGAATATCAAAGGTCTAGGCCTTACAGTTTCAGAAGATTTTTAAAGATTTTCCTACGAAAAACTGACAAGCCCTTGGGCGGGGGGCCATTTTTGACCCGGGGGTCATAATTTGAACAATCTTTGTAGAGGACCATGAGATCATGCTACATGCCAAATATCAAAGGTCAAGGCCTTATATTTTCATAGAAGAAGATTTTTAAAGATTTTCCTATGAAAAACTGATAAGCCTTAGGGCGGGCCATTTTTGGTCCGGGGGTCATAATTTGAACAAAGTATCGTTCTCCCTAGCCACTGATGCTTCTGACAAAATTTGGTTAAAATTGGGTCAGCAGTTTCAGAGGAGATGTCGTTTAAAAATGTGGCCTAGGGCTTGCAGGCAACATGGGTGGGGTGCCAAATGATAGCATAGATGGTAACTGACGTGTATGTGAAGTTTCATGTGTATAAGTGTAGAAATTACTGACATATAACACTTTATAGCAAATTGAACTAATTGATATTCATAATGTCCTTAGCTCTTACACAGAGCAACAGATAAACATGCATAATGATACTCAGATACTAAATTCTTTATTTTTCCACCAAACCCTATGTTGTGACCACTCTTTAGAATCATCTCTTTGAGACTATTCGAAAGAGTGGTCACAACATAGGGTTTGGTGGAGAAATAAAGGAGTTATTCTTGAAAATATTTTAATGTACACCTCCTATCTAGACCTCTGTTACAGGAGCTCACGGAGTAAAGTGCTATGCACCAAGAATGTCCATTAGAATTCTTTCAATTAAACTTTTTGAACAAAAACAAATTCTGAATTCAGAACACATTTATTTTTGTTATTTCTACATCTGTTCTTAAACAGATAAAAAGATATCTTTTCATATGTACATACATCAAACTGACAAAATGATTACTCTTCCAAACGACTGGAAATCAATGATCAAATGATACGTGACAAAAGACTATATATATGATGACAACTGAACCGTCTCTCCCCTGTGAATTGAAATTTGTATGACTGTTCTAATGCTTGTGTAATGCCAACAGTTGAAACATGATGCAAACACTTTAACATGAATTTTACTAAATCATTCATGATTGCATTTGTGAAAACAATAGTTCAGTACAAGTTTATAACAACATTCTTGAACCCATTCCCTCATATAGATGCCTCTGTTTAAGTCACTTTCTGAAACGTTCAAACCGTTGTGATAAATAGAGCATTTGCTCCATAGGAGCAAATGCTCTTATTTATTACAATGGTTTCAGAACTATATAATTCTAAAATTTTCCTTTTCTTCAGTAAATGCTCCTTTTCAGTAGATTTATTAAAAATAGGTAGGATCTAAAAATAGTCTATGAGGGAATGGGTTAACAGTAAGAGTGTTTGCAAAGTTGCCCTCTTCTCATAATCTGAAACCCATATTTCTTTAAATTCATGATCAGTGTAAAGCAGCTTGGATCCTGATGAGATGCAGTTACCATTCATCTCATATGAATCCTAAGTGTTTTCAGATGTTATCATGAGTTCAGCCTACAGATTGTGGTTACAACACTTGCATTAACTCATTCTCTCCTGCTCTATTTTAAAACCCATGTAGCTCGTCATACAACACCTATGAAACACTTTCCAAGTTCAGTTTTACCCATCGTCAAACTTGTTCGATTTTCACAATGTCGAAACATCCACATTAAAAGCCAGTCCCTTTCTGACACAAAGAACAATGGTATGCTTGAAGTGTAGTTAGTTTCTTCCTCCTCTTCCACCTCTGAACATTTGTCCACCTCGTCCACCACCTCTGCCTCTTCCTCTTGCAGCTGAAACGATAAAAAACAGAGGATGCACTTGGTATCTCCAGACAATGAATCAATGCATGCTAAGTTGCTAACCTCCATGAATATTCAAATTTCAGGTCAGAAATAATGACATCAATCAATCATAATTAAGATTTTTTTTTTTAATATGGCACATGGGTACATGAATGAATATGGCCATGGCAGAAACTGCAGAATCACATTATTTCCAGGGCACAAAAAATTTCCAAACTGTTCACTGGTCCTGCAATATATACAAAGGCCTCGAAAAATACACACTATTCCTGCAATATAGACAAAGAAGTGAAAATTACATGCAGGACAAGCAGATAAGTGGAATTTGTATCCCCTGATCTCCTAGTGATTCTCATAAACAACTGGAGCAGACCCTGATCAGAAATGCAACTTTTGACCATACCAGAATCTTCAATAGATCAGTTCTATATAGTTCATAAGCACACAGCAGATGCTGATCAAGTGGCTCCTTCACTACCCAAAGACCCATCTGATTTGGGTCTATTCTGTTTGCATATAGGCTTTAAGATTTAGCCTGCCATGGGTGGATGGGTGTATACTTTTGCAAGTTTGGATCCAGATGAGATGCAGAGTAAATCAGCGCCTCATCAGGATCCAAACTGTTAGACAACCTCATTGCATTTTAGTAGACAAATGGATAGCCCCACCCAATATCTTTTAACAACTTTTGAAGCACCCACCCACAGTCTGTATTTGACCAAGTATGGTTACAATTGGGCAGTCGGTTTCAGAAAGTCGTTTGAAATTGTTGACGGACGGACGACGGACACAGGGGTATCACAATAGCTCCCTTGAGCACTTTGTGCTCTGGTGAGCTAAAAATCTGCATAAGAAAATTGTGATCGACTGTCGCATTTAACATAGATATATCTTAGTTACATGTACTACGTGTATTAACTCATTTGTTGTTTTCAAAATGTTGCAAATGAATATTACATGCAAATTAATACATTGTACCAACACCTTTTTGTGACAACTTCCTGAGCTAAACAACAGTATTCCCCGTTGGATAGCAAAAATAGATACGAAATTCCAAGACTGAAGTGGTATCCATACGTGGGTCACTATGTAGTGTTGTAAGGGGCTCGATTTAAGTCAGGAAAATATCGCTAGAGCATTCTGTATCTTCGCCCATGCAGTGACACTATGTATTTATAAACAAGAAACGACGTGACCTATTTATTAGTGTATTTTTCTTGTACTTTCTCTTTTGATTGGTGTCGCAACGGGACACGCTTAGACTTGTACGACCAGTTGGGCTACTTGCTTGGAATTTTTGCAAGACTGGACAGACATTCAACCAGTGAAAGTCTATTAGATGCTGGTTAATATCGACCCCTGCATGATGATTTTTTTATGCTGTTGACAAGAGACGGAAGGGCATAGGGTTAAAACCTGTAATAGTTTGGTTAATTTCTGAATCAAGATTTGAAAAAATGTATGTTACGAGTTGCTGCCCTGTTGCAAGTTTAAAGAGATGTAAACTATTGTCTTGCAAATTTTACTTCTGCTAAAGAGTAAAAATCATTTCGAAACGTAGGTTTAAATTGTTCAATGTGAATAGGCAATGCAAACCGATGTACCAGTACAGACTATATAGTATATGGTCTCATTCCAGAATAATAACTTATAAAGCACCCACTATTTATCAGCTATTAATGAGAACAACAGGGGCCATTTTGTGCGTCTAGATGGTCTAAAAAGTAAAAAAAAAATGATTGGGTCGATTTAGTGTAACATTATATACAAGGGGTCTAACATTATATACAAGGGGTCTAACTACTCATTCGCAATTTTCACAGCCGATTCTAAATAACGCCCGGTTTTGGGCTGCCAAGATGGAATAACCACTAATGTTTGGTACGAACGTGAAGCTGGGACCTTGTACTTTTCAAATAATATAACTTTTGATACATTCCGACTAAGCCGTAGCCAGTGCAGACGCGAAATTCCTACAAAACACGCTGATTTTTCTTACTAGGATGTTAAGCCGCAACAACGTGACCTAGTTTCTACTTAGCCAGTAGAAAGGCACCAGATTGACCGAGGGATGGTGCTCTGCGTTCTCGCTAACGCTTATAGGACAAGCAAGATAACTGACATGCGGATTTTGTTATTGTGAAGGGAAGCGGGTCACGTAACTCGTAGTAGTCTGAAAGAGATTTAAATGAAAATTCACTTGCATTTCGGATCTGCATCAGTGTCTGTAAGTGCTTGAGAAGTAAACTATAGCTTTTTGTCTTATGTATTATTTGCAATCATTTTGTCACGAGGCATCGCAATTATGGCCCTTTTACAAGGGGGCCAAAGCGACAATTGATGTTTCGACTTCTAGTCCGAGTAAGAAAAATCAGCGTATTTTGTTGGAATTTCACATCGGCACTGGCTATGGCTTAGTCGGAATGTATCAAAAGTTATATATTCCCAGCTTCACGTTCGTACCAAACATTAGTGGTATTCCATCCTGGCTGTCCAAATCAGTGTGTTAATTCGAATCGGTCGTGAAATTTGCGAATGGCGTAGTTGGACCCCTTGTATATAACATAACACTAATTCGACCCAATCATTTCTTTTGACTTTTTAGACCATCTAGACCCAAGAAAGACCCCCCTGTGATGAGAATGCTTCATACTTTTAAGTAACAGATCTGCAAAAAGACTCCCTGCGTTAGGTCACCGACAGCGACTTGTCAGAAACAAATACCAAGACTTCAATCACTTTTTTAATCACACTCATATTTACATTAACCGAAGACCCTCTATCAGGTATCTCGTTACTGTTTCGCACATTACCTTGGGCTCTCAATATTGCAGATTTTCCTCGACCGGCAGTCTGACCCTTTCCTTGTACGCGTTTAAACATGGGTGCGTTCTTCAACATGTCAGGGAGAATCATGAACCTTATTTTACTGCCTCTGATATACACATTTTCTAGCTGCGCGACCCGTCCATCTCTGTATGTCACAGTGATATTTGCCATTTGGCAATTCATATTGTCCTCAGCCTCGACCAATTTTCCCCTGTATACTTCGCCGGTTGTTGTTTCGCATGTCACAATATGGCCTTCTGCTTCGTGCAGAACTTTAATTGGAACACCTATGGACATCTTGGAGGCAAACGATTCCTACCAGTAAGTTTCGCTAATAAAATATTATTTTCTTCACTGAGGATGCAATGGATTTCAACCCGGTTCAAATGGTTTCACGAACAATGGCGCCCAACGTTTGTTTTCGTCGAACAGGTGCTCGTAAGAATCGCTATACTGTGGAAAATATAAGTTGGATGCCATTATTCGGGATAGCACTTGTTGTCCGCTTGTTGTCTAATAGTGTTTTATCACATCAAATCAAGTAAAGGCAATTACAAAGTCGTTAGTGCAATGCAATAACTTTCATTAATTCTATGCACGGCTATTTTGCCTGAGCACATTGGTTACGAAACAGTTTTCGCCAGTGTCCTGTCTACCGAAAAGTTCGTTCCGGAAAATACGAGAAAGTTGTTGAATTTTATTCCCGCAAAAATTAGAAGGATGTCGGAAGAAGCTATGGATACAAGAGAAGCGACAGAAAAGTCAGCACCCAAACCAGAGAGTAGCTCGACCACAAATGAAGTTCCATGGTTTGTGAGATTTCTTAGTAGTAAAATACTTTAATTTTAATGTGGATGGACAGAACGGCCATCACCATGAACGTAATAATCCCGGGTCGTTTCGGACCCAATTCGTTTCGGCCACAATTAATGACCGAAGCGACCAAGGAATACGTGGAATATATCAGTGTTCGCGCTAGCCTTGAATTTTGCTGAGTACCAGGGACTCATTTCCTTTGACCCAGCTAATTATCGGACCCAGCTAATTATCGGCCTTAACTTGCATTCTCTGTTAAAACTTTAGAACATATAGTTGCTTCCCATCTTTCCTCTCACTTCAGTAATCACAGTATTCTCTTCGATCTCCAGCATGGCTTCAGAGAAAGACGCTCATGTGAAACGCAGCTCATTGAACTAACAGACAGTCTTATCAATAATATAGCATTAGTTAAACTATTTCACATCAGTGTACTCTAAATGATGATATCGATCTACTTTCGGTTTTAACGATATCCCGGCAGAGTACACAGGCGTTAAGACCGATTTAGGTTCGGACGTTCCTCAGTACACACTCAGTAGCCAGCAAATGATTTCTGTTTGCTGCTGGATTTTCTTCCAAAACAACATTTTTTTTAAATAAAGACATGCAGCAGTATAAATATATATATATTGTATCTACCTGACAAGAAAAATCCGAGGTCATTTAGTTTTTTGTTGCTTTTGATCCACTTAATCCGTTTCCTCGTAGCGCTTAACAGTAACCACTATATTGCACTCGTGTGTACACACTGGCATCGCGCGACAACAACAGTGTGGGTAGCAGTACGCGTTAATTTCAGACACGAATCGTATTGGGAGTTTACATTTCGTTCAAATCAAGTTACAATTAAGCAAATAATTTGGATCTATAGCAACGCATTATCTATTCACGATCCATGCTGTATTATAATCATTTCATTTTAAAATGGAAAAGTAGGGAAATTGAACTCGGAAAACTTGTAATAGATAACACTTTTTGTAGATTTGCATAAATAACGGTAACATTCCATGATATGAACTACTTGTCCGACTGTATGCGTGTATAACCGTTTAGTCTATGAATATTTATATAATAAAATAATGACTCCCTGGATATTAATTATAATTATAATTATCACATTGGCACGTTAAATATTGCCCATGACAGGAACTGCAGCATGATATAATCATAATTCTTTTATTTCATAGACAAACGGAGCAGACGCTGATAAGACAGACGGATCCTACAGGGGACGTCTGATCTGGGTCTACACTGTTTGCAAAGTCGTAGAAAGGGGTATTTATGGACTAAAGGGTTAAACCTTCTCCCGTTAACCCTTCATATAAACATGTTTTTACGCATCTGCAAACAGTAGACCCAGACCAGACGGCTCCAATTTGAGCCGTCTGATCATGGTTTGCTCTCTTTGCTAATAGAATTTCAAAGATCTGTTTCTTGACTACTATTTTCCACTTCCACACTTCATAATTCTTTTTTTAAGTCCATGAATATTCATTGGTTATTGAAATTTGGAATCATCACAGACCAGGGAAAGGGCTAAGTGTTAGCTGACTGGCAGTTGCAAATAGCTTGGATGCAGGTGAGACGCTATGTAGCTCGACGTCTTATCCAACTTGTTTGACACCCAGTCAATAGTTTCTCAAAAGCTTCATTGATGGTCCAAATTTTAGGAGAGCTTTTTTTCTTTTACAGCGGGGGAAGTGTTAGAAATTCACAATTTCTTATTATAGAGAAATTGCGAGGCACTTGAAATTGTCGTAACTATACCGCAAAAATGGACAAAAAACTCAAACTTGAAACAAGTATAGATCCGGGGCACAGAGGCGGCAAATAATCATGTTAATATTAAAACATCCGTTTTTACACACTCATCGTGGTTTTGAGAAGAAAGGGAACAAAAATAATTAGTGAAAATTATGAGATAGGACCAAATTCAAACGTGTATTATAACGTCAATATCCTTGACACTTACTTCATCCGGAAAGCTACATTGCTTACATGTGTGGCATCGGTCTCAAAATTAGTTTTGATATTCTGTTTTTGCTTTGGGAGTGAAATGACTGTGTAGAGAGGAAGACATGGTTTTATTTGCGAAAACATTTAAACCGGAACATCTCAAAACATGTTTTAAGGAAGTTTCCTTAAAGTGTTAAAAAATTCAGGGAAGAAAACTGAACTCTTTCAAAAAATCAAGTTCATAAATACAGTTAGGCAAAACATTGAAAACAGTATTGACTCATGCACTTTTGCATGATATTGCGTGTCTATAAGGGAAAAGATTAACTCTCTTTCAGTGGGCAATTAAATTGCAGCTGGCTCTTCAGTCCTTTCCCGCTATGCCATGCTTATTAACAAACTGACGACTCGCAGTTAATGGGAGTGATAGGAGCACTTCTTTATTCATTGAGAAACTGCCTCTGAGAGAATACTTTCATTTATATTATGGTCACGTGATTTCATCATGTGGCTGATATTTTTATATTCGTGCACCATTCTTAATCTATATTTTTAGGATTTTTTTTGCACATACTAAACCATAGCTAATGTTACCATGAAGTACTGTGTATTTACTTCTTGATGTTACGGAACATTTTCATGTCAGAAATAGTATACCATGGTTGTTTTCGGAAGTCATGTTTTTAAACGCCGTTAAGTTTGTATCCATCGAATGCAGGTCAATAAATTGCACTTGTCTGCTATGCGGAACTAGGCAGGTTTACCATGTGTCCGATGGAAAGAAATCAAATAATATGTAAACTGTTGAACAGTATGTTTTCTGATTTATTCGTCGTGGTAAACCATTCTCTGGAGTACTGGAGCAATCAGCTGGAATTTAAATTCGTCAGACTAAACGTTTAATTGTCAACCCGTACCCATGCAAAGTTTCGTCAACGCAAATGATCGTTTGTTTTACTACATGTCATATTGCTTAGATACTAATCAGACATCCAGTTATACGATGTATCTTCATCCATGTTTTCGCGTCCATGCTGTCATTATCAGCATATAGGTTAAAACTGCATGCATTTACACTTTGCGATCTTGATAAAGTCAGACGTCGTTGGTCAATACATGTACAAGTATGTTCCTTCTGTCTGCAAATAAAGATCAACTTATATTTACAATTTTAAACTGAAATCGAGTGTATTCGTTAAATGTTTTGTTCATCAATCTTTTATATGCATCTTATATCTGTAAACATGTTTGTTCGTTTGTGTTTATTAACGCCCGTTTCTGCTCACTATGGGCTAATTGGACGCCCCAGAGAGAAGTGAGAGGAGACAGAGAAACCCGGACGCGTTGCCCTAAACTACTGTAAACATGAATTGAGAGAATATAGATGGCGGTGTTTCCATTCTAGTGTATATCTGCTGTCTTATCCAGCTCTGCTCTGTATATTTTCTTACGATTCAAGTTCACCGTGTTTGCATATATACATGTAAATCAACCGTGTTTTGCATATATGAAACAGTCCGACAGAGCTTCCTTTGGTTAATTTCGTAAAGCTGTACACTGCTTATACAATTTGAAGAACAAAATAACTTCAAAATCGTAATCTATGTAACTTGAAACTAACTTCACACTAAAGAACTTAGCTAGGAAATGGTTGTTTGTACAAAAAAACCAGAGTTATATAGCTCGGGAATAACAGAAACTTGTCCGTCAGACACGGAATTTGTAAATATCCATTATGTCTTCCATAAGAACTCGATGTATATGCATTTAAAGTATCTCGCAATATACTTTTTACTCTCTCAACTGACATACATTAGCTGTTTGTTAAACTTAATTAATATCCATAGCGTTGTTTCGAAATTTATCGGACATTAGCCAAACGTATCTGTTGTAATTGACAAAGTTTTCCGGCTCTTAAAAAGACGGCGGTTTTCTAAGAATTTAGCAGTATTCGTATACCGATAGTATTTATCTGAATATATACATGTATATAATTTATAACTGTTAAAATTGGCTATAGACATTATTTTAATGACGTGAATATGTGTGCAACTTTTGGTGTTGAATGATTTATACAAAAATGGACAGAATATGACGTTAAATACACGATCATCAGTTAACAAGTTCTTCTCGCGGAATGGCTAAATTAGTTAAAACAAGTAACCGCCAAATTTTATAGAACTAGACCAGTCGCAAAATGCTTCACATGACATATTTTAATCACTTTAACTGCTGAAAGTCGGTGTCTGCGCAAATTCTGACCTACAAGTTTACTTACTTCTGGTTCGTTTTAAAAACTATTGACCCATTTCAAACAGCTGGGCTAATATTGAGATGACGAATTATGCTGCGTCTCATCTAGCTGTCATCTATTAGCAAATGCCAGTCAGTTCGTACTAAAGATGCAAAGAAATAATACCAGGTTTTTTAGGAATGAAATAAAATATTGCTACTGTAAAGAGCTTCAAAATAAAGATCAGACGCTACGTCGATGATTCAGCTGACTTGGGTCTATACTGCTTTCAAAGTATGTACACATTTTTCTTTCATGGATCTACACATACTACATATACATTTCATGATGAAACTATCATCGTCATGCTTTTCAACATATTTATTGCTGTACTATTAAAATCCATGCAGCGAAATCATCAAAGTACACATTCAATACAGTGGATATCTACGGTGGTTTACAGCGCATGCGCAGAAATTCAAACTGAAGTACCGTAAACATGTCAACATCACCGGTAGTCTGCTGCATGACTATCTTTAGTGGAACGGCGATTTATGAGCGTATCTGAGGTCAGTTGTTGTTTGAATGATGTAATTACAACAAATATGTAGATTTACATTGAAAATTAAGTTCAATATGACCCAATTGTAAATTAGAAAATTAACGATTTCCACCCCGTATTTGACGTATTGCCATGAGACTGTAAGACGGCACCTGTCACAAAATTAGCATGCTGTCTTACGGGTCATTAATGAGACTACAGGTAAACAGACAGATCTTATACTGCTAGATAGATTTCAGCAAAGCTTTTGACAAAGTAAACCATCTTAAACTACTCTATACTCTTCAAAATAATGGTGTCTCTCCACAAATCTTAAACTGGATACGTTCATTCTTAACTGGCAGAACTCAAACTGTTGTGATGGATGATGTCCACTCCAATAAAGTCTCTGTAAATTCTGGTGTTCCTCAAGGCTCTGTCCTTGGTCCCCTCTGCTTCCTTCTTTAAATCAATGAGCTTCCTTCCTCAGTCTCTAGATCTCAAATTCGACTCTTTGCTGATGATACAGCGTTCTACATCACCATTGACTCCCCCTCCGACTCCCAATCATTACAGGAAGATCTCAATAACATGCAGATCTGGGAGAAGGAGTGGGACATGGAGTTTAACCCCTCTAAATGTCAAGTACTCCATATTACTAAAAACAAAAACGTGATAAAAAACAAGTATTTTCTCCATGGCCAAGCTTTAACATCCGTCCCTAATGCAAAATATCTTGGCCTAGATCTATCTATAGACTTAAGTTTCAATACACACATCACAAGAATAACATCAAACGCAAACAAAACCTTAGGATTCATTAAAAGAAATATCACTACAAAAAATGAGAACGTAAAACAACTTGCATACAAATCTTTGGTCCGGCCCCAGTTGGAATATGCCTCAACAGTTTGGCACCCCTATACACAAAGCAATATTCATAAAGTTGAAATGGTCCAGAGGCGAGCGTTACGATGGGTTAAACGTGATTATTCTCCATTGTCATCAGTAACTGCCATGCAGAAAGATCTTGGCTGGCAATCTCTCGAACACCGTAGACTTGACTTCCGCCTTATTATGTTCTTTAAGATTTACCATAACTTAGTATCCACGAGTCTCCCACCTTACATTGTAAAACCACTTACATCAACTAGACATATGCACCCTCTCTAACTTAGAAAATTACAGGTTACATCAGACTACCGCAAATTCTCATTCTTTCCCCATTGTATTACCCTTTGGAACCAGCTTCCCTGTAACATCGTAACCCTGCCTGACCTTGACCAATTCAGGCAGGCAGTGGTGAGGATACAGTATTAGTTACATACTAGTGTTTTTACTTTTAATCTTTCTCACATCTCACTAATATGCTAATATTTTATCTATGACTTGAACCTTGATCATGTCTATCACTGACCTGAAAATACTCATTACCAGGTTCTTATCCCTATCACCTTTTGCTACTAACAGTTCCGACGTGCACCTTTTCCTGCCTATAACACTCGAGAGAGGGGTTGGCAGTACACAGAGATAGATAGATAGATAGAAAAAATAGAGTCCCAGTTGAGTTCCGCAGGGGTTTTTCACCTTCTATAACAGAGGCCTGTAAAAGGCCCCTTCCCAATTGAAAATTACTTTAAAATCATGCAGTTTTCCCAAGAATCCAAACTTACAGCAGCTTTTTTGTTTCCCAAATCAGCAATTTTAGCGATAATTCTTCCCAAAATCAGCAGGCTAAGGCCCCTTCCCAATTAAGAGAGAAATAGCCCTGTCCCGCTTTTTTCTTAAATTAAATATGCATCTTATATTGAAAATGCTATAAATTAGCATGGGTCCCCACGGTACCGGTGTACTTAATGAACTCAACACTCATCCAAAGAAAATATAATTTAACTGAAAAAAATCAATAAGCCTTTCCTTCACTTGTCTCTAATCTTTCAAATTGTCTCAAGTACAATATTATTTCATTTATATTACTAAGTCTGAGAACTATCAAAATAAAGCGATCTCATTGAATGAAGTAACTCCATGTAACCAGTGCAATGGTAAAAATTGTCGTAGTACGGAAAGTCGTGTTCACACTGCTTTAAATGTACCATTTTCACATAGGCTCAAAGTCATACATAACATATTATAACCGTTAATCTTTTGTTCAAGTTCCGAAAAGTTCAATCTAACAGGAAAATTAACTAACAGTATCACAATATTTCAGAATGGAAATTAACTGTTTTTACAGTGTTGGCACTTTAACTCACCACTTCTACGCATGCCACGGACTCTAGAACACGTTCTCATGAACATGAAATTGCTCCATTGTAGCGTGAAAAATAATTTCACATTAGAACAGCAGAAGTTACTAGTGCTTGACAAAGTCAGACCTGTTTACTGCTACGTTTTGGCCGTAGTTTCTACGTTTTGGCATGGAAAACTACGCACTACGATTTAAGAACGAAATTGCTACGGATCTGTTCAATTTGGGAATTTTCTTCCTTTTTTGCACTTTTCCAATATTAAAGTACCTTTCCGCTCAATACAAACATGTATAAGTTATTTGAACACTCTATCATTAATCAATTTATTGTGAAAATGTCGCAAAATCATCTTTTTCGGCATTAAAAGCGTCATTGGTTACCTGTGACGTAAATATAGGACGTGGTTAATAAATATTATCCAATCAGCGAGCAGCTTTCCCGTTTCTCCTTACATACATGTGATAACATGCTGAGGCATGTCGGGTAGATTTAGGAAATTTGTCAGGTAGATTTGACTTTTGTCAGGTAGATTTTACTGACGCGACAAAGTAGGAAAAAAAAATTGCTTGATACAAATACTTATGTTTGTTATACTTTTTATACGCCCACCTAATAAAGGTGGTCGTATAATGTCGTGGCCCTGTCCGTCCGTCCGTTCGTTCGTCCCTCAACATTTTGTTTGTCCGCTGTTTTCTGGGAAAACTATTTGACAGATATTAATGAACCTTCACACAAATGTTTAATGCATCAAGATCTGAAGTTGAGTTGATTCTGAGGTTCATTTGATTTTTCATTTCAGAGTTATGGCCCTTGTCTTTAAAAAATATGCAAATAGTTTGTCCGCTGTTTTCGGGGAAAATTATTTGAGAGATATTAGTGAAACTTCATACAAATGTTTAATGCATCAAGATCTGAAGCTGAGTCGATTCTGAGGTTCATTTGATTTGTCGTTTTGGAGTTATGGCCATTTTACTTAAAAAATAATGCAAGTACATGCAAATAGTTTGTCCGCTGTTTTTTGGGAAAACTATATGAGAGATATTAATGAAACTTCACACAAATGTTTAATGCATCAAGATCTGAAGCTGATTTGATTCTGAGGTTCATTTGATTTTTATGCCCCCAAAGGCGGGCATATAGTAATCGCATTGTCCGTCCTTCCGTCTGTCCGCACTCACCAATGGGTAGTTATGTGACTTTTTATGCCCCCAAAGCTAGGCTTTGGCGGCATATAGTGATCGCACCGTGCGTGTGTGTGTGTGTGTGTGGGTGGGTGGGTGTGTGTGGGTGTGTGTACATTTTGTCCGGAGTATATTTCCTTTGTCACATCAGCTACGGATACCAAATTTGGTGTGTGAGTTCATCTTGGGATGGGGGAGTGTCGCGTACCATTTTCATGTCACTGTGACCTTGACCTTGACCGTTGACCTTGATTTTACAAAAAGCTTGTCCGGAGCATATCTCCTTTACCTTACCAGCTACAGATTCCAAATTTGGTGTGTGAGTTCATCTTGGGATGGCGGAGTGTCGCGTACTATTTCCAGGTCACTGACCTTGACCTTGACCTTTGACCTCGATTTTAAAAAAAGCTTATGCCTTACCAGCTACAAAAAGCTTGTCCGGAGTATATCTCCTATACCTTACCAGCTAAGGATTCCAAATTTGGTGTGTGAGTTCATCTTGGGATGGAGGAGTGTCGCGTACCATTTTCAGATCACTGTGACCTTGACCATGACCTTTGACCGATTTTACAAAACGCTTGTCCAGAGCATATCTCCTTTACCTTACCAGCTACAGATTCCAAATTTGCTGTGTGAGTTCATCTTGGGATGGCGGAGTGTCGCGTACCATTTCCAGGTCACTGTGACCTTGACCTTGACCTTTGACCTCAATTTCAAAAACCGCTTATACCTTACCAGCTACAAAAAGCTTGTCCGGAGTATATCTCCTATACCTTACCAGCTAAGGATTCCAAATTTGGTGTGTGAGTTCATCTTGGGATGGAGGAGTGTCGCGTACCATTTTCAGATCACTGTGACCTTGACCATGACCTTTGACCGATTTTACAAAAAGCTTGTCCGGAGCATATCTCCTTTACTTTACCAGCTACAGATTCCAAATTTGGTGTGTGAGTTCATCTTGGGATGGCGGAGTGTCATGTACCATTTCCAGGTCACTATGACCTTAGCCTTGACCTTGACCTTGACCGATTTTACAAAAAGCTTGTCCAGAGCATATCTCCTATACCTTACCAGATACGGATTCCAAATTTGGTGTGTGAGATCACCTTCAGATGGCGGAGTGTTGCGTACCATTTTCAGGTCACTGTGACCTTGACCTTGACCTTTGACCTCGATTTTACAAAAAAAGGTCCAGAGAATATCTCCTATACCTTACCAGCTACGGATTCCAAATTTAATGTGTGAGTTTATCTTGGGATGGCGGTGTGTCGCGTACCATTTTCATGTCACTGTGACCTTGACCTTTGACCTAGATTTTACACAAAGCTTGTACGGAGCATTTCTCCTATACCTTACCAGCTACGGATTCCAAATTTGGTTTGTGAGTTCATCTTAGGATCGCGGAGAGTCGTGTACCATTTTCAGATCACTGACCTTGACCTTGACCTTTTACCTCGATTTTAAAAAAAGCTTATGCCTTACCAGCTACAAAAAGCTTGTCCGGAGTATATCTCCTATACCTTACCAGCTAAGGATTCCAAATTTGGTGTGTGAGTTCATCTTGGGATGGAGGAGTGTCGCGTACCATTTTCAGATCACTGTGACCTTGACCATGACCTTTGACCGATTTTACAAAACGCTTGTCCGGAGCATATCTCCTTTACCTTACCAGCTACAGATTCCAAATTTGCTGTGTGAGTTCATCTTGGGATGGCGGAGTGTCGCGTACCATTTCCAGGTCACTGTGACCTTGACCTTGACCTTTGACCTCAATTTTAAAAACCGCTTATACCTTACCAGCTACAAAAAGCTTGTCCGGAGTATATTATCTCCTATACCTTACCAGCTAAGGATTCCAAATTTGGTGTGTGAGTTCATCTTGGGATGGAGGAGTGTCGCGTACCATTTTCAGATCACTGTGACCTTGACCATGACCTTTGACCGATTTTACAAAAAGCTTGTCCGGAGCATATCTCCTTTACTTTACCAGCTACAGATTCCAAATTTGGTGTGTGAGTTCATCTTGGGATGGCGGAGTGTCATGTACCATTTCCAGGTCACTATGACCTTAACCTTGACCTTGACCGATTTTACAAAAAGCTTGTCCAGAGCATATCTCCTATACCTTACTAGATACGGATTCCAAATTTGGTGTGTGAGATCACCTTCAGATGGCGGAGTGTTGCGTACCATTTTCAGGTCACTGTGACCTTGACCTTTGACCTCGATTTTACAAAAAAGGTTGTCCAGAGAATATCTCCTATACCTTACCAGCTACGGATTCCAAATTTAATGTGTGAGTTTATCTTGGGATGGCGGTGTGTCGCGTACCATTTTCATGTCACTGTGACCTTGACCATTGACCTAGATTTTACACAAAGCTTGTACGGAGCATTTCTCTTATACCTTACCAGCTACGGATTCCAAATTTGGTTTGTGAGTTCATCTTAGGATCGCGGAGAGTCGTGTACCATTTTCAGATCACTGACCTTGACCTTTGACCTCAATTTTACAGTCTGGAGCATATCTCCTATATCTTACCAGATACAAAAAGCTTGTCCAGAGCATATCTCCTATACCTTAAACGTTGACAATCAACCCAGGGTCCTTTTTAACGTTGAGAATGACTTAGGGTCCTTTTTAACTAAGTTTTGACGCTTGGCTCTTTTCTTAGCTATCATAATCGTCAAAGGTTCTGTTTCTAATGTTAAGAACTGACTCCTGTGTCTTTTTTAACAGCATCAAAATTTCATGTTACACCTGCATTACATTGTATTGTTTTTCCGCCAAAATGCATTTCGGTGTCAAACACTTTGGGGGCATTTGTCACCCGTGACGACTCTCTTGTTCTAACTAGTCGCACAAGTAAAATCATTAACCTGGCCATCTCTTGTGACATTAACCTGGCCATTTCTTGTGACATTAACCTGGCCAGGTGTGGGACATAGGGTTAGGGTTAGCTTCCAGATCATTGTATTCCAAAGTTAGAGCCAAA
This sequence comes from Azorinus chamasolen, assembly GCA_963576725.1. NCBI lineage: Eukaryota > Metazoa > Mollusca > Bivalvia > Cardiida > Solecurtidae > Azorinus > Azorinus chamasolen. The sequence continues at coordinate 89,001,913 of OY755240.1, read as the reverse complement.
AATAGTTTTACTTGTGGGACTAGTCCCACAAGAAAAGATCAAAGGAAAAAGTCACACAACTACCCATTTGTTAGGACGTCCGTCCATCTGTCCTTCCATCCCAAATTCGTGTCCCTTCTGTAACTTCTTTATATATCAATGGATTTCAATATGATTTGGCACAAATGTTCACCAGACAAAGATAATGTGTCGCTTTCAACTCCCTAGTCCATGGGTCAAAGGTCAAGGTCACAGGGTACAATTACTTTGTCATAAATATCGTGTCCGGTCTGTAACTTCTTTATCTATCAATGTATTTCAGTATAACTTGGCACAAATGTTCACCACACAAAGACAATGTGTCGCGTTCAACTCCCAGGTCCATGGGTCAAAGGTCAAGGTCACAGGGTAAAATAACTTTGTAACAAATTTCGTGTCCGGTCTGTAACTTCTTTATCTATCAATGGATTTCAATATAACTTGGCACAAATGTTCACCACACAAAGACGATGTGTCGCTTTCAACTCCCAGGTCCATAGGTCAAAGGTCAAGGTCACAGGGTACAATTACTTTGTCACAAATTTCGTGTCCGGTCTGTAACTTCTTTATCTATCAATGGATTTCAATATGATTTGGCACAAATGTTCACCAGACAAAGATAATGTGTCGCTTTCAACTCCCTAGTCCATGGGTCAAAGGCCAAGGTCACAGAATACAATTACTTTGTCACAAATTTCGTGTCCGGTCTGTAACATTTTTATCTATCAATACATTGATTTCAATATAACTTGGCACAGATGTTCACCAGACAAAGACGATGTGTTCTCAGCTCCCTGGTCCATATGTCAAAGGTCAAGGTCACAGGGTATAATTACTTATTCATCTGTGAATGGATTTCAAAGGAACCAGGCACAAATGTTCACCACACAAAGACGATGTGTCAACTCCCTGGTTCATGGGTCAAAGGTCAAGGTCACAGGGTACAATGTTTGGGGGCATTTGTCACGTGACTGTGACATCTCTTGTTCATTTCAGAGTTATGGCCCTTGTCCTTAAAAAATATGCAAATAGTTTGTCCGCTGTTTTCTGGGAAAGCTATTTTCGAGATATTAATGAAACTTCACACAAATGTTAAATGCATCAAGATCTGAAGCTGAGTCAATTCTAAGGTTCATTTGATTTGTGGTTACAGAGTTATGGCCCATGTATTTAAAAAATAATGCAAATACATTCAAATAGATTGTCCGCTGTTTTCTAGGAAAATTGTTCGGGAGACATTAATGAAACTTTGCACAAATGTTTAATGCATCAAGATCTGAAACTGAATTGATTCTGAGGATCATTTGATTTTTCGTTTTTGCGTTATGGCCCTTGTCCTTCAAAAATAATGCAAATACAGTCATGCAAATAGTTTGTCCGCTGTTTTCTGGGAAAACGATTTGAGAGATATAAATGAAACTACACAAAAATGTTTAATGCATCAAGATCTGATGCTGAGTCCATTTTGAGGTTTATTTGATTTGTCGTTTCGGGGTTATGGCCCTTTTACTTAAAAAATAATGCAAATATATGCATATAGTTTGTCCGCTGTTTTCTGGAAAAACTGTTTGACAGATATTAATGAAACCTTATACACATGTTAAGTGCATCAAGACCTGAAGCTAAGTCGATTCTGAGGATCATTTGATTTGTTGTTTAGGAGTTATGGCCCTTGCACTTAAAAGAATAATGCAAATCTATGCAAATATGAGTATGGCCATAACTTTTTCATTTGAAATGATATTTACTTCAATTTTTTTTATACAGTTAAACCTTAATGTGAATTTTCACATATATTGCGGGATTTTGATATGTCATTTTATTCTAAAGTTATGGTCCTTGAACTTTGTGTGTTCGTTGCTTTGTTTGTCGGTCAACTTTTAGTTTTAGTCTGTTGTTTTCTGGGAAAACTATTAAAATGATATAAATGAAACTTAACACAAATGTTTTAAGCAACAAAATTTGAAACTGAGTTTATTTTGAGGTTCATTCAGTTTGTCTTTACAGAGTTTTGACTGTTGCAAAAATCTGCAAAAATGAGGATTAGCTGTAACTTTTTTATTTAATAAGATATTCACTTCATTGTTTTAAAAAATAGTATCACGTTAATATGGAAATCAAGATCTGAAGCACAGATTAGAAAATGTCAACACTTATAAGGCATGTTGAATCAGAGAAAGTTTGCAAGTGGGCGTATTATGTACCGTATGTGGTACTCTTGTTCACATTATCATTCATACTTTACCATAAATGCAGGCTGAAAGTGGCATACCATTATAAATCTTATATTATACCCTTTCCCTCATATAAACACTTTTTTCACGCATAAATTTGCAAAGAGAATAGACCCAGATCAGATGGCTCCTACAGGAGCTGTCTGGTCAGGGTCTGCTCTGTTTGCTTATGATATAGGAATGATTCTACACTTTCTGGTTTGGACAAAAAGTACAATGTGGTGTTAAAATCCCCATTAACCATTTCCTTCTTATAAACAAGTTTTCATGCATTTGCAAACAGAGTAGACCCAGATCAGACAGCTCCTATATAGGAGCCATCTGATCAGGGTCTGCCCTGTTTGCTTTTGGAATTTTAAAAATGTTTCTGTACTTTCTAAAATGGCAATAAAGTTACAATCTCCATATTTCTTAATATAACTACTTTGTTTATGAATATTCAGTAGGGACTTGAATTTGGAATGAAAATGGAACAGGGAAAGGGTTAAAAACAAATACTAATAAGTGGCATGCAGTAATAATTCTAGATTTTTTTCATGGGTCAAAAGTAACTTAAAAATCAATAGGTCTCAACTCTCAAGCCCAAAACACTGGGTTCCTTATTAAATAATGTCATGAAAAAAAATCAATATTTATTAGTTTTATCATATAATGAAAAAGAAATTCTATTTTACTTTATTTTATAATAACATTTTTAATTTATTTATTTTTTTGCTTATTTTGTAGCCTTTATTTAGCTATACTCCCAATGACAACCTTTACTCAGTTCAAGTCAGTTAAACCTTTACTCAGTTCAAATTATTTACTGCTAACATTGAGCAGTCACAGAAATGTTTTAGCCTGTATCTACAATTGTCGCGAAAACTGATGACATTTCAACTTTATATAGTTATTATTTTTTGAAGAGTTTGCAATGGTAGATAATATTTCAGGGTGTTTTCAATTACTTCTTTAATGTCCTTACCACTAATTATATTAATGAACAAGAGTACCGCATACGGTACATAATACGCCCACTTGCAAACTTTCTCCAATTCAACATGCCTTATAAGTGTTGACATTTTCTAATCTGTGCTTCAGATCTTGATTTCCATATTAAGGTGGTACTATTTTTTTAAAAAATGAAGTGAATATCTTATTAAATAAAAAAGTTACAGCTAATCCTCATTTTTGCAGATTTTTGTAAAGTGCAACGGCCATAACTCTGTAAAGACAAACTGAATGAACCTCAAAATAAACTCAGCTTCAAATTTTGTTGCTTAAAACATTTGTGTTAAGTTGTTAAGTTTCATTTATATCAACCGACAAACTAAAAATTTACCGACTGAGAAAGCAACAAACACACAAAGTTCAAGGACCATAACATTAGAATAAAATGACATATCAAAACCCCCGCAATATATGTGAAAATTCACATTAAGGTTTAACCATATAAAAAAAATTGAAGCAAATATCATTTTAAATGAAAAAGTTATGGCCATCCTCATATTTGCATAGATTTGCATTATTATTTTTAAGTGCAAGGGCCATAACTCCGAAACATTTAATCAAATGATCCTATGACTCGACTTAGCTTTAGGTCTAGATGCATTAAACATGTGTATGAAGTTTCAAAAATATCTGTCAAATAGTTTTCCCAGAAAACAGCGGACAAACTATTTGCATATTTTTCAAGGACAAGGGCCATAACTCTGAAATGAAAAACCAAATGAACCTCAGAATCAACCCAGCTTCAGATCTTGATGCATTAAACATTTGTGTGAAGTTTCATTAATATCTGTCATATAGTTTTCCCAGAAAACAGCGGACAAACTATTTGCATGTATTTGCATTATTTTTTAAGTAAAAGGGCCATAACTCCGAAACGACAAATCAAATGAGCCTCAGAATCGACTTAGCTTCAGACCTTGATGCATTAAACATTTGTGTGAAGTTTCATTAATATCTCTCAAATAATTTTTCCAGAAAACAGCGGACTAACTATTTGCATATTTTTAAGTAAAAGGGCCATAACTCCGAAACGACAAATCAAATGAACCTCAGAATCGACTCAGCTTCAGATCTTGATGCATTAAACATTTGTGTGAAGTTTCATTAATATCTCTCAAATAGTTTTCCCAGAAAACAGCAGACAAACTATTTGCATATTTTTTAAGGACAAGGGCCATAACTCTGAAATGAAAAATCAAATGAACCTCAGAATCAACTCAGCTTCAGATCTTCATGCATTTAACATTTGTGTGAAGTTTCATTAATATCTGTCTAATAGTTTTCCCAGAAAACAGCGGACAAACAAAATGTTGACGGACGAACGAACGAACAAACGAACGAACGAACGGACGGACGGACGGACAGGGCCACGACAATATACGACCACCTTTATTAGGTGGGCGTATAAAAAGTAATTTTGTGTACAGATCAAATGCATGATTATCAGTCCAAACAGTGTTATTTTCGAAGTGTTTCGACTCATTGCAACAACGAGGCCAAGCACAACTATCTTTGACAAGGAAACAGGGAAGCATTTCTATGTCTTATGACTTAATTATGAGAATATAATTCCTATTATAGGGTCATGACACTCCCATGTCGCCTCGCTTGAGTAATAAACCTGCTGCATGTGATATTTATGATAGATGTTTGCATTTTGACACGACTGGTTCCCGAACAATTTATTTGGTAAAGTCCAGTAGAGTGAAAACCGGAACCACCACATGATTATGTAATTTGGGTGTTCTCCATGGTCTCCACAGGGGATTCCCTTGATTGGTCCCTACCAAAACAGACCAAGCGTGGATCACAGCATGATAGCAAGCTAAAGGTGGTCTGTGTGTGTACAGAACTAACAGATAAACTCCGCCAGGGAGGAAAATGTATGTCTCTAAAAAAAATTGCCTCGCAAACTTTCAAAAACAGTAGATTTGCATACCGTTCCGGAAGAACGGTAAACCACCACTGAAAACGGTAGAATTCACCTACCGTCGGTATTTATCACATGTATGTCCTTATGAGATCCTGCAAAGCACATGGCGACTAATAGCGGCGGAAAAAATTGAACCATCAATACATGTATTTCAATAAAATAATGATATTATAGGATGCACTCGATGAACATAATCATTAGTTGGGCATCCAACTGAGGAAAATGTGTCGAGCAGGGTTGGCAAAATGCCGGCATTTATGAGTATTTACCGTGCCGGCAGTAAATACCGGTAAATACCGGGATTTACTGGCGTTTACTGGCATTTACTGGTATTTTGAATTTTCCAGGGGCTTAGCACATATTTAAACCATCCTAATGTGCTTTAATAGTTCTCTAATCATACATACAAGTTTTGCCTTATGTACTTGCAGTGTAAACAACCCAAAAAATAAAATAAAAGGTGTAATTAGGGCCCTGCTTGGAAATGCAGGAGCCCTATAGGAATCACAATTTCTGTCCATCCGTTAACACTTTTGATGTGACATGATAACTCAAACAGTACTTCACATATTGGTTTCATATTAAAGCATATGCTTAGTATCATCAGAGGAAGACGCCTATAGTTTTTGGGTTGAATCTGATCACTATGTCTAGAGTTATCTGCCCTTGATTACAGGGCTGTCTCTCTCTCTCTCTTTCTGAGACTGAGTCAGTTTTCTAGTTTAAGCTGAATTTTGAATGAACCAAGTTTCATGAAAATCAAAATCAGTCAGTTGTAGAAGACTGAGTAACAGATAAGAGAAACAATACTGGCCACCTAACCCACTGCAAATTACTGTCAGATCAGCTCTCAAAACAACAGTTTTGACACCTCTGCTGGCCACTATGGTAATTGTTGTAAAAACATACACACTTTTCATTTAAGAGATACACACAATGAACCATGAAGTCTCAAACACAATATAGACAATTTGGAGGGGGCAATGATTCAGATTAAACCAATCAAACTGCAGTATCAGACAAAGGAGTTAGTCTGTTGTACTGATGATTTTAACACATTATACCAGCAGAATCATGCCATTATTTAAATTTAGAGCTATACAGGGGTTTTCTGTAAACCAGATGAAACTCCTAGATATTAAGATATATAAGCTATCTGATGAGTACCCTTGTCAGGCATGAAACAGTTTAAACCCTCAGTAAAATGATGGTTAGAAATCAATAAATAAACTTATCAATATTCCACTAACCAGCAATTTATAAAAACAATAAACTTTAAAGAAATAATATATATTCCACCTTTTCTGGAGTATTTGCCAGTAAATGCCAGTATTGGCCATTTTGGGAGAATGTAGGTAAAAATGCAACAGGTAAAAATGCCACAGGTAAAAATGCCACAGGTAAAGTGGTAAAAATGCCTTAGGTAATAATGCCTTAGGTAAAAATGCCATAGGTAAAAATGCCACAGTTAAAAAATAAAATAATAACAAATGTTTTTAAATTTATAAAAGGAAAACTGTATAATTTGAAAAAATGTAAAACCATTTAAATATGTTCAAAATTAAAAATATTTATTATTACTTTCTGGCATTTGACGGGTTGTGTCTGGGTCTGCTCTGTTTAAAAATGCCACAGTTATAAAAAAAAATTAATAACAAATATTTTTGAATTTATAAAAGGAAAACTATATTTTGAAAAAATATGTTATAATATCATTTCATAATCAATTTTGGTGGTGTCTGGGTCTACTCTGTTTAAATAAGTGTAGGAAAACTCATAAGAAACAGGTAGGTAAGGTTTCAATATCTATTTTTTAATGAGCAGTATCTATATAGCACATGTAGTTGATAATGCAGCATATCATATAATCCAACGGTTTAACCCTTTCCTCCAAACAAACAGAGCAGATCCTGATCAGACGGCTCCTATATAATATGGGTCTACGTTGTTTTTGCATTACTTTTGATTTGCAGTAATTTTTAATAGGGGCCTTCTAATCTGGATCTACTCTGTTTTTGCATTACTTGTGATTTGCAACAATAATGAAACAGATCTATTAAATTCCAGTTACAAACAGAGCAGATCCTGATCAGACAGCTCCTATAGGAGCCTTCTAATCTGGATCTAATCTATTTTGCATTACTTGTGATTTGTTTTTTATCTTCAGTATGTTACAATACATAATACTATCTTTTGAAACAATAATGAAATGCAGAAACAGATCTATCAAATTCCAGTAACAAACAGAGTAGACCCAGATAAGACTGTTCCTATAGGGGTCTTCTAATCTGGGTCTACTCTGAGTGCTTTGCATTACTTGTGATTTTTTTCTTTTATATTTTGTATGTTGCAATACATAATACTATCTTTTGAAACAATAATGAAATAGATCTATCAAATTCCAGTAACAAACAGAGTAGACCCAGATCAGACGGTTCCTATAGGAGTCTTCTAATCTGGATCTACTCTGTTTTGCATTACTTGTGATTTGTTTTTTATCTTCAGTATGTTTAAATATTTTGAAATTTGGTCCAAAATAAAAAACTGATTTTTCATACAATTATTTACAAAAAATTAGACCAAGACACCACCAAAATTGATAATGAAATGATATTACAACATATTTTTTCAAATTATACAGTATTCCTTTTATAAATTTAAAAATATTTATATCTTAAAAAACTATTTTTTTTAACTGTGGCATTTTTACCTATGGCATTTTTACCTCTGGCATTATTACCTAAGGCATTTTTACCACTTTACCTGTGGCATTTTTACCTAAGGCATTTTTACCTATGGCATATTTACCTAAGGCATTTTTACCTGTGGCATTTTTACCGCACACCATTTTGGGAGTATTTACCGGACCGGTAAATACCGGTATTTACCAGCGGTATTTACCGCCCCGGTATTTACCGCCCAACCCTGGTGTCGAGCCATGGCATGAAATAGTAGAAGTTGGCATGCACTGGATATGTAATATTTGATGTCTTAGTATTCAGAAACTGCCCCATGCCACCTGAAATTTTGCTCTCGTTTCTCTTAATTAGGTCAAAGGTCAACTAAGTGCATATTTTATATACGTTATTTGAGAAATTATTATATCTTTATCAATTTTAGGTGTAAAATAATAAAAATGATACCAAAATGAAGGTTAAACATTGGCCTTTAATTTGCACTTATTTTGTGTAAAATATATTATTCAAATATTCATGAATATTAATGAGAACATCCAAAAACAGTAAAAAATCGTTAAAATCAACATGTAACGATGATACATGTTGTCATGTCTTCGCAATTGTTGCTATTTAATAAGCATAAATGACATCAAAATAAAGTTTAGACAGAATGCTACTCGAACAAATAACTGTATTCAGTCATACCAGCTATATATTATGCACAAGTACTTTTAAAGTAAAGTGGGTGGGGTAAATGAACACCTAAACAAAACGTTTAGTCCTGTTTAAAGTAAGTAATTAATTCACTATATTTGTATGGATATTTGCTGGGTTGGTACAATTAACACCATCGCACACATGTTAGTGTGCTTTTTAAAGCTGTTTTGAAGCATTTCAGCGAAAAGAATTTGCACTTGATTTTGCACCCAAAACTTGTTTAATGCATGCATCAGGTGCAGTTGGTACATGTCCAAACCACTAATAAGAGTTCGGCACCATCTTGCTGTGCGTTAGTATCAATAGCATTAATGCATGTACGAGCGTATCTATGAGCTCAGATCCATTTACAAGCTTGATAGTTTGCTCTAGCAATTTACAGTTCTACTGCATCATTTGTTGTGGAAGCAGTTCAAGTGTTTTCTTAACCTTAACCATATTGTGTAATTATTGCAACATCAATGGATTCTCCATTGGCACCAAGCGTATCTCTTGTATGATCGCACACCTCTTCAAATATCTGAAAGCAGATCGGGCATGTAAAATATTTCTTCCAACATGTCTTCTTTCCGATTCCAGTGAAAGCAAAGGCTGCGTCACATCCAGTTATTGCATGAAACCCAATGAAAATGTTCCGGCAGACATCTTGAGATAACTTGCGGAAAATACAATTTTGTTTTCTTGGAGACCCCAGCCCTCATCGAGACTCTTATGCCTTATAAAGGTCCAAGATGGTATACCAGTACTACTAGAACTTCGAAATATTGGCATTGGTAAACTATCTAGCCTTGACCCTTTCTAGCAGCATCCAAGCCTTGAACGCATACAAGACAATCAATGTATCCACCTTGTCATGATTTGTGACACTTCGTGTCTGCATTTGCCTTGAATGACGATATTCCAATGCATCTGTTGAATACTGCAGTACTAGTATACTACATCAACTCTGTGTTTGTGGCTTCTTCTTCTACTTCTTATTTTGTTGTGTTTGGCAGCTTTAAAGCAGGCTACTTGCACCATTGTGATATACACATAGGTGAGGGAGAGTCCAACATTCAAATTATAAAAACAAGTTAAACATTGCAAACAGAAGAATATTTATTACATGACAGCTGAGATCCCAGCCTGGAAAGTTGGGAGCTATCACCTGATGTTATGGTAGCTTGTTCAAGATGATATTGACAGCAGAGAGAAAGCAATATTCCAATAGGAACTTGGTTCTGCAAAACCGTGAACGGATCTTAAGGAGTGTCCTCTTGTAGGTGCACCGTGAGGGCATCAGAAGGTCGGGTGTCAGCTGGAACAAAATTATTCACGGACCTATAGAACATCGCGGTCTTTTCTTTTTCTGCCTCTGATTGAGCAAATCATATTAAGCATGATACCAATTCTGCTTCTTCTACAATAATTCAAATAACAAATCTGGTAGCTGTATGTTGGACCATGTCCTCACGACTTGTCATGGCCTTAGTATGTAGGTCCAAAACGCAGGATATGTACTCAACCTGCAGACTGATCAGGGGTTTGTAATTTGCATCCTTGGTTGGCTTTCCAAGATTCCTGCTTAGACATGCTGTGAATCAGTTTTCCTTCTTTATGACCATATCGACATGGGCTTTCCAAGACAATTGAGCAGACGGTAGCGTCCCCAGTTATTTTGCCAATTTTGTTGTGTTCTTCCTCTTGCTATGGACAGTATAATTGGTATATATGTGTGTCCGCTTGTTGATAATAAGCAGGATCTTAGCACTTCTCTACATTGAACCCAGTCTTTCCCCATTCCTACAGAATGTCGATATCATTCTGGAAGACGTAAGCATCTGCTATTGACTCAGCACGAAAGTAAAGAGTCGACAGGGATAGCATAGGAATTCCGTGCGGTCATCATTGCCTGTCAGGGAAAGGAAATGACTGAGAACGGCACATTGGTGAACATCGGATGTTATCGGTACTGACACGGAGGAAACACCTTCCAGCGTGATTAATTGGATATAATCAAGCATTTTGCAATGTACATCATAGTGTTATAGCTTAAGAAGCAGGACTCTGTAAGACACTTTGTCAAATGTTTTGGAAAAGTCAAGATTGCGTCAATCTAATGGGACTGGTCCAGACCTGACACAAGGTCATTGATCATATTGATCCCTTTGTCTCACAAAAATGCTGCTTCCTTAGGCCATTCTGGCATTGGCTGATGATGTCAAGGCACTAAGAAAAAAACAGGTTACTGTGTATGATATATTCCATGATCTTACATGTAACAGAAGTTAAGAATACAGGCCAGTAGTTTGAAGGGGTTATTCTGGACGACCATGCATTTGTAAATAGGATTAACGTGACGGTCTTCCCAGTACTGGAGACTTTATCCTGGTCAAGAGGCCTAGAAGATAAGAGCAATAACAGGAGCCAGGGAATGTGCCACTTCTTTTTTGAACCTTTATAAGATGGCCTCTAGACATGTAGCTTTGTGGAGATTAAAGCCCTTAAGAACCTTGCAGACACTATTTATCGTGACATGAATAGGAAGGGTATCCGAATAAGAATACTCTCAAATGGCACAAGGGAGATATAGGTCCTAATGTGTTAAGACAGAGAACTAGTGGTTCAGTATTTCAACATTGCTTTGTTTATCAACATGGTTAATGTCATCATTCGTCAGTAGGGTTAATCTCGAACTGTCGCATTTCTTGCTCTATCACAAGCGTAGAGCTTCTTACAGCTGGTGTCTGTCACTAGGTCAATTACATACCCATCATGAGCTTCCTTGCACTTCTTCTTTGCAAGTTTTCTGTAGCTCCTTGTATATGCCCAGTTCATCTGTACATTGGTCCTCAGCACTTTTTTGTATGCAAATTTCTTATTTCGTGAGAAATGGCGGGTGATGGAGTTGCACTATGGCTGACTGAAGCTGGTGGATGTTAACTTAGAATGGACCACTAATTTGAGGGCGGCTGTGTACTATCCAATAGAGTACAGATTGGTAAAGGGGCTGATTTGCCAAGTGTGCTGCAAACTCAGTCATTTTGATGGGTCATAGAGCATTTGTTAGTCTCCTTCCACAGGTGGACAAGATGTGGGGTAGGCTTCCTTCATGAAGGAAATATATTTAATCAGTACTATGACATGCTCACTTATTCCGGGTACTGAGGTATATTTGTTTAACTAGTAATCGTTTGTGGCAATAACAGATAGAGTGTTGTTATTACGGATAGGGAATGTTACGCATATCCAGTGGCAGTGAATATGTCTATGAGTTCATGGTTGATTAAGAGTGGGTACCTATGGCCAGTAACTGTTAAAATTGCCAATCAATATCCGAGAGATTCATTTTCCTGCAAATGTAGAAAGAGTTTTGTCATAGGTACTGCTCGTGTAAAATATATCAATGTAAAAACATCACCATACTCACCAGGAGCTATGGGGTTTCAATCACGAATTATACAGACAGACAGCTAATATAAGGTGTGTACTATCAAACAGACAATGTTTCACTGAGACTACGGCAATAAGAGACTAATCTTCTGGCGTTTGTATTATAATCTCTAAATAATACAACTGCGTAAAGAGGTACTTAAACTTGCACAGATTTGTATCAAAGTTATAATTATACAGTATGATAATGTACTGTAAACGCATTTAAAACGATGTTTTCCGAACTTGCAATCATCACAGGTCACTAAAATATTCTTTAAATGTACCATAAATATATCTATACTTACTTGGAAGACATTGCTAAAAGATTAAATAAAAAAAAGTGTCATAATTGTCAAAATTAAAGTTATTTTATACTAAATAAAGATTTTATTACATTTTTGCACTCATTTGACCTTTGACCTAGTTTCTGACCATCAAAGAGGATTTTGGCAGTGGCATGGACCAGAACCACAAATGATTAGTATCTGGCAACACAAATATGGTATTCAAACATTTCTACTAAAAAATGCCATGGACCTTGAAAAATAAGCGACTTTTTACACCTCGGATGCCCAACTACATGCCAGAAAGTGCAATCAAGGTTGGATTTAGCAGTATCTCATGGATCAGAGAGTGTTAGGATAGCCCAAGGGCTTATCAGTTTTTCATAGGAAAATCTTTAAAAATCTTCTTCTCTGAAACTGTAAGGCCTAGACCTTTGATAGTTGGTATGTAGCATGATCTAATGGTCCTCTACAAAAGTTGTTCAAATTGTGACCCCGGGCCAAAAATGGCCTGCCCAAGGGCTTGTCAGTTTTTCATAGGAAAATCTTTAAAAATCTTCTTCTCTGAAACTGTAAGGCCTAGACTTTTGATATTTGGCATGTTGCATGATCTCATGGTCCTCTACAAAGATTGTTCAAATTATTACCCCCTGACAAATAATGGCCCCGCCCAAGGGCTTATCAGTTTTTCATATATGAAAATCTTTAAAAATCTTCCTTGAAATTGTAAGGCCTAGACCTTCGATATTTGGTATGTAGCATGATCTAATGGTACACTACAAAAGTTGTTCAAATCATGACCCTCAGGCCGAAAATGGCCCCGCCTAAGGGCTTATCAATTTTTCATAGGAAAATCTTTAAAAATCTTCTTCTCTGAAACTGTAAGGCCTAGACCTTTGATAGTTGGTTTGTAGCATGGTCTAATGGTCCTCTACAAAGATTGTTCAAATTATGACCCCTGGGCCAAAAATGGCCCTGCCCAGGGGCTTATCAGTTTTTCATAAGAAAATCTTTAAAAATCTTCTCTGAAACTGTAAGGCCTAGACCTTTGATATGTAGCATGATCCAAAGGTGCCCGACGCATGCTTGGACTCGCCAACGGACACTGCCCCCCCCCCCAAAAAAAAAAAAAAAAGAAGAGAGAAACTGTGATCGAAGTTTGTAAAGCTAGCCTAAAACTATAAATTTTGACCTTAAACAACTCAGAAAACAAGAAAAACATGACCCGGAAAAAAATTCCTATCGGATCTATATATGTATTGAAAGGTATCTAACTATGTCAGATCAGCGGCGGAAAATACAACAGTCATGTTTTTCAAAGTCTTACAGCGAAGCCAATTCAACATCGATTTCAATCATTTTGGTCTTGATCCGTTCCAAATTCCATATGCTAAGCGGCACAGTTAGTGCTTTCCTTAAATATTGCACCGTCTTATCGCTGCAAGACCGCAAACTTGAAAATACGCTAGAGCGAAACGATATGACTCCCGCCAGGATGCATACAAGTATATAGGGGGATCTGTATTCGTTAAACTTTTCAACATAAACGCGAATTATGCTGAAACACGTTCGAAAAACATTCAACTCACCGCAATTAAAACGGTGCTGGCTATTTCCAGTCTGTTACGAGACGCCAGTTTTCTTTCCCGGGTCGTGATTTTCTTGTTTTTCGGAGTGGTTTAAGGTACAAACAGATAGTTTTAGGCTATTTTACATACTTCGATAACAAATTTTTATGCCCCCAAAGCTAGGCTTTGGCGGCATATAGTGATCGCACCGTGCGTGGGTGTGTGTGTGTGTGTGTGGGTGGGTGTGTGTGTATGTGGATTGGTGTACCTTTTGTCCGGAGTATATTTCCTTTGTCACATCAGCTATGGATACCAAATTTGGTGTGTAGGTTTATGTGTGTCTCATTTAGGTTTGTGTCAAAAATCATGTAATGTCCGTCCCCCCCCCCCCCCCCCCCCCCCCCCCCCCCTCTTACTTTTTCAGAAAACCATATCTATGTAGTGTCAACTATTTTAACATAAGCCTAGTAGATGCCTTTCATCAATTCACCATCAATTTTCCTTATGACTGCATATTAAATGATGTTTTTCCAGCAAAGTATAAAAGTTATCTGTAATGTCCGTCCCCTGTAATGTCCGTCCCCTCTCCAAAATGTTTCATTAGAAGATTTATTAGCCATATTAATTACATAATATAGCTAATTTTGAAAATTATTTTAGTATAAATAAGTCTACTCTTTGTAAAAATATAGTATACGCATAGAGAAAGTGTTTTTTTCCCCAAATTACATGCTTTTAAAGATATTGCCATGTGAAATACTAATAAATTTTCATTTTAACTCTAAACCTAAAATAAATACATGGCTGTGTACAATAACCACATTCAGACTACTACTTTAATGTTAAAAAGTCTTTATTTAAACAAGAGGGCCAGAATGGCCCTGAAGCGCTCACCAGACAATCAGAGGAGAAGTTTTTCAAAGTTTTAACAATATGTTTCTTTAGAAAACCAGCCTGCCCTGGGGCTAGGCTAATTTTGACCCAAGAGGCACAATTTATATAACTTTTGTAGAGGACCTGGACATGGTGATATGTGCCAAATATGAAACCTGAGAACCTTCCAGTATCAGAGAAAAAGATTTTCAAAGTTTTCACTATATGTTTCTGTTGAAAATTGGCTACCCCTGGGGCGGGGCCAATTTTTACCCCTGGGGCATAATTTATATAACTCTTGTAGAGGACCTGAACAAGATGCTATTTGCAAAGTATGAAGACTGAGAACCACCCAGTTTCCAAGAAGAAGATATTCAAAGATTTCACTATTTGTTTCTATTGAAAACTGCCCGCCTCTGGGGCGGGGCCAATTTTGACCCCAGGGCCATAATTTATATAACTTTTGTAGAGCACCTGCACATGATGCTCTGTGCCAAATATGAAAGCTATGAGCCTTCCAGTTTCAGAGAAGAAGATTTTCAAAGATTTCACTTTTTGTTTCTATTGAAAACTGCCCACCCCTGGGGCAGGGCCAATTTTGACCCCAGTGCCATAATTTATATAACTTTTGTAGTGGACCTGAACATGGAGCTATGTGCCAAATATGAAAGCTGAGAGCCTTCCAGTTTCAGAGAAGAAGATTTTTAAAGATTTCACTATTTGTTTCTATTGAAAACTTCCCACCCCTGGGGCGGGGCCAATTTTAACCCCAGGGCCATAATTTATATAACTTTTGTAGTGGACCTGAACATGATGCTCTGTGCCAAATATGAAAGCTGAGAGCCTTCCAGTTTCAGAGAAGAAGATTTTCAAAGATTTCACTATTTGTTTTTATTGAAAACTGCCCACCCTGGGGGCGGGGCCAATTTCGACCCTAGGGCCATAATTTATATAACTTTTGTAATGGACCTTTACATGATGCTATGTGCCAAATATAAAGCTGAGAGCCTTCCAGTTTTAGAGAAGAAGATTTTCAAAGATTTCACTATTTGTTTCTATTGAAAACTGCCCACCCGTGGGGTGGGGCCAATTTTGACCCCAGGGCCATAATTTATATAACTTTTGTAGAGGACCTGAACATGATGCTATGTGCCAAATATGAAAACTGAGAGCCTTCTGGTTTCAGAGGAGAAGATATTCAAAGTTTTACTATATATTTCTATTGAAAACATGGAACCCCTGGGGCGAGGCCAATTTCGACCCCAGGGCCATAATTTATATAACTTTTGTAAAGGACCTAAAGATGATACTATGTGCCAAAGATGAAAGCTGAGAACCCTGTAGATTCAGAGGAGAAGATTTTTAAAGGTTCAAATTGTTGACGACTGACGACGGACGACGCACACCGACGGATGACGGACATCAGGCAATCACAAAAGCTCACCCTGAGCACTTTGTGCTCTGGTGAGCTAAAAACAAATCATCAAATAAAAAATTACACAATATTTTATATTGGGGGACGGACATTACAAGTTGGGGGACGGACATTACAGTGGGCCCATTACAGTAGTGTCTGTATAACAGTCCAGCACTATCATAGATAAGTTACCATTAATCTCAAAGTAGTTGAGAACTTGTCACCCTGCTGTTTTGTTTTTGTTTTATGACCTCCAAATTTAATTAGTAAGGACTTGTTTATTCAACACCTACTGCATATCAAAGAGGGGTAAGGGGCCTAAGGCAGGCAGGAAATGCGCTCAACCGGGGAGGACATAGGGATACTGACATCAGATATATCACATTAGTGACAAGTTCAAGAAAAAAGCTTCAGCTTTAATCGAATTTCTTTCCTCTGCAATTAAATTTAGACTTTCAATATCCACAAAGATAATTTAAATATAAATTTGATACAGCTCGGATAGTGATCAGAAACTGTTCATATTGGCACCAGTAAGAAAGATTGTATTTTAACCCTCTGTTCCGTTATTAATATTAAATGCCTGATTTGGGTCCTTACCTTAATAAAGTCACTGAAATTGTAAAGTTCAATGTCTATTGCCTGACTGAAAGACCTGCATTTTAGTCTAGATAGGTGATTGCACCAAAATTATGTCTGCAAAATAAAACACTGCAGACCCTGGTGAGGGGCCCTCTGATCAGGGTCTATACAATGTCTTATAAACTGGCTTCCTACATTGTAAGGGTTAAATAGTTTAATTTTAACTTTTCAGATTTGATATCTGAAGTAAGTTTAAATTGGAAAGTATAATTTGATTGTACAACGAATCACAAAGTATCCATGACAAACGGCATGAATTTTAATCAACCATATTTTTTTTTTAATCTGATCTGGATCCAAACTGTTTGAAATGAAAAAAAATAAATAGTTACAACCATTATTTTTCAAAGAGTTTCAAAATGTCTTCATTCAAGTTTATTCATCCTATCTGTGTTAAATTATAATTATTGCATGTACCACTGGGCTATTCCGAACAAATTGATCAACCTATTACCTATAATAATTAATGTAATTATTGACTCTCAAATGAATAAAATTGAATAAAAATTAATACCAAATCATATATCAATGTACATCTAAGCAATAATGGGCATACACAATACTTATGTACCTTCAAAATCATTTTTTACATTATGCCAGGAGAATTGTAATGTCCGGTCTTGAAAAGTGTAATGTCCGTCCCCCCATGCAAAAAGGTTGATAGAATACATTAATCTGTATTTATGTTTAAAATTTAAGATATTTTCATTTCATCTACATGAGTTCATGTTATCATACCTGTTTTAAGGTCCCTGACAACTTAATTTTAAAAAACATATTATAAATACACAGAATGAAAATAATTTAATTCAGTTTGCACTTTGAGTGTTAATTAGATCCTTCACAAAAGACATATTTTTCACTACTATTTCACATGAAGTTATTTTTGTTCGAAAGTAGACCGATGTGTATGTATGTCAGTGAAAAATAAAAGCTGTTAAACACACCAGTTGGTCAGTGAATTTCAGATATAACCCTGTAATGCATTAAATTGTAATGTCCGTCCCCTTGTATACCTAGTGACAGACACATGTGAAAATATAAACCTATGGGCAAAAAGTTATCTTTTTAACAACTGGACATCGCTTTATATACATTAAGTCATATAAAAACTGATATAATGAACAAATACAAGAAACTTTATTTTTGGACCCAGATGCTAACTTAATTGGCACATTTACTGTGCACCTGGCCACATATCGTCGCGAGTGTACATAACAGAAAAGTGGTGTTAGTGTGGGAAACCAAGATTTACGACATCAATTTTACGACATACATTTATACATTTAGGGAACGTTTCATAATGTTTCAAGTGGTGTCATTAAGAATCATTTGGCTAATATTTTTTCTGTTAATATATTCCCTTAAAATATAAATTTCCACAAAAACATTTTTTACACGAAACCTTAACTGAAATAAAAGCATTAGAATAACTAGCGATTTTTCGAAAACGACAGTGTTTTATCACAATACCCTAACTTAATTTGAGACAATCCCGACCTCGGCGTTATGAAGGAAGTCACGTGTTTGCAAGGTGCTTGCAGCTTTCTCTTGCTTAGTACAATGATAAAAACAAAACAATATTAGAGCGACAGAAGGATAAACTTTATAAAATGAATGGAATTTTTCTAGAATCGCACTGGACCATTCGGACCAGTTGAATGTTTAACGACTGGACCTGACCTGCATTATACTAGAAATGTCGCTCGGTCTATGGTTACTTACAGTAGTGTCAAACTCTGATGTATCTTTTTAGCGTTTTCTTTGACTGTGGCGAAAAAATGTTTGACCGTTGGAAATGTTGAGATATGTCAACATAATGGGAATTTCTCCATTGGTTTTTTAGCTCACCAGAGCACAAAGTGCTCAGGGTGAGCTTTTGTGATTGCCTGATGTCCGTCGTCCGTCGGCGTGCGCCGTCAAATCATCGGCGAACAAAGTTTTGAAATACACTTTTACTTTGTGTGTTGAAAGAAAGAAAACCAACACGTTCGCTTGTGCAAATGGATGCATTAACTACCGCACATTAACTCTAATAAGACAGACTGAGTCTGCGGATCACATAACATTGTCATTGAAAGTAAGTGTTAAAAGTTTCAAATTTGTGTCAGAATTAGATGAAAGGACCGAGGCATTGATAAGTGCAATGAGAACAGCTTCCTATATTGCAATTGAAAATAGCCCCGCAGCAAAAGAATCTAGCTCTATTCAAATCTTTTAGATGTTCGAAAATTCAGTGGCTTGGATCAAAGTTGAAGAGATGCCCATTATGTATAAGGGATATTTGAAAATTAATAGACATGTGTCTTTATGTGTTGAAAGTAAGAAAACTAGATGTAATATGTTTACTTACAAAGGTAAATGGATGCAGTAACTAGTAACATTTTTTTGTTTGATGGGGGATTTCCCCCACCAAATTGAAATCCTGGCAGCATCTCTGGTCTTCCTGTTCCGACGTGAATCAATATACTAAATCTTTGAAAATCTTGTTCTGCAGAACCACTGCTTACGATCCACTATCAACATTGTTCGAATATTCATAATAATATATTGTACCTAAGGTCAATATTGGCCCTACCCATGGGCTACCCAGCAGAAATCTTAAATCTATGGTAATCAGGTGAGCGATTAAGGGCCACCTTGGCCCTCTTGTTTAATATAATTACTTGCATTTACACAAGCTTGCATACTATTTGGCGCAGTTATTTCTAAAATAATGAGCTGATAAAGCCTTAATGACTTTTTTAAAAAAAACTTCTGAGTGTTACGTGTAGTGACTTAATTTTTTTGTTTAAAGCGGACTTGTTTGGTAAACCGGAAGAAGACATTTTGTTTACGTGCATGTCATGTTTGTTTTGTGTTAGTATTTGATGATTGTGGATTTAAATATTTGTTTATAGAAAACTTTCATTTCTGTTTTCATTTAGTTTGCCTTTTGTAACAAATATAGATTTTAACATGTACATCTTTATTAGCCTTTAAATTATTAAACATAGACTTACTTGTACATCTGTACATCATTACAAGTTTATGAACTCGAGACCAACGAGGCTGCGTTATATGACCGGCTGTCTTGTATGACCTTATTAGCTGCCTCCCATCGAAGGTCGTATAAGACAAGCTCGACTGTACTGATGTGGATTGCTAAATGTATTATACTTTCAGGGTGGAGAAGTACAGGCCATTAAAGCTCAGAGACATTGTAGGAAATGAACAGACTATAAGTAGACTTGAAGTATTTGCTAGAGAGGGGAATGTGCCAAATGTGATCATTGCTGTAAGTTTCCGAATTATTCTTTGAAACTTTAACCCTTTACTCCATAAATACGCCTTTCTAAGCCTCTGTAAAAGTCACTTTATGAAACCATTGTAGTAAATAGAGCATTTGCTCCTATAGGAGCAAATGCTCTATTTATCACAATGGTTTCAAAACTGCACAGTTCTAAACTTTATCTTTTCTCTAGTAAATTCTCCTTTTCGGTAGATTGATTCAAAGAGGTTGTGTCTAAAAATAGCCTATGGAGGAAAGAGTTAACCTTTTACTTCATGAATAAGTATGTAAGAACATCATAAATACTGATTGGATGAATGTTTATAGTGGCACATGACCACAGGAAATTTGGGTCATATGAGAAACTTGAATCAAATCTATATTATCCCTTTCCTCCATAAATACGCCATTCTACGCCTCTGTAAAAGTGACCTGTTGAAATTATAAAATTCTAAAAAAAATTCTTTTCTCTAGCTAATGCTCCTTTTTGGTAGATGTATCCAAAGAGGTTGGATCTAAAAATAGCCTATGGAGGAAAGGGTTATTCCATAAGCAAACAGAGCAAACTCTGATCAGATATAAAATAATTTTACTGAAGCAGAAATCATATCTGTATAATGCCATAAGTAAACAGAGTAGACCCTGATTAGACTGCTCCTAAAGGTGCCGTCTGATCTGGGTCTACTCTGTTTGCAAAGGTGTATTTATGGAGGAAAGGGTTTATAATGAACTATTCTCAATTTTTGATCATTAACCCATTACTCATGAATATTCAGGTAAGAAATGATGACCTCGTGATTATGAATTAGACTGATTTTTATAACAGCACATGAACACTGTTTTGGCTGTGGCAGAAACTAGAATTTCCTAAGCAAACAGTAGACCCTGATTAGACAACTCCTGCAGAAGCCTTCTAATCTGGGTCTAATCTTTTGCAAAGGCATAGGAAGGCGTGTTCATGACGTTGATAACTTGAGTTATTATAAAATCATTTCCTGTAGAGGATAATCTTGTTTTATCTCGATTAACCCTTTATCTGTTCAATATTCATGTAAGAAATAATGACATCATGAATATTTATTAGCTGAATATTTATCATGTAAAATTTTCAAGGGAAATTTTTGCTTCCACAAAAAACAAAACAAACAGATCTATATCATGTCAAGCAAACAGAGCAGACATTCTGCTACAGAAGCTGTCTGGTTGGGATCTGGATCTACTCTATTTGCAAATGTGTGAAAAGGTTTCTATATTAGGGAAAGAATTAAGTAAGAAGTAACTGCATATGATATGGCATGGCCCATTGTCACGGAATTAAAGGTCATCTTGGCATTGTAAACAATGTATACATGTACAGTAAAACAGTATGTACAGTAATTCAGGGTGCTAGATACAGGTGATAGCTTAATGCAGGACAAAAGTAGTGCAGAATGCCCTGAATTAAGCAACCACCTGCTTATAAAGACACCCATGTTTATTCATTAAGTGGCCGCATTAGCGGCGTTCGACTGTACTTATATCAGCTGTTGCAAAGGAATATGGTAAAATGTTGGATATGATACTACACAGTGAGTCATGTATTAGGTGTTTATGATGCATTTAGTGGTATATCTGACAGGAAGTATTGACCACATGATCAACTAGCAACTTAATTAGAGTCTACAATGTTTGTCAATGTCAGTTAATAGTTTTCTTATGCTTTGACTAATATACAGTAGGTCCTCACTCGTCAGAACACTTATTAAATGATCGTGGGTGTCCTTTAACCCTTTCCTCTCAATGCCTCTGTAAAAGTCACTTTTTGAAACCATTGTGATAAATAGAGCATTTGCTCCTCAGGAGCAAATGCTCTCTTTATCACAATGGTTACAAAACTACAAAATACTAAAAAAAATCCTTTTCTTTAGTTAATCCTCCACTTCTGTTCGGTATATTTATTCAAAGAGGTTGAATCTAAAAATAGCCTATTGAGGAATGGGTTAATTCAGTTTGTTGCTTAATACAGGATGAAAGTAAAGCAAAAAACAACAACTTGGTAGCTTGCTGTACTTTATAATGTCTGTTCTGTATAAAAAAAGCCTTGAATAAACTTCTTTTGAGTGGTCAATGTAGAGAGGTTTTAGTGTGTTTTATACTGAAACAGGGACCTCCAGGAACTGGAAAGACCACCAGTATACTCTGTTTGGCTCGGGCCATGCTGGGACCATCCTATAAAGAGGCAGTCCTTGAACTTAATGCATCAAATGACAGGTATTGTATCATGACATGGCCTTATTTAACCAATATATACCATTTATAGAGACAGTCGACCATGTAGGCCCAGATCAAATAGTGCCTTGAGGAGCTATCCGATCTGGACTTCCACCAGGTAGAGATGTAGATCAAATAGTGCCTATAGGAACTATCCGATCTGGACTTCCACCAGGTAGAGATGTAGATCAAATAGTGCCTAGAGGAGCTATCCGATCTGGACTTCCACCAGGTAGAGATGTAGATCAAATAGTGCCTATAGGAACTATCCGATCTGGACTTCCACCAGGTAGAGATGTAGATCAAATAGTGCCTAGAGGAGCTATCTGATCTGGACTTCCACCAGGTAGAGATGTAGATCAAATAGTGCCTATAGGAACTATCCGATCTGGACTTCCACCAGGTAGAGATGTAGATCAAATAGTGCCTAGAGGAGCTATCTGATCTGGACTTCCACCAGGTAGAGATGTAGACAAGAAGAGTACTGAACTATGTAAATCAATTCATCAGCCAAACATAGTGTCTTGCTGTTACTTGCAGGAGAAGTTTCTAATGAGTACCAATGATGAATGGTTTCATGGAAAATTTCCCAGAAATATAGATATTTTCCTGAATGCACCTCTTATTATCTACAGATTCTGTCTACACTGGCTTTTGTATCAATTTACTGTCTACACTAGCTGTTGTATCATTAATGTCTACAGATTCTGTCTACACTGGCTGTTGTATCAATTAGTGTCTACACTGGCTGTTGTATCAATTAGTGTCTACACATTCTGTCTACACTGGCTGTTGTATCAATTAGTGTTTACACATTCTGTCTACACTAGCCGTTGTATCAGTTACTGTCTACACATTCTGTCTACACTGGCTGTTGTATCAGTTACTGTCTACACATTCTGTCTACACTAGCTGTTGTATCAATTACTGTCTACACATTCTGTTTACACTGGCTGTTGTATCAAGTACTGTCTACACATCCTGTTTACACTGGCTGTTGAATCAATTACTGTCTACAGATTCTGTCTACACTGACTGTTGTATCAATTACTGTCTACACTGGCTGTTCTATCAATTACTGTCTACACATTCTGTCTACACTGGCTTTTGTATCAATTACTGTACACATTCTGTCTACACTGGCTGTTGTATCAATTACTGTCTACACTGGCTGTTGTATCAATTACTGTCTACACATTCTGTCTACACTGGCTGTTCTATCAATTACTGTCTATACATTCTGTCTACACTGGCTGTTCTATCAATTACTGTCTACACATTCTGTCTACACTGGCTGTTGTATCAATTAGTGTCTACACATTCTGTCTACACCAGCTGTTGTATCAATTACTGGTATCACAGTATTAACCTTTATCCTGATGAATATGCATGTAAGTCTTAAAGAAATAATGTCATCATAAATGATTATCAGCTTGATTTCTATAGTGGCATATGAACATAGATTTTATATTACTGGCCTAGGATCCTTCTGCATTACTGTCATTCTGCATTAATCAGCCACCTGCTTTTTACATGTAGCTCACCTGGGTCTTTGCTTATAAAGATTTTTAGTTGAGTCTGAGTTTGTTCTCAAGCTTTTGATTGGTCAGATTTGAGCTCTCAAGCTTTTGATTGGTCAGATTTGAGAGTTTTATAAGCATGGACCCAGAGCACAAAGTGCTCAGGGTGAGCTTTTGTGATCGCCTGATGTCCGCGTGCGTCGTTCGTCGTCAATAATTTGAACCTTTAAAAATCTTCTCCTGAATATACAGGGTTCTCAGCTTTCATATTTGGCACTTAGCATCATATTCAGGTTCTCTACAAAAGTTATATAAATTATGCCCCCCTGGGGTCAAAATTGGCCCGGCACCAGGGGTGCCTTGTTTTCAATAGAAACATATAGTAAAACTTTGATAATCGTCTCCTCTGATTGTCTCGTGAGCGATATCAGGGCCATTCTAGCCCTCTTGTAATTCTTTCACAAGACACCAGAAAGTGACTCATATGGTATTGTGCAAAAGATGAATCTGTGATTACCTTTGCAAACAGTTTTGATCCAGAGGAAACACCAAATAACTCTGCACAGAGCTTCAGATAAGATGCATAAATTTAAACATTTTCAAGAATAGCATTTTTAGCTCCACTTTTTCAAAAAGTGGAGGTATTGTCATGACCCTCTCGTCGGCGTCGGCGTCGGCGTTGGTTAACCTTTTTGTTAAGGTCCTTTTCTCAGAAACCATCAAAGATATTGGGTTCATATTTGGTATGTATGTTTACTATCACAAGAGGAAGCCATTTCACAAGAGTAGGTAACTCTAAAATTAATTTTGCCATAGTTATGCCCCTTTTTCGACTTAGAATTTTCATTGTTGGTTAAGTTTTATGTTCAGGTCCATGTCTCAGAAACTGTCAAAGATATTTGGTTCATCTTTGGTATGCATATTAACTATCACAAGGGGAACCCATTTCACAAGGGTAGGTAACCCTAAAATTAATTTTGCTATAGTTATGCCCCTTTTTCGACTTAGAATTTTCGTTGTTGGTTAAGTTTTATGTTCAGGTCCATGTCTCAGAAACTGTCCAAGATATTTGGTTCATCTTTGGTATACATGCTAACTATTACAAAGGGGACCCATTTCACAAGGGTAGGTAACCCTAAAGTTAATTTTGCTGTTGTTGTCTCCCCTTTCTGACTTAGACTTCCACTACACTATCCAGCATTAAAGAAAGTGGAGCGCGCTGTCTGCGGACAGCTCTTGTTACTTCTCTACCGAACCATATACTGTGACCTCTCTTTAGAATCGTCTTGAAAAGACGATTCTAAAGAGAGGTCACAGTATATAAAGTTTGGTGGAGAAATGACTATTTTAGTATTTTGGTACCCACCTTTATCTGTAGCTCTGTCTGCATCCCATCTGGATCAAACTGCAAAACTTAAAGCAGATGACAATGTTGAGAAGAAAATTAGTTGTTAGTTGTGAAGAGGCTTCCCTGGAAGTGACGGATTTCTTTATTTCCTTACAGAGGCATAGACGTTGTTCGGAACAAGATAAAAATGTTTGCTCAGCAGAAAGTTACATTACCACCAGGTCGGCACAAAATCATTATACTGGATGAAGCAGACAGGTAAATGAAGAACATTTCTTGTGATTGTGTAGTACACCCTGACCGTCTGGTGTTGTGTCTTATTGAGAGGATTGAAACATGCACTTCAGTTACGAAAAGTATATGTGCTGGACTTCAACATTTCATTTAAAACATGTTACACAGGTTGAAAATGCAGTGTCTTGATAGACCTTTTATTCCTATTGTTCAATGCTTATCCCTTTACCTTGTGAATATTCATTATTTTGATTATGACATCATGAATATTTATGTATGAACTGAAGCTCTGGAGTCTTCCTGCACACGTAAATATCTTTATGCTGTATTATGACAGAAATACTGTAAACCCTTTCCCTCATATATACGTGTTTTTATGCATTTGCAAACAGAGTAGACCCAGATCAGACGGCTCCTAGAGGAGCCGTCTGATCAGGGTCTGCTCTGTTTGCTAATAGAATTTCATAGATCTGTTTCTAAATTCTTTGCTTTCTAAAATGTCTACAATGTTCCACCTCAATAGTTTCTCAAAAGCTTGTGTCATGATACTTTGTCAATATTTATTG
Organism: Azorinus chamasolen; assembly: GCA_963576725.1. Classification (NCBI taxonomy): domain Eukaryota; kingdom Metazoa; phylum Mollusca; class Bivalvia; order Cardiida; family Solecurtidae; genus Azorinus; species Azorinus chamasolen. The sequence continues at coordinate 88,975,956 of OY755240.1, read as the reverse complement.
AAAGTTTGATTGATTTGGAATGAGTGAAAATTGAATAAGTCTAAATTTGAGTAGACAATTTTTTTTCTCAGTATGGTAAGAATTGAAAGTAGTTGGTCTAACACTGCCTGTCTTATATGCAGTGTCAGACAAAACCATTGCATGTAGCCTGTGGGCTACCAGAACATTTTGTCGGGCTATCAAAGAATTTCAAAGCAAGCCCACCAGGCTAAGAGTAAAACCCAAACTTCAATAGCCCGGCTATAACAAATATCTAGAACGTAGAGGATTCAATTATGACATGTTAATTTCCTAGAGTTAGGGCCTGTATACATACAATTGAATCTGGTAGAGCGTGTCAACCATCGACCCTTGCCAAATACCTGGCCATGTATTGGCTATCAAGTCATTAAAATCTTAGCCCAATTGATGCATGACTGACACTTGTTTGTCGAATGTTTCATCTCTGAATCCAGCAGACCAAGAATATTCCATACGTAATAATTAAATTTAAAAAACAACAACATGCAATATCGATCTAATTTCATGATTATGGTGTCATTATTCATATTAACCCTTTACCCGATAGAGGCGGCTTTAAGCGAGTTTAATATATTCCTCCGCTGAAGAAAATAGTTCCAATTTTTAAAATAATGAACATATAGCATCATAAATAGTTTCTATATTCTAGGAGGTGGTAGCTTAAAGCAGGCTGAAAGTAAAGCAGAATGCGCATTAAGGCGCATTCTGCTTTACTTTCAACCTGCTTTAAGTGGTCACCTGTCTTCAAAACTAGAAATAGGCTATTGGGTAAAGGGTTAAGGGATATAAGGTCTGAATGAGTACATACACCAAACACCGATGCAAGGTCTTACCTTCTGGAAATTGCATTAAACAATATCTGGGCTACTAGAACTTTTTTCTGGTAGTCACTGGGCTAGTACAAAAAAATTCTGGTAGCGAGGTGGGCTACCAACAAAGAAATTAATTTGTCGGACACTGTTTATATGATAACAGAAGCTTGCATTTGTGTTTAACCCTTTCTCTCATAGGCTATTTTTAGATCCTACCTCTGATTAAATCTATCGAAAAGGAGCATTTACTAGAGAAAAGGAACATTTTAGAAATTTTGAAACCACTGTGATAAATTAAAATAGAACATTTGCTCCTATGGAGACTTTTACAGAGGCATCAAAAGGCCTTAGTATGAGTGAATGGGTTCACACTTTCCCTCATGTTTAAGCCTTTTCACACACTGTAAACAGAGTGTACGCAGATCAGTTGGCTCCTTTAGGAGCCATCTGATCAGGGTCTGCTCTGCTTATGGCATGATATAGATAGTTTTTCATAGTTTTTGTCAAAACAAGTTTACATTAAAAAAAAAGTCAGCTAATAGATGTTCATGATGTCATTATTTTCCTGCATGAATATTGAACAGGGAAAGGGTTATTAAACTCATGGTCAAAGAATGACAACCATCAAGGTTTAAACTTTATACTTTAAATTAATCTGCACCTTTTTTAAAGTTCTGCTTCTTCTGCCCTTTGTTCTAAAAGCAATGTTTGTTTTCTTTCATTTTGTTTCAAATCTCCATTAGAGTGTCACGCAGTCATGATTCTGAAGAGACTTGGCCTCTTATCTGGATGCACTGTTTGTAAAGATGATGTAGGAGAACAGTTTCATGCTAGGTCCTTATGGAATATGATCATCTTGTTTACTTACATTCTGTCTGTATTTTCCTACAGTATGACTGACGGGGCCCAGCAGGCACTTCGCAGAACTATGGAAATTTATTCCAAGACCACAAGATTTGCCCTGGCCTGCAATGCTTCTGACAAAATCATAGGTAAAATGCATATTTTGTTTGTCTTTGTACTGCTCTAGTTTTATGTATGCATACCGTTACTGACATAGAATTAATTGTGGCTTTTAGTACACATCTAATAATAGTAATACATCTAATTATGTACTCAACATTATTACACCCCTGCAAACTTATTTGAAGGGGTATATTGGAATCGCCCTGTCCAGTGGTCGGGTGGTCGGTCTTTTCTCATTTGAACATGTGTAACATGGTGAAAAAGTTGTGACTCGACTGGGACTCGAACCCAGGGCCTCTGGCTTACCATGCCAACACTCTACCGACTGAGATACCAAGCCACACAGTAAAGCCTATTTCACCATAATCTCTACCTGGCTACACATGGGTGTCACTAATTCCTTTCCTAATTCAATTTTCAAATTCCTAATTTTCAGTTTTAAAGTTACTGAATTTATATTTAGTACACATAATAACCAGGAATGGTACATTTGCAAGACACAATTTTGGTCATTTATGTATGAAACATGGGTAGTTTGTGTCCCGAACTCCTCATTCAATCTGAAAGTTGTTCAGTTTATATATTTGGTTTACATAACAACCACAAATGGTAGATGTGCAAGACGCAATTTTCATGTGTTTACCATTGCAGAATTATCTCCCCCTGAACTTTGACTATGAGAGTTTTGATATTTGGAATAAACACCTTTATCTACAGCTTTGCTTCTGTTTGTCCAATAGGACTAAGTGTGTGTGTTTGTTATGCTTCTCATTAGAAGACATTGCTGTGTATGATACCGTTTTCTACTCAGAACCAATACAGTCCCGCTGTGCAGTACTACGCTACATGAAGCTTACAGATGCCCAAGTTTTGAAGCGTTTACTGGAGGTTTGTGAGACAGAGAATGTCAGCCATACAGATGATGGTATGGAGGCTATTGTCTTCACAGCGCAGGGCGATATGAGACAGGTTAGTGCACTGAGCCCTTCCCCCTCATAGTACTTTTGCAAACAGATTAGACCCAGATCAGACACTTCCTAAAGGTTTTGCTGTTTGCTTATAGAATGATATAGATCCAAGGCTTTTTCTGACAATTTTGAGAATATATCTTTTTAATAATTTGGAATTCGAGATTTGATTTTAATTCCTTGTTATGTGTAATTATAAAAGTCCAGTCAATTAATATTCACCAAGTAATAGTAATATTCTCAAATCAATTTTTATTGGATTAATGTTTCCATACTGCTCTATTTCTCATAAGTACAGTCCTTTCCATTTTCTTCTGTAAAAGACTCTGACAGTCACAGTTCGTTCTCTAAAAAAACACCTGTAAGAGTATCAAACAGTGGTTGTGCGCATGATATACATTATTACCATGATATACAGTGTTACCATGATATACAGTGTTACCATGGTTACCTTAACATGCAGTGTTAGCATGATATACATTATTACCATGATATACAGTGTTACCATGATATGCAGTGTTACCATGGTTACCTTAACATGCAGTGTTAGCATGATATACATTGTTACCATGATATACAGTGTTGCCATGATATGCAGTGTTACCATGGTTACCTTGATATGCAGTGTTAGCATGATATGCAGTGTTAGCATGATATGCAGTATTACCTGGCATCTGATTTGTATCCAAACTGTTTGCTTAGGTCATCACAAATGAGTGTAGCGTTGAGTCAATAATTTCTTCACCAGTTCAACCTTTTAACACTTTCCTTCATATAATTGCTTTTTCACGCACCTGCTTCTGTAGGAACCGTCTGATCAGGGTCTGTACTGTTTGCTTATGGAATTTTTATGACCCCCAACAGCGGGCATATAGTAATCGCATTGTCCGCCTTTCCGTCCATCCGTCCGTCCCAAATTTCGTGTCCCTTCTATAACTTTTTTTTATCTGTGAATGGATTTCAAAATAACCTTTGCACAAATGTTCACCACACAAAGACGATGTGTCGCGTGCAACTCACTGGTCCATGGGTCAAAGGTCAAGGTCATCCTTCGGGGTCAAAGGTCGGGGGCATAAGTGTTTCACAAACACACACTTCTGATTTTACAGTTTCCACCAAGGTGAAAAAATCCCTCTTCCATTTTCCATTTTATTGATTCTGTCCATGAATGTTAATGAGGTGAAAAAATCTTGAATAATTGTTAAACAGGGAAAGGGTTAAATGCTGAAGGTTTGGCTTGTTTCAGAACTTGCTGTCTTCTCCCCGGATCAGAAACTGTTATGATAATTTATAACTTATGAAAGAGGAAGGAAGCTTAACCCTTTCGGCACCAAATTTCTTATTGTTGTCTGCAATCCAATTTTTGTTAAATCATTCAGTACAATACGGAAATGAGATAAATAAATGCAAATTTCAAAGGAATAAAGCACAGATATAGAAATAGAGATTGAGACAAAAAGTGAAGTCCCTGATCAGACGCCACCTTGAAAAGGTGGCGTCTGATCGGGGACTGCACTATTTGTCATGGTGCATTTATGCGACATCGGCGGTGAAAGGGTTAAAGTAATTTGTGATCTTTTCATTCTTATTCATCATTTTAACCCTTAAAGTTGAATCGATGGAGTTATGGGTTAAATACTAAGTGTTCAGATTTTGGTATGTATACACTGTCTGATCTGGGTCTACCCTGATTGCAAAGGCATTAAAGGGTGTATCAAAGTGTTCAGAGTTTGTAATATAGGAGCCATCTGGTCTGGGTCTACTGTGTTTGCAAAGGCATTAAAAGATATGTCCATGGAGTATAAGGTGTTACTTTATTACCTTTGGATGTTCATATTTAGCTTGTCTGTTTTTCAAAGAAAAAAACTCCGGTGTCTGCATTGTCGTTGTCGGGAAACTTTAACGTTGGTTATAACTTCTTTGGTATTCATGCAATTCTTGCTATTCATGCAAAATAAGCCAATTCTTATGAAACTTCACACACTTGTTCACCATCACAAGGGCTACAATCTGACCAAGGGTCATAACTCTGTAATGCTTTTTTTTAGCTCATCTGAGCAAAGCTCAGGATGAGCTTTTGAGAGACTTGAATGTCTGGGGTCCGTCGTCCGTCGTCAACAATTTGCTTGTGAACACTCTAGTGGTCACAATTGTAGTCCAATATTCATGAAACTTGGTCAGAATGAATGTCTTGATAAAATCTCGGACGAGTTCGAAAGTGGGTCAAGTTGGGTTAAAAACTAGGTCAAATAGTAGGAAAACCTTGTGAACCCTCTAGAGGTCACATTTTTAGCTCAATTTTCATGAAACTTGGTCAGAATGATTGTCTCGATAAAATCTCGGAGGAATTTGAAAACTGGGTTACGTGGGGTTAAAAACTAGGTCACTAGGTCAAACAGTAGAAAAACCTTGTGAACACTCTAGTGGTCACAATTTTAGTCCAGTCTTCATGAAACTTGGTCAGAATGAATGGCTTGATAAAATCTCAGACGAGTTTGAAAGTGGGTCAAGTGGGGTTAAAAACTAGGTCACTAGGTCAAACAGTAGAAAAACCTTGTGAACACTAGTGGTCACATGTTTTGTCTAATCTTCATGAAACTTAGTCATAATTATTGTCTTGATAAAATCTCAAACGAGTTTGAAAGTGGGTTATGTGGGGTTAAAAACTAGGTCACTAGGTCAAATAGTAGGAAAACATAGTGAACACTCTAGAGGTCACATCTATAGCCAAATCTTCATGAAAATTGGTCAGAATGATTGTCCTAATAAAATCTTGGACAAGTTTGAAAGTGGGTTATGTGAGGTCAAAAAGTAGGTCACTGGGTCATATCTTAGAAAAATGTAGTTAACACTCCAGCGGCCACATTTTTAGCCCAGTCTTCCTCAAATTTGCTCAGAGTGTTTGTCTTGGTGATATCAAGGTTGAGTGTGATCATGGGTTGGATGGGAATAAAAAGTAGGTCACTAGGTCAAATCTTAGAAAAATTACTCTAGAGGGCACATTTTTAGCCCGATCTTCATTGGTCAGAATCATTGTATGGATAAAATCAATATACTAAATCTTTGAAAATCTTGTTCTGCAGAACCACTGCTCATGATCCACTATCAACATTGTTCAAGTATTGTACCTAAGGTCAATATTGGCCCTACCCATGGGCTACCCTGCAAAAATCTTAAATCTATGGTAATCAGATGAGCGATTAAGGGCCATCTTGGCCCTCTTGGTTTTTTTTCTCAAAATTAAGCTCCTTTATGGACTTACGAAATGTATTGCAGATGAGCCAGGCCTTTTTCTGCCAATTTTTGGGGGAAATGCATTTTAATAAATGGGAAATTTGGTCCCTTTTTAACTTTTTTGCTTTTCTTTTTTTTAGCTTTTTAATCAGAATTTGGTCTCTACTGGGATTTTTTCCCCATAACTGGGAAAAATGTTATCTATTTTGCATTGGGAATGGGTCCTTTTAAGGGACACGTGTAGACACCAGAAAAAGGCCTTTTAGCGTTGGCACTCCCATGTGTTGCTCTTGTTTTACTCATGGTATCTGTATTTTGTATGTTTTACAGGCTCTTAACAACCTGCAGTCAACGTTCCAGGGTTTTGAACATGTCAGCAGTGAAAATGTGTTTAAGGTAAAGATGATTTCAGAATATTACTGTTTGGGAGGGTTGGATGACACCACCATGTTTTAACCCTTTACTCCATAAATACGCTTTTCTATGCCTTTGCAAACAGAGCAGACCCAGATCAGATGGCTCCTACAGGAGCTGCCTGATCAAGGTCTACTCTATTTGCTTATGACATAAGATAGATCTAATTGTACATTTTCTGTCTTAGTTAAATATTCATGTGTTATTTTAAAAACACAGCCAATTGATATGCATGATGTCATTACTTCTTACATGAATATTCATGGGGTAAAAGGCTAAGGCTTTATGTGCTGAATTATTTGATTTTTCCGTCTATAATATTTTAACCCTTTCCCTCATATTGACGACTTTTGACGACTCTGTAAAAGTCACTTTGTGAAACCATTGTGATAAATAGAGCATTTGCTCCTATAGGAGCAAATGCTCTATTTATCACAATGGTTTCAAACTACAAAATTCTAAAGTTTTCCTTTTCTCTAGTTAATGCTCCTTTTCGGTAGATTAATTAAATAAGGTTGGGTCTAAAAATAGCCTATGAGGTAATGGGTTAATATGAATTGAACCAAGCAAACAACAATTTTTTATGCAGAAGAGCTATTTTTGTGAACAATGCAGACTCTGATCAGAGGTCTGATATATTGGAATCAGCCTGTTGGTCAGGCAGTCTACAAACTGATCACAGCTGAGGTGTGATACTTTAAGTTGCTTTGGCATGGGTAGTCTGAGCTACAGATAAAAGTGCTAGAATCGTCATTTCTTCTCCAAACCCTATGTTGTGACCACTCTTTAGAATCATCTCAAAGGGTTTGGTGGAGAATTAATCCTTTCCTCCATGAATACGCCTTTCTATGCCACTGTAAAAGTCACTTTTTGAAACCATTGTGATAAATAGAGCATTTGCTCCTTATGCTCTATTTATCACAACGGTTTCAATACTACACACTTCTAAATAAAAAGTGTCATCAGGAATTAACCCTGTACTTGATATTCTAGCAGTTTCATGCTTATGCAAACAGTAGACCCAGATCAGACAGCTCCTGTAGACGTGCTATTTGCTTAAATGCTGTGAAATATCTTTATTCATGTGGTAGATTTGTTTCATGAACCAATATAAAATTTCAAGTTAACTTAAATTATTAATGAAGTAAAAATACCAGGTTATATACAGAATCAATTTGATGCAAAATTTAAAGGTTAGCAATTTAGCAGAAACACACATTCTTGACCATAAAATCTTTTCAGTGTAGGTCATTCGGAAAACATTATTTTGGATTGGCCTTTTTAATAATAATGTAGATGTAATTTGGAAAATTAGATCTGATAGACAATGTACAAATAAAGGATTTTCATATATTGAGATTTAATCCTTTCCCTCATACAAACGACTTTTCACGCCTTTACAATAGGAGCCATCTGATCAGGGTCTGCTCTGTTTGCTTATAAAATTATAATAGGCCCGACTCTTCAGTTCCTGAAAATACCAAAAAATCATGTAATCAGCTATAAATAAATATTCATTATGTCATTATTTCTTTCTTAAATATTTAACAGGGAAAGCGTTAAGCTTTATGATTGTTGCTGTTTTTAGAAATGTGGGAGGGGGAGGGAGCATATAAAAAATTGCTGTTGTATATCAGTCTGTGTTTATGTTGTGACAGCTGAATGGTGGGAGCATTCATGTTCTGTGGACACTATTCTAGTTAGCTTGTCTGTTTTCAAAGAAAAAAGTAGAGCTGTTGTGATCACTGGGTTGTAGGTGTTGGCGTCAGTGGCGGCGGCGTTTTGCAAAACTTTAATGTAGCTGATTATCAAAAAGTATAAGAGGTATCAACATGAAACTTAATAAGTTGGTAGATCTCTTTGAGGAGAAGTGTATGCAGTGGACAAGCACCAAATCAGACGAGCATTGGCGCCGCATGCGGCTCTTGTTTTACATTTTATACGTACTTTTTATTTTATCTTCAGTGTTACCATTTCCCAAATGTTCTACTTGCAGGTGTGTGATGAGCCTCACCCATTGTTAATAAAGGACATGTTACAGCATTGTGTGGTGGGGAACATTGACGAAGCCTACAAGGTCATGGCCTATTTGTGGAGGCTTGGCTACTCACCTGAAGATATCATTGGAATTGTCTTCCGCGTGTGCAAAACACATGATATGCCAGAATACCTGAAATTGGAGTTTATTAAGGTGAGTTATAAAGCACTAGCAACTAATATCTCATGATCCAGACAAATCATTGGATCCAGGTCCAGCTCTGAGTGATACGGGGTCTCATTAAAAATCCAAACTGATAATCTGATAGGTATTAAAACATATTACATTATGATGGCATTATTTCAACTGTCGTTTTTCCGAGACACACGCCTATATCTAGGGAATTTTTGAAGTTCCAGCTCCAATTTTATAAAAATCTTTGCATTAATCCGAATACAGATAATCTGAATCTTTTAGCAAGTGTGTCAGTCCTGTTGATCATTATGGTTCCTTTTATTGATTGTTTATTCTGAGCAGTGTTTCCTCAGCTTCAGTTTTGCGTTTCGCAACATGTAAAAAACACCAACTTCAAGATTTCAGTATCATTGGACAGATCAGTAGAACGTGGCTTTAATTTGGAGAAGATAAAGATAGGAATTTAATGACTAATTAAATAAGGAGTCGCAATCAAAATGTGCATACGTTTGCAATTGTGAAGTGATTTTTCTCAAAATTTTGTGAATGGGTCGGTACCACTGAAAGTGTGAAAAAACAGTGTATTTTTCCTTATAATTGTAAAATTGTTCTGTGTTTTTCCTGTAATACTTTGAAATTTGTGATGTTTTGTAGTAATTTTTGACAGTTTTACTATTTAAAACCAGACTCTTGCTATGAGAAATAAATGAGACTTTTTGGAGTATTTCAGACAAACATAACCAAATAGTCCTATTATTCATTTATTTCACAACTGGATGAAGTGGCCCTGATGGTACTTACCGTAAAACAGCACAAGAACAAAATGATAACGTTGGTTTTTGTACCTAACCCCACCTAAATGAATGGCAACAAATGGAAAATTAGGCAAAATAAAATCCATTAGTATAACAATATAAGTTAGGATATATCAGGGTCTGCTCTGTTTGCTTTTGACATTATATAGATCTCATTCTATAGTTTTTGTCAAAGAAAAAAAAATCCTTGAAAAGTTTACATTTATATGAAAATTTAGCTAATAAATATTCATTATGTTGTTACTTTTTACATGAATATTCAGCGGGGAAAGGGTTAAGATTAAGAATTTGAGGTTACACACCAACAGAGTTTGAGGGGAGTATACTGGAATCAGCCTGTCGGTTGGTCGGTCGTTGGACGTCGGTCGTTGGTCTGTCCGCAAAATCTTGTACTTTCAACTCCTCCTTCACTTTCAACCCGATTCATTTGATACTTGGCATAAATGTTACTCAGGTGTAGTAGATGTGCAAGACACAAATTTCAGGTCTCTGTGACCTTGACCTTTGGCCTTGAAATTGGTCTTGAAATTGGCAGGCAAAAGCTTGTACTTTGAACTCCTCCTTCACTTTCAACCTGATTCACCTGATACTTGGCATAAATGTTACTCAGAGTAGTAGATGTGCAAGACACAAATTTCAGGTCTCTGTGACCTTGACCTTGACCTTTGGCCTTGAAATTGGTCTTGAAATTGGCAGGCAAAATCTTGTACTTTGAACTCCTCCTTCAATTTCAACCTGATTCACTTGATACTTGGCATAAATGTTACTCAGGAGTAGTAGATGTGCAAGACACAAATTTCAGGTCTCTGTGACCTTGACCTTTGTCCTTGAAATTTGCAGGCAAAATCTTGTACTTTGAACTCCTCCTTCAATTTCAACCTGATTCACTTGATACTTGGCATAAATGTTACTCAGGAGTAGTAGATGTGCAAGACACAAATTTCAGGTCTCTGTGACCTTGACCTTTGGCCTTGAAATTGGTCTTGAAATTGGCAGGCAAAATCTTGTACTTTGAAATCCTGATTCACTTGATACTCGGCATAAATGTTACTCAGGAGTAGTAGATGTGCAAGACACAAATTTCAAATCTCTGTGACCTTGACCTTTGGCCTTGAAATTGGTCTTAAAATTGGCAGGCAAAATCTTGTACGGCGAACTCCTCCTTCACTTTCAACCTGATTCACTTGATACTTGGCGTAAATGTTACTCAGGAGTAGTAGATGTGCAAGACACAAATTTCAGGTCTCTGTGACCTTGACCTTGAAATTTGTCTTGAAATTGGCAGGCAAAATCTTGTACTTTGAACTCCTCCTTCAATTTCAACATGATTCACTTGATACTTGGCATAAATGTTACTCAGGAGTAGTATATGTGCAAGACACAAATTTCAGGTCTCTGTGACCTTGACCTTTGGCCTTGAAATTGGTCTTGAAATTGGCAGGCAAAATCTTGTACTTTGAAATCCTCCTTCACTTTCAACCTGATTCACTTGATACTTGGCATAAATGTTACTCAGGAGTAGTAGATGTGCAAGACACAAATTTCAAATCTCTGTGACCTTTGGCCTTGAAATTGGCAGGCAAAATCTTGTACGGCGAACTCCTCCTTCACTTTCAACCTGATTTACTTGATACCTTGACCTTTGGCCTTGAAATCGGCAGGCAAAATCTTGTACTTTGAACTCCTCCTTCAATTTCAATCTGATTCACTTGATATTTGGCATAAATATTACTCAGGAGTAGTATATGTGCAAATTTCAGGTCTCTGTGACCTTGACCTTTGTCTTTGAAATTGGTCTTGAAATTGGCAGGCAAAATCCTGTACTTTGAACTCCTCCTTCACTTTCAACCTGATTCACTTGATACTTGTTTTGGCTTGTAATATGGGGAGTTGGTGTCGCAAACTCCTCCTTCAGTTTTAAAGTTACTGAATTTTTATTTGGGATACGTAATAGTCACAAATAGCAGATGCGCAAGACACAATTTTCATGTGTTTACGGTTAGCCATTGTAGAATTATCCCCCCCTGAACTTTGAATATTTTTTTGTCATTTTTGCATGAAACATGGGGAGTTGGTGTCACAAACTCCTCCTTCATTTTGAAACTTATTAAATTGATACTTGCCATACATACTAAACACGAATAGTACATGTGCAAGACACAATTTTCCTGTGTTTAGTGTTAGCCATTACAGAATTTTCTCTATTTGAACTTTGGGTATTTTTGTTATTTGGTCCTGTTACATGTTCAAAACTTGGACTTGCAATCAAGGCTGCCGTGTGGGGGTATTCATCACCTTTAGTGATAGTTCTAGTTAGAACAACTATCAGTAGCCCCATCTCATTAGAACAACTATCAGTAGCCCCATCTATCTTATTAGAACAACTATCAGTAGCCCCATCTCATTATAACACCTATCAGTAGCCCTATCTTATTAGAACAACTATCAGTAGCCCCATCTCATTAGAACAACGATCAGTAGCCCCATCTCAATGCTGTAGGTAAGAGAATTTCTTGGAAATTTAAGTAAAAAGTTTACTATAATACTGTGCCAAACTCTGTCTTGTTGGTATTCATTAGAATCACTGCTGAAAGGCAATTTTAATGAGTACCAAGACAGGAATTGGTTAAGAAATAAGAGATTAAGATGGATGAATATGCCTTATATCTACAGTTCTGTTTTGTATATCCCTACTCTTGTCCGTCCATCCTGCAAATTATTTTGTGTCCCAACTCCTCATACACTAGTCACGAGTGGGAGACTTTGCTTCAAACTTTCACAGATGCACTACCTTGATGTGCAGATGCTCCTAAAGAAGGGAAAGGTTTGCTTTGACCATTTGTACAAGTTACGGGAGTTCGTAACTTTTTATGCCCCCACATAGTGAAGGCATATAGGGTAGCCTTTGTTTGTACGTACGCACATCTAGAATTTGTCCGGGCTCTTTCTTGGAAAGTATTTGTCCAATCCACACCATACTTTACACGTTTGAGGCCATTATATCTTGGTCAAGTTTGATAACCATGTAAATTGCTTCAGTTGTTGCATACAGGATTATGAGCCTTACTTTCCGTGACAAAAAATCTGAAGTGTCAGTCCTATGGACACATTTCTAGTTTCACAAAAAAATTGTGCTTAATTTTTATACCCATTATTGCCAGAAGCAGGGCATTCCTGTCATATAGACACAATTCTAATCCTTTCACTATTGTACTTTGCTATTTCAGGAAATTGGTTACACCCACATGAGGATAGCAGAAGGCGTCCAATCCCTGTTACAGATGTCTGGATTGTTGGCCAAACTGTGTAAAAAGTCGGCAGAACCCCATGTTCTAGCCTCGTGATTGTGACTAATCTGACACTAAATCTTAAAGGGAACTAATTCATAGCAAGCTGTAAATTGATAACCTCTGCCAGCAGTTTGGATCCTGATGCAGTGCCATGTAAAACTAGTTTACATATACAGAGCAAAAGATAAAGGTGCTTATTTAATTACTAAAATCAACATTAAAAATTTATCCACAAACAACCCCTATGTTTTGATCGCACATAAAGCCAATGTTGTGACCACTCATGTTATCACCACATAGGGTATTGTGGAGAAATAAAGGAGTTATCCCAGGAATGTATTAATTTAGGCATCTGATCTGGGCCTCTGATATACAGAGGTACTTTCATTACTATGCAAACAGAGTTTCTACATATAGTAGTATATAACACCTGGCTTATTCAAACTTTTAGTAAAGATGAATTGAAAACATTTTTGAGTCGTGGCTGCTTAAGCCGTTCTTCAATACATATTCAATTTCCTTGAAAAGTTTACATTGAAGTTTTATGATTTAATACGTAAATATTAACCCTTTCCTCCATACGCTATTTTTAGACCCAACCTCTTTGAATGAATCTATAGCTCGAACAATTTGCCCAGGACCCTGACCTACTTAATTTGCATAAATAAAAATTCGTAACATTTCTATTTTTATCATCGGCATTGCACGGGTTTATCCTCGGCACGTGTCCCGCTAAGCAAGTATGCATGGATACACTCGTAATTGTATGGTTTACCTATGCACGGGTTATCGCTCTCCCGTAATTTCAGCAAGAATAGACTTCACGATTTACCGACGGAGTTTTATTTATACAGCGTCGTCACTCTCATTATGTATTCTGCATAAAGGTGAGGGTCCAGGTCAAATTGTTCAAGCTATACCCAAAAGGAGAATTTACTAGAGAAAAGTAAAATTGTAGAATTTTGTTGTTTGAAACCATTGTGATAAATAGAGCATTTGCTCCTATAGGAGCAAATGCTCTATTTATCACAATGGTTTCATTAAGTGACTTTTACAGAGGCGTAGAAAAGCATATTTATGGAGGAAAGGGTTAAACAGGAAAAGTGTTTACACTTTTCTCCATGAATATTCATGTCTGAATTAATGACATCGGGAATATTAATTGGCTGATCTGCTATAATGGCAAATGAACACTGGATGTTTTTGCCAAGGCAAAAACTGTAGAATCATCATGTCTGTATTATATCCTAAGCAGACAGAGTAGAACCTGATACTGGAGCCGTCTAATCTGGGTCTACTCTGTTTGCAAAGGCGTAGAAAAGTGTATTTATGGAGTAAAGGGTTAAGGAACTCTAGAACATCTACAACAGTGTAAAACTAATATTAACTCTTAACACTGCCAATGGCAAATCTGTGATCACCTTTGTAAACAGTTTGGAACCAGATGAGATGGAAAATAATTGATGGTCTTATCAGAATGCAAACTGTTTGATGCTGTGTTTATTTGTATTGAAGAAAATTCAAAAACGAAAATTTAAGCAGAAAACAATATTTTGCAGGGAAAGAGTAAATGTTTTCACACATTCGCAAACAGAGGAGTCCCAGATCAGACGGTTTCTATAGGAGCAGTCTGATCAGGGTCTGCTCTGTTTGCTTATTAAATTTGATAGATCTGTTTCTTTAGTTTCTGAAATGGCTACACTGTTCGAACTTGCGTATTTCATTATAACTAATTTGTTCATGAATATTCAGTATGTATTGAAATTTGAAATAAACATAGAACAGGGAAAGGGTCAACCATTGCAGCATCTGAAAAGTGTTAACTCTGGGTAACTGTCATCTGCAACATATTATCATCTGCTACATATTCTTAAAGTGGATTCTTAACCCTTTCCTCCATAAATACGCCTTTCTACGCCTCTGTAATAACCTTTTCTTGAAACCATTGTAATAAATAGAGCATTTGCTCCTATAGAAGCAAATGCTCTATTTATCACAATGGTTTCAAACTACAAAATTCAAAATTTTTACTTTTCTCTAGTAAATGCTACTTTTGGGTAGATTCATTAAAAGAGGTTGGGTCTAAAATTAGCCTATGGAGGAAAGGGTTAAAGTGGATTTTCTCCATTGTTTTTTCAAAAACCATGATTAGCGTGTCAAACAGTTTGAATCCAGATTAGATACCGAGCTACTCCGCGTCTAGTCCAGATTAAAACCGTTTGCATGGGAAATCATGAATTCGCTGCTAGTGTGCAGTTAATGATTTGTCAAAGTAATCTTTTGAGATACAGTTTACCAGACAATGTGAAACCGTCAGTCATAATGATTGGAAATTAACCCTTTCCTCTATGAATTTATTACTGCA
Organism: Azorinus chamasolen; assembly: GCA_963576725.1. Lineage (NCBI taxonomy): Eukaryota > Metazoa > Mollusca > Bivalvia > Cardiida > Solecurtidae > Azorinus > Azorinus chamasolen. Next base: position 88,960,898 of record OY755240.1, on the reverse strand, counting down.
TGGACTGGTGTTTTATAAATTCTCATTTATAACAAGAGACTGTTTGACTGACAAACTTCAGAATCTACATTATTCCATGATGAGCAAACTGAGCAAACCCAGATCTTAGAGGAGCTGTGTGATCTGGGTCTTCTCTGTTTGCAAAGGTGCCAGAAGTTGTCTGTATTAGGGAAAGGTTTAATAGCACAAGTTCGTGCTACTGATTGATAGCTACAAACTATTGGTATGAAATGAAGTAAACATTGAACTTTAATTTTCTTTTTGTCATTCCTGAGACCATACCAGGCTTGCTTAAATCAATGCATGTGGTGTGCATGTGTTTTGTTTAATCCTTTCCATAATGTCGGTAAATTACTTTGGTCAGCAAATTTTGTCATCTGCTTTAGCTCTCAAAATAACCTTTGTCTATCAGCATGTCAAATAGTTGAGAAAAGAGAAAAAAGATGAGAGAAGGAGTCTGGTGAGGAATTATATTTATTTTCACTGTTTACAAAGAAGTGAAAAAACATTTGTATGAAGGAAAGGGTTAATGACAATAGGAAATCGCATTGAACGAATGAATGAACAAACACTGAAAGGAGATCATTTTTATTAGGAATGTCTCTTGTCACATATCTGTGAAAAAGGGGCAATAGGAACATTGATCATGAAAAGACATATTGTTCTGTAGTTGAAGGAAAGTAAACATTTTGGTGTACATGATGAATAAATGCTTAGACCACAAATGACCATACAAGACCGTCATGGTGGACCGATATTGCTCACCTGATCAGTATTCCATTACTGCTCACCTGTTCAATAGACCATGTGAATTAATTTATATTATGTACATTGTAAATTCTTTTGACTGTCTGATTTGACCCTTTAGGCTGTAGGAGTCATCTGATCAGTGTCTGCTGTTTGCTTATGAAATAATATTGCATTTGAGCATACATTTTTGTTTAAACAAACAAGTTTATAAATATAATGAAGTGATTAATTCATGCATAAATGTTCATTATGGAAAGGGGTTTAGGGGGAGACTTCTTGAACGGTGTCAACAGGCGGATAGAGTGGTCACAAGCAGAGCTACAGATAAAGGTGCATACCCAAATACTAAAATTGTTATTTCTCCACCAAACCCTATACTGTGACCACTCTTTATAATTGTCTCTTTGAGACGACTCTTTAAGTGGTCACAGTATAGGGTTTGGTGGAGAAATAAAAGAACTATTATTGAAAATGTTGAAATTTATGTATCTTCAGGGTTGCCACATGTCAGGGATTTTTTTTTTTTATCAAGGTCAGGGAATTTTGAGAACTGTCAGGGAATTTTGAAAATATAGGCAAATGTCAGGGAATTTTGAAAACATGAGAATGAATGTAATCCATTACGTATTACAGAAATTATGACAGATAGACCAAATTTCGCGATGAAATGTGTCAGGGAAATTTGAAATTATGTCAAGGAAATGTCAGGGAATTTTGTTTCCTCTGGTTTGTGGCAACCCTGAATTCTTATCTGGAGCTCTAACAAGAATTCATTTTTGAGCATTAGTAAGCTCAAAGTTGTGCAAATCTCTATTAAACAAAATATCACCAGAAAAACAACTTTTTAGTTTTAGAAAAAGGAGTGTATAACTGATTACACATGTACACCACAGCAACACAAACTAAACTTGGGGAAGCCATACTGCTGCTTTAAATGGGTTCCCACAAATAGCCTACACTATGCATATTCACTATGAAGCAAAGCAAATCCTTGAGACAAATCCATTTTTTAATCCTTTTTTCAAAAGGCATAAGACGCTTGTGGTTTGATATACAAGATACATCTTGTAAACATGTAGGAGCACTTATTAAGAAAGCTGTGTTCTTTTGGCATGATAAAAGAACAACATAATATTCATAAACAAAATTAACAATGGCATAAAAACTTATCTTAACCCTTTGCTTATGTATTACAGATTCTATAACTTTTGCCATGGCAATACGTTCCTTATGTATACAAAAAAATATCCGTACTCAAAATTCCTACAGGAGCTATCTGATTTGAGTCTACTCTGATTGCAAAAGCTTACTTATGGAGTATAGGGCAGAATGCAGGAAATTATTGTACTAACACAACCCCGTGCAGAAGACTCGCAAAACCTTGAATCTAGCATTTTCCAATTTTTGGTGAATGGGATATACAGTTTCCATGACAACTATTTCGGTGTTTCTACGTACCATTGTAAACTTTCACTAAAGCAGCTATAAATATGTAAGGTTCTATTCTATACTCAATATTTACACAAGCACCATCTTGGTTTACCTAACCTTCAGTCACCTAAGACAGTATCTCCAACCACACCCCCAATATCCACCAAGTGGGGATATTGTCATAGGGCAGTATTGTCCATAACCTGACCTTCAGCACTCTGAGCACACTAAGCTGTCATCAGACCCCACGGTTATAAAACCTTTTGTTCAAGTCTGAGATCATTCTCAAGCATCTAACCAATCAGATGCTTGAAAATGATCTCTCAGATTCGGAAGTTTTATAACCTTTTGGCCCTGTTGAAATATTCAGTTCAACTCTGCATGTTAAGTAATTATTGTTTTCTGCAAAAAATGTCTGACACCAATTCTTTACAATGGATTTCCTTGTTCTTCAAAAACTATGATGAAGGTGTCAAACAGTTTGACACACTGATTGAACACTTAACCCTTTCCTTTATATAACCATGATTTCACGCATTTGCAAACAGTAGATCTAGATCAGGCGGCTCCTATAGGATTCTTCTGATCGGGGTCAGCTGTTTGCTATTAAATGGAATTTGAAAGATCTGTTTCTTTACTTTCTAAAATGGCTAATATTCCGCCTTCCATATTTCATTATAAATTTTGTCCATGAATAATCAGTAGGTATTGAAATTTGGAATAAGCATAGAATAGGGAAAGGGTTAAGGAAATATTTATTTGAAGAATTGTAGCAAACAGCGAGTTTTGCAGACAACAATTACTTGGCATGCAAAGAGTAAAGTACTGAATATTTAGGATTAATTTTTTTATCCAAGTTACCAGTAATTAAAGAATAAGGAACACCTTTGCAAACAGAGTAGACCCAGATCAGGCAGCTCTATAGATGCTATCTGAGCAGGGTCTGCTCTGTTTGCTTATGAAATAATATTGATCTGATCCTACAGTTTCTGCCAAAGCTAAAAATTCTTCCTTTGTCACAATTGTTCAGCTTATTAATATTCATGCAGTCATTAATTTCATACATGACTATTAATGGAGTAAAGGGTTACGGTTCCATTTGATTTTTTTCCAAATCTACAATTTAATGGCACGATGAAATGGACACTGAGAGGCTGTTTTTAAAAAAAAAAAAAAAAAAAAAAAAAGAAGAAAAAAGAGGAGACAATAATAAAACACGTTTTTTGTTAAAAAGAATAAGAAAAAAAAAGACAAAGTAAACAAGCTGGTCTTCAACTGTGACTTTAATCTTTACTTCATGAATATTTATATACAGTAAAACCCCTCTAATGCGACCACTTAATAAATACATATGGTTGTCTTTATAAGCAGGTGGTTGCTTAATGCAGGGCAAAAGTAATGCAGAAAGCTCCTCTAGGAGCTTTCTGCATTACTTTTGCCCTGCATTAAGCTACCACCTGCATCTAGCACCCTGAATTATACCTATTTTAGGTGGTCGCATTAGCGGGGTTTTACTGTAATTCATGACTTCATGAATATTCATTAACTTAATCTTTAGAATGGTCAATGAACAAAGGAATTCTTGACCATTTCAGAAACTGTCTGTACAGGAGCTAACTCTAGGTCTAATCTGTTTGCAGAGGCATGAAATGGCATCTCTATCAGGGAAAGGGTTAAAAATTACAAAGTATAACATGATCTTATTGTTAGAATACTGAAATAAAACTACAGCCTCTATTTAACCCTTTCCTCCATAAATACGCCTTTGCAAACTGAGTAGACCCAAATCAGACGGCTCCTATAGGAGCCATCTGATCAGGGTCTGCTATGTTTGCTTATGATTCAATATACCGGTAGATATGATTCTACAGTTTCTGTAATGGCCAAAAATTCCTGTGTACATGTGCCATAATAAAAATTAATCTTATCAATATTCATGGTGTCATTATTTCTTACATGAATATTCATGGAGTAATGGGTTAAAGATACTTTGTAAATTGGTATCATTAACCCTTTCCCTGTTCTTTATTTATTCGAAAATCAATACCTACTGAATATTCAAAATGCATAGCTAGGTGATACAGTTTAATGTCCTAACAGAACATAACCTATCAAAACACACTTAACCCTTTTCTCCATGAATATTAAGTTAACCCTTCGCTTGCTATTCACGTCAATATACGTACATGTAAATAGTGCAGACCCAGATGAGACAGTTCCTGCAGGAGCTGTCTCATCAGGGTCTGCACTATTTACAAATTGATTGTGCAACCAATGCACTCTACAGCAGTGATTGCACAGAGATATAATTGTAGACAGTGAAGATATATGTAATTATACCACAGGGCATGGGTAAAGAAGGAGAAATGTATTTTAAAATTCAGCAAGAGAAGAGTTAAGAATTCATTACTGCACATTACACATTAACAAGGAAATTTTTCACTGAGACAGAAACTTCAGAATCAGATCTATATTATTCCATTAGTAAACAGAGCAGACCCTGGGTCCACTCTGTTTGCAAAACATGCCAAAAGTTGTGTATATGAAGGAAAGGATTAAGATAATGCAAGAAACAAGAAGACATAACTTAAACAATATTAATAGATGTTAAAACTAGGTGTGTCAACACATGCCACTAAGTCTGAAATCTTTACTGTTCACCAACAATCTGATTTCAAAGAAAAAATTCTCTTAACCCTTCCCTGTTCTATATTTTGGCCAAATTTCTATACCTACTGAATATTCACTAACAAAATAGTTATAAAAAAATATGGAAGATGGAATATTGTAGACATTTTAGAAAGCAAAGAAACTGATCTATCAAATTCTATTAGCAAACAGAGTAGACCCTATCAGACGGCTCCTCTAGGAGCCGTCTGATCTAGGTCTACTCTGTTTGCATATGCGTGAAAGCATGTTTGTATGAGGGAAAGGGTTAACTTAACCCTTTACATTAAAAAGACACCTTTGCAAACAATGTAGACCCAGATCAGCCTGCGCTCCTGCAATAGCTATCTGATCAGGGTCTGCTCTGTTGCTCATGAAATAATATAGATTTGATTCAATGGTAAATGATTTGTCCCATGGTAAAAAAAAATCTTTGTTCATAATGCCATAATCCAAACAAGATGTGTTTGTGAAACACTATGCCCCGATATGACTTTTGACCTTATGAGTCGCCCCTAAAAATGTTTGCCTCCAGAAGTTGCACATGAATGCCAAGTTTGAAGTATGTATGTGCAATGGTGACAAAATTATCGCCAACGTTAAGTTAGAGCCAAACCAACCAACAGACAGACAGGGCAAAACAATATCCCCCCCCACCCCCGGTGATTGGGGGGGGGGGGGGGAAGCATAAAACAGCTAAATAATATTTATACACTCATTTTTTTTTACATGAATATTAATGAAGTAAAGGATTTTTATATATATACACTTTCAAACACTGATCACCTTTTGGTTCTGGTGATGTTAAAAATGACATGTGAAGAAAGATGGGACAAGAGCTTAAAATATAAAAGTAATGGGTTAATTTTTTGTATGTGCGTTCATACAAACAGGCAACAGTAACATTTAATGCCCCTAATACCTTAACCCCTTTCCTTGTTCTATGTTCATTCCAAATTTAATTCCTTCTGAATATTCATGGACAAAATATTTATAATGAAATATGGAATGTGGAACATTACAGCCATTTTAGATAGTAAAGAAACAGATCTTTCAAATCCTACTAGCAAACTGAGCAGGGCCTGATCAGACGGCTCCTATGGGAGCCATCTGATCTGGGTCTACTCTGTTGCAACTGTAAAAATACGTTTATATGAAGGGAAGGGTTAACCCCTTGCCCTCATGAATGTTCATGTAAGAACACATCATGAATAATAATCAGATTATAGTTTTCATAATGGCACATGGACACAGGAAATCTTGGCCATGCAGAAACTGTAGAATTAGATCTGTATTATTAAAGACCTATGATATCATAGGTCTTTGGTATTATTCAACAGCAGACAGAGGAGACCCAAATCTGCAGCTATGCTGTCTGAAAATGTGCCAAAAGTGTTAAGTATTCAGACAACAAATTTCCCTTCTTCATCAGTGTGTGAAACTGAAAAATTCAGTTTGACACCATTTTGATAACTTTACATTTGACCTACATAGTAGCAAACAGTGTAGACCCTGATCATATTGTTCTTGCAAGAGCAGTTAGATCTTGGTCTGTACTATCTAACTATGTTTGTCGAAATACTAAAGGTTATTAGACACGAAACAACCATATTGAATAACCCTTTACTCCATTAATATTTACCGGTATGTGAGAAATAATGACATCATGAATATTAGATTAATTGTTCATACAGGTCCATGAACACAGGAAATTTTGATCATGGCAGAAACTGATCTGTATAATTCCGTAAGTGAACAGAACAGACCCAGGTCTGGGTCTTCTCTGTTTACAAAGGCATAGAAAGGCGTATTTATGGAGTAAAGGGATAACATGAGAAAACAAATACACAAACGTGATGTACCACACCATATTTGTGATAGTAATAATACACAAAAAAGCAAATGTGTATGTGGGGGAAAAAAAGAATTTCAACAATATGTTGAAAAACACAATGTCGGCACTGTTTACAACTTACATAAGTTTTTAGGGAATATTAAACAACAGTGTCAAAATAACACAAAATATACCCATAAGGGGCATACCATACCTGTAACAGATCTGACTGGTTATATAACTTGACTGATAATATGCCCATTACTAAAACAAGTTGGGTGTAGATCAGACAAAACCTTCTCCAGTTGTTTTTTTACAAAACCTTCTCCAGTTTTAACTAATTTCTGCAAACAAAGGGCAATGATTCAAAAGTGAGTGAAGCCATATATATCTGGTTATTGAACTTAACCCTTTCCTCCATGAATATTAATTAGATTAATTTGTTATTACACACAGGAATTTTTAGCAATGGCAGAAACTGTAGAATCGTATCTCTATTATATAATAAAGCAAAGAGAGCAGACCCTGATCAGATGGCTCCTATAGGAGCCATCTGATCAGGGTCTACATGTACTCTGTTTCCAAAGTCGAAGAAAGGCATATTTATGGAGTAAAGGGTTAACCAAGATATAAAGCCAACAGTTACATGAAGATCATACAAAAGCTTCCCAAATTAGGACAACAGACAAAGTCTTCTTTTTCACAAAATATCTGCAAACAAAGGGCATTAACTCCACAATGACTGAAGTGGCATAACTGGCTATCACATCTGACCAAGGTATAATACAAACAAACATTACTGCCAACTTTGGCGAAGACTTGACAAAAGTCCATTTCTCCACCATACCCTATGTTGTGATCACACTTTAGAATAAATTTTCAACATATTGGGTTCCCTAATGACTAAGTATTTGGACAGAAAAACTTTGGCAAATAGTGCAGACCCAGATCAATCCGCTCCATTTGATCAGGTTCTACACTATTTTCTACTACCGGTATGTCAGTTTATTTTAAAGTTATTAAGATTGTACCAAATGGAATTATTAACCCTTTCCTTCATATAAACATGTTTTCACATATTTGCAAACAGAGTAGACCCAGATCAGACAGCTCCTACAGGAGCCGTCTGATCAGGGTCTGCTCTGTTTGCTCCAAT